>CM021101.1:310584326-310706248 GCA_007115665.2 Sequoiadendron giganteum
CTAATCCCTCAACCCTCTTGAACCTTAAACCCTCAACCCTTAAACCCTTAAACACTCAACCCTAAACCCTTGACCCTCAACCCTAACCCCTTAAACTCTAAACTGTTAAACCCTCTATCCTCTACCCTCTACCCTCTACCCTCTAACCTCTACCCTCAACCCAATACTCTCTACCCTAAATCCTAATCCCTCAACCCTTAATCTCTTAACCCCTATAACCTCTACCCTATATATTGGACCCTCAACCCTAATCCCTCGACCATATACCTTAAACCCTCAATCTTCAACCCTCAACCCTTAAACCCTCTACCCTTTACCCTATACATTAAACACTCAACCCTTAATTCTCAACCCTCAACCCTTAATCCCTCACCCCTCAATCATTAAACCCTAAACCCTCTACCACTTACATTGGACCCTGAACCTAATCTTTCAACCATATACCCTCAAACCTATACCCTAAACCCTCTACCCTCAACCAAGTAAACCCTTAACCCTAAACCCTCCCTAAACCCTTAACCCCAAACCCTTCAACCCTAAACACTTAAACCTTAAACCTTTTACCCTATACCCTCTACCATCAAACCTATTCCCTCAACCCTCAAACCTTAAACCCTAATACCATAGAAACCATCAACCCTATAGGTCCTCCACCCTAATCCCTCAACTCTATACCCTCAAACCCTATCACTTTCTCTCTATCTATACATCTCACCTCTCCCTCCTTACCTCCCTCCCACCCTCTCTAATTGTCTCTATCTATTGTCTCCCTCTTTCTGCGTACCTCTCGTTCAATCAATCCCTACCACCCTCTCTCACTCCCTCTATCCATCTCTCTTTATGTCCCTCCCACTCCATCCCACTCTCTCCCACTACCTCTCTCTCATGTCTCTCCCTCTGGCAACCTACCTAGGTAACTCTCTCTTTGTCTCTCTCCCCTCTCTCTATCTATCCCTCCAACCCTACCTAGATAAGTCCCTCTCACTCCACCCCCCTCTTTCTCTACCTCTATCAGGTCACTCCCTCTCACACCCTCTCCCTCTCTCAGGTCTCTCACTCACACTCCCTCTCACTACCTATCTCTCAAGTCTCTCCCTCTCACACTTTCAAGTCTCTCCCTTTCACACCCTACCTACATAACTCTCTCTTTCTCTTTGTCTCTCTCTCTCCCCCATCTCTCTCTCCCTCTCCCTCAATTCTCTCTCTCCCACCCCCCTCTCTCTCTCTCCCTCCCTCTATCCCTCCCACCCTACCTAGCTAAGTCCCCCTCAATCCAACCCCTTCTCTCCCACTCCCTCTCTCTTAAACTCTCACTAAAACCCCTTCTCCATCTCTCTAGATTCTCTCTAAATTCTCCCTTCGTCTAAAGACATACATAAATGCATACATACAAGCATAATACATATAATCTTACATCCATAAAAGCATACATACATACATACATGACATACATGTACATAAAAATATATCAGCATACATTAATATATTTCCATTTAACATAAAGTAAGACATAATGTGAGCGCATTATAACGCACTCACGTTATGTGGCAGTAGACATGTTGCCCGCAGAAGCAAAAACCATGTCAAAAATGAGATATAACATGAGCGCATTATAACGCCCTCGTGTTATATCTTGCTTTGGGAATTCCCGAACCTTAGGCTTGGTATTTGCCTTGGAATACCAACCCAAAGTCTTGGAGGGCATTTCCAACGACCAGAGACGTGTTTTTAAAAAATCCACCATATTTCTCATAATTGAGTTCGTGCTCACCATCAGGATTGCACGTGGTTCAATCTCAAAAAAATTGAGCACATGGGTAATGTTGGGTTATCTCTTAGCTATCCAACGATGTAATTTTTTTCACTTTCTGAAAATGTTAAATCTTTCATGCATAATTTATTTTTTCTGTATGTCTTTTTTTTTGCCAAAAAGCAATGTTTGGTATTTTTTTCGTTACAAATTAACCGTTCATCAATTTTTCAAATAAATTACATTTTTAGAAACTAGACTCCATTCTACAGAATTAAAAAATTAAAATAAAAACAAATCAATTAGTTTCCAAAATTTATAGGGGTCGCATGACCAAAATTCTATTTTCAGGATATGTCCACTTTGCAAATTAGTAAAAAATCAAATATTCATTAAAAAATTATCAAAAAAATCGTGCATCAACTAAATATTGTTAGCTAACTTCTGACTATTGCAATTTTAAAAATACTAAAAAATAGTTCACCATACGAGGGCCGTACAAGAGTTGCTATGTTATTTTTTAAGGACAAAAACAGCACCAATTTGTGTACGTCCCTCATTTCAACCCCTTAATCTCAACCATTTTCAAAATAAATTAGTAGTTTAGAAAGTAGACTCGGAGCACTTGAATCCTTCTTTTTGTTCCATCTCAAAATTTTGAGTCTAAGTATCCTCAATTTCACGTCCAAGGTTAGTATTTCCTAATTTAAAAAAAAAGCTGTCCACTTAAGTCCCCTTTTTGGGAACCATCTTGGTGCACTTACCCAGGGGTAATTGTGTATTTTTTATTTCACTTTTTAAACATTTACGAGCTGAGTAATTTTTTTTTCTTTTATATTTATCTTTATTCCTTTATTACTGGCTAGAGTGCAGGTTCAACTCTGCAACCTTATTTCCAGTATTCATTTCATTGTTTTATGCATAAACTTATATATATATATATATTGTATACATGTAAACTAATAGTAGTTATTTTAGCTCTTTTATTCCAATTGAGATAAATTTCTCCTACCCTAAGTTCACATTCTGTGACCATATTCATCTTGAATGTAAATATATTTCCTTGAACAAAAGTATTCAAAATGCATATAATTTTCATAGTATATAGCTACAATGAAATAGGTTAAATATATTTACTTCTATCATTATTACAAAGAACACTGTAGTTTATGCTAACAACTTGATATATAAAAATAGATTGGTTTCTTGCTTTCCTGATGATAGAAGAAAATAACCAATTTCATCCAAATATATTTTGTCTATTTATAAATACAAGGGAATATACAACTATGCATCTAAAACTTGTTAATACACTTCATGTATCTTAAGGAAGGTATTTTACTACAAACTTCATCCAAATATATGTTGTCTATTTATAAATACAAGGGAATATACAACCATGCATCTAAAACTTGTTAATACACTTCATGTATCTTAAGGAAGGTATTTTACTACAAACTTCATCCAAATACATGTTATCTATTTATAAATGCAAGGGAATATACAACCATGCATCTAAAAATTGTTAATACACTTCATGTATCTTAAGGAAGGTATTTTACTACAAACTTCATCCAAATATATGTTGTTTAGTTATAAATACAAGGGAATATACAACCATGAATCTAAAACTTGTTAATACATTTCATATATCTTAAGGAAGGTATTTTACTACAAACTTCATCCAAATATATGTTGTCTATTTATAAATAAAAGGGAATATACAACCATGCATATAAAACTTGTTAATACACTTCATGCATCTTAAGGAAGGTATTTTACTACAAAATTACAAGGTTTCCATATTTTCCATATTGTCTTCATTGTAACAATATATAAAAATTTCAATACCACATTCATTCTTTAGGCATATAATGGGCAACACACAAAGGAATAAGGCTCTCTCTTTCTCCATTTTTTTTCATGTTACAACAATCACTAGCTTTACATATTACAGTTAATTTTCAAAAATGCAATGAAAGACACACAACTGATTAAGGCTTGCTCTCCACCCTACCTTAATTTGGCATCATGGAGTCTCATGGGATCTAGCCATACCCTTGAGAAAGAAACATTCTAACCCCAAGAAGATGAATGGAGTCTTTTCAAACCTTCCCAAGGAGTAAGAATAACCTAACCTCAATTGCACGCTTCTAGGGTTCTTACTCATGATACCAAGATCCATACAAATACACCACCATCTTACAACAATTAAACAAAGGAAATAGAAATAAAGAAAAAAACAAACTTATCTTTTTTTAGGTGAGGGGATTAAACTCATTTATTATCCCTTCCTCTCCAAGCCAAGCCACCTTGCTCACTATCTCCCCCAAATTGGATCTCCTCTTCTTTCTCATTCTCTCTCCTATCTCCACTAGTGTTCTCCAAAAGGAGAAGTGGGTAACACCCCACTCATTCTGCCTCCCCCAGTTATATAGGAGTTTCAAATTGTTACCTTTTTGGATGGGGAGGTATGGAATGTACCTCCCTTCATTAATGTGGGTCTTTTCTCATTGAAGAGGGTAACATGCACTTGGACAACCACCAAATCTTTTCACTCCATCCTCTTCTCAAAATTCGTCTCTCTCCAATATGAGAGCTTTTGAGAGGTCAAATCATGTCATAGGGACACTATTGCATGCCTACTTGACCCCTACCACTATAGTATAGACCCTAAGGGGTTTATTTTTGCATCCCAAACAAGACAATTGACCAACGACCCTCTTAAAAGGTTCATTTAAGGTCCTATCCGAATTTCAAACTTGGATACGGGTTCCTAACCGGGTACGTGCAGGATAATAATGGGCCCAAAAGTGGCAATATGTAAGTGATATGATGGCCCATGTGGCTGACAACTTTTTTTTAATCCAAAATTGATGAAACGAAAAGGGATTTTAAAGGAGATTCTTAGCTTTCCACTAATATAAATTATACTTTACTTTGAATTACTAAATAATTATTATTCATTTTCTATTTGAATTACGACTAAAGTCCTGATTGATAGGCTGATTGAAAAACATTTATAGATTTCAAATGGTATCACATTTTTTGAATCTGAAATATGCATCACATTCTATGCTTCACATACTATAGGATTAAAAAAAAAAGAATTGAATTTCATGAAGTTTTGACCAAGTTAAGGTGGTCAGACATAAGAGTTTTTATATTTTTTAAAAGTTGTAATAAAAAAATCATAATTAATTATTTATTTAGAAAAGAATTACAAAAAAATATACATCACATTGGGACATGAGTCTTCTACTTATATCTAAAATCTTATAAAAAAATATTATCATTTTATTGTGGTTAGGGTGGTCAGACAGACACCTACTTCTTATTTTTTCCCTAAAATTTAAGTACTACTGCATTGAAATTTCAAATTTTCACCAAATAGATTTTTTAAAAATAAAAATAAACCTAGTAGTTTAGAAACTACATCCAATTTGCAACAGATTCTATTCTTACATATTTTTGAAATAATATAGTTAACTTATTCAAATATTTACATCAAGTTTCCTAACTCTGATTTTTCTGAATTTTATTGCCACTTAAGGGCCTATTTTTTCCATAATGATCCTGCACATGCCCAACCGCCAATCCCACTTACACCCACATGAAACATAGTTAAATACCCTCACAACCCAAAGATAATTTATCTCTTTAAGATAAACCCTCACCACTTCAACATATGAACTTTATTTCTTTTTAAGCTCCGAAAGGGGGGAAATTTATATCCTCAAGAAAAAGTCTTTTGATTTTCTCTTGATGGTTCACCCTTCTCATGCTAACACTGTTACCTTCCTGGACAATACCAATACAATCATAAGTAACAATTGGATATCATATAAATTTATTAACTGAATATTTTATATTTTAACTATTTAATAATCCATTTAAAATTTCAACTTGTTTTACATGGTATACAAGTCCATTCCACCTTCATGGTAATAATCATAATGTCAAAAATTTAACGCAAGAATATCACCAAAAGATCACCTTGTTTATCATCTATAATATATTTAATCATCAATTCAAGAAAAACATATAACAAACTAGGGTTGTATTAAGTACCTACAAGGTGGGGTCTTACAATATATATGCATACATATACATATATATACACACATATATATACATGCATATATATATTTATGTATATGTATATATACATATATACATGCATGCATATATATATATTAGAAAAATAATAAAAAAATATTAGTGCAATGGCTAAATCATGGCATTGTTGTCATGGCCAAAAAAGTTCAAACCCCCACTCTTTCTAATCCATTGTGCTCACAAGTTTGAACCTTCATGTTGAAGATGTTAGCATTCATGGTGATGAATTTGTGCTCCAAACCCTTGCTTGACCAGTACATGCTCATGGATTTTGTGCCCCTACTAGGCTAGTGTGTTCATGGGTTTGGAATATTAATCTAATTATTCTTATTTCCACAATCTATAAAATGAGTATGCTATTTTTTCATGTCTATATATGAACCCATACAAATAAAGTTATAAAATATACTATGGCTAATTTATATATGAATTTATATATCAACAAATACATCATTTTAATTTTTTTATTATAAACAGCCATTATTATGATTATATTTAAATACATATTTCTTTTTTCTATAAACATAAATAAACATATTTCTATTATTATATATGTTTATTCACATATATATTTTTACTTCAATTAATTATTTTTCAAAATAATTAAATATATAATATTATCTAATAATATATTTGAATGCATATATACATATATTACAATCACATATAAGTATGTGTATATATATACATTTTTTAATAACAATTTGTAAGGAAAGAAAAAATATAATATTATATTTCTAAGAGGTGTTATTGCTCAACAAATGATATAATTGTAAACTTTTATAAAATAGAAATAATTTATCCTCAAATCTAATGAAACCATTTCAACTGCAATAAATTTGTATTTTTATAACAATGAATGCAAATTTACAATAAAAAAAATATTTATTTCTCTAAAATCCTCATGTTTTATTTTTTAAACAAGACATAGAGTGGCAATATATAAAAAAAAGAAATTAATCCAAAATATCATAATGAGAGTTTACAATGCTCTGTTGATACCAAATTAGAGTTTCAATATAAAAAATGGCCTCCTTCAATACAAGGATAAATATTTTTATTCTTCAACAAATTTCTATCCTTGCATCCATAACACTTTATTATAAGTCCACCCTTGAGTAAGGATTTCCTCATAAAAACTAGTTTACACAACACAACAATTTTCATAGGATTAAACATCACATATGGATCTTGGTAATATTAATGGAATTAAGGAGAGTAGATGGGAGAGAAGAGGGGATCACTCTAAATTTGGAGAAAAATACATCAATAGAACAACTTAACCAAGATCAATATAAATAACTTCACAATTTTTATTCAATCTCCATCCCACATAACACTATACAAAAAAAATTCTTTCATAATCTCATCCTCCACAACAACAACCAAACTCCACTCATAGACAAAATAATAAAAAAACTACTAGCATATTATCACATAACAATCCATAAGACACTCAAAGCCAAAATTTCTTCAAAAGGAATGCATGCTTTTCTCTCATGAAAAATACATAAGAAATTCAATACAAGAATTATCTCACAAAGAATGTATATTTTTCATCTCATGAAAACACATATGACAACTAGTACCTAAATTTATTAACAAGGAACATATATTTTCTCCCTATAAAGGATCTATACCTCCCTTAACCTTACATATGTGAAGCTATTAACCATAGAAATGGGAAAAACTTGCCTCCCAACATAACAATCCCTTTCTACACACATTCAAAAAATTGAGAATCTAGAATCACAAGAAAATAATTCATCACCATGATCAAACCAATAAATTAATCTCACAACAACTACAATTATTATAACTTAAAAAATGAAATCCCAACCAAGGTCAAATCCATATACGAACTACACAAAAAAAAATAACATATTTAACTTACATATTTTATAAATAAATCTATGAAGCCTACTTGTATTGAATTTGAAAATGGTAGAAATTCTCCTTATTAAAGATCCTTAAAATGGATGCATCCTCAAGATTTCTTTCTTCAAAGTCCCAATCGCTCAATATTCTATGCTCTCTTCCAATAATAAAAAAAATGTCAAAATAATCCTTAAAAAATCAACAAGAGGGACATAAAAAAAGAAACTCACACTTAGTGTGAGCTCATAATCCATACATAAAACTTTGACAAATATTATCTTATATGCCAAATCAAATGTAACAAACTACATGCTTCTATGAAATATTTGAACATGGTTAATAATGCTAACAAAATACCAACTAAAACAACTAAATGAAAGCATTAGAAAAACATATTCATACCTATTCCATATTGGATTGGTGCACCCTTGATATGTAAAGGAACCCTTTCCCAATCATTGCTAAGCCTTAAGATGATGATAGAAAAATAGATGCAAGATCTCTAATGCCAAAATGCCTATAGTAAGAATGCTCCAATTGTAGATGGAAATGAAGGAGAAAATCCTTGAATTTATAAGTGAGATTGAGAGAAGAAGAGACAAAGTGGAGGAATGTGGGACTAATCTTCAACCGATAGATTCATGTCACTTGTAAAGATGTAAGAGGATGAAGGGTGAGCACATTTTGGTCTTTTTGAAACTAAATGCTTGAGAGTTTGAAATTTGAAAATAAAATTAAATGGAAATGGTTGAGAGTTTTTGGGGCAATTTGTTTGGACAAAAAGTCAAATAAATGGAGTTAATGAGGGCATATTCCTTGGGAATATGCTTTGTGAGGAAAATAAAGTTTTAATAAATCAAAATAAATGATGATATTGCTATCAGGATTCAACCATGTAGTTTTCGAGTCAAACTCATTGACCCATGATTCATGAGTAGTGGTTCACAAGAACCCATCTCTCTTGATAATGAGTTTGACTTGAAAAATACACACTTGAATCCTGATAGCAATATCATAATTTGACATGCTATGGAAGAAACCTCCTACTTATCAAAATAAATGATTTATTGTGCAAGTGAGAAAAGCTAGAGGATGGGACATGGATTAGAGTTAGCATTAATCAAGGATTTGATTAATTAAGCTGATGTTAGGTGATGTGACATTTGATTTAGATTTTTGGATTTGTTTAAATCAAATGAGAAGAAAATAATTTTGGATTTGGTTTAAATAAAGATTTAATTTATTTAAAAGAGGATGATGTTAGTGATTTCAATTAAATAAATTTGATTTATTTAATTAAATAAAGAACTTTTAGAAGTTAATTAAATAAGATTGATTTATTTAATTAAAGGGGGTTTTAGGATAGATTTATGATTTAATTAAATAAAGTTGATTCATTTAATTAAAAGATGAACACTGAGGAATATTAGATGTATGATTGTTAATTTTGCATGTCTACATTTTTCCCCTCTTTGAAGAAATTTACTTGTTGCATTGGTTCATAGAATGATGCCGTTGACATCGAAATTATTATTATTATTATTATTTCGGATGCTCCAGTGAAAAGAAGTACATTGGTACATTTCCCCCTCAAGAGATTGAGCGAAAAGTTCAATTTGAGGGTCGATCTCTTGATAAAGAGGTTAAAAATGGATGTATGGATAGTTAGGCTAACATATCTATATGATAATGATGATGCAAATGAGATGCTTTTAAGATGCTTAGAATAACAAATCTATATTATCCTTGTAACACCACAAATCTGCAAACTTAAACTATTATCACACATTAGCATGATGTAAGTTTGAAACAAGCAAACATATTAGTATTATTATGAAATCTATAAACATGGTTAATAATGCTAACAAAATGACAACCAAAACAACTAAATGAAAGCATTAGAAAAACAAATGAATCATACCTATTTTATATTGGATTGGTGCACCTTGATATGTAAAGGAGCCATTTCCCAGTCCTTGATAAGCCTCGAAGTTATGATAACCAATAGATGCAAAATAATGATGATGCAAGATGAACTTAAAACTCAAAGTTCCTATAGTGTACAAATGCTCAAACTGTGTATGTAAATGAAAGAGAAAAGCCTTGAATTTATAGGTTAGATTGAGAGAAGAAGAGGCAAAGTTGACGAATGTGGGACTAATCCTCAACCAATAAATGCATGCCACTTGTCAAAATGTGAGAGAAGAAAGTTTGAGAAAATTTTGGTCTTTGTGCAAGATAAATGCAATTAGGTGAGTTTAAAATTTGAAATTTATGTCATTAAATGCACATGGTTGAGAGATTTGGGGGAAATTTATTTGGACAAAAAAGTCAAACGAATGGAGTTAATGAGGGCATATTCCTTCGGAATATGCTTTGTGAGGAAAAGAGAGTTTTAATAAATCAAAATAAATGATTTATTGTGCAAGTGGGAAAAACTAGAGGATGGGACATGGATTGGGCTTAGTTTTAATCATGGATTTGATTAATTAAGATTATGATTAGGTGATTGTGACATTCAACTTGAATTTTTGGATTTATTTAAATTGAATGAGAAGATAAAGAAAAATTAGAGATTTAATTAAACATTTGGGTTTATTTAATTAAATGGAAGAACTTTAGGAGATTGATTAAATAATTTAATTTAATTAATTAAGTGTGATAACCTTAGAAAATTAATCAAATAAACTTGATTTATTTAATTGATGGGAAAATATGATTAAATATGATTAATGCATGATGTCAATTTTGTATGTCTACATTTTGCCCCTCTTTGAAGCAATTTACTTGTTGCATTGGTTTAAAGAATGATGCCACCAAGATCAAAGATTAATTTTTGTTTTCTGATTTATTCAGATGCTCCGGTGGAAAGTGCATTGGTACATTGCCCCCTCAAACTTTTAGATTGAACGAAAGTTCAATTTGAGGGTCAATATCGTGACAAAGAGGTTCAAAATGGATGTATGGAAGGTTAGACTAATAGATATATATGATAATGATGATGTAAATGAGATGTTTGTAAGATGCTTAGAATAAAAAATCTATATTATTTTAAACATCTTAAATGATTATGCAATACATGTGAGATGAATGAGATGCATGATGTCCTATGATGATATGACATGATTATGCAAGATGAGAGTGTGGATGTAGGATGGATGTATTGATGAAATGATACTATGTTAGCGTGAAAGAGAATAGAAGAATGAGAGGGGTCAACCCTTAAATCCAAGAAGATGCAAAAGTCCAACAAGTCCTTTAGTCGTCGAGACTTTGTTAGATATGATGATGAATGATGATGATGCATTGCTTATCCAAGGATGAGAGAGATAAAGAGAATATCCTTCTTTATGTTTGATAACACACATAGGTGTGATGCATCAAGGTATAAAGAACCAGGATGGCGTTGCATCTAGTGTGATGGACTTTGACTCGACAATCAAATAGTTGTACTCTTGTTCACACCTGACATACATAACCTTATTCAGAGTATAGTTCAAATGTGGTCAACAAGACACTTAAAACACCATCCCTACAAACCAAACAAAGCATGCATGGTGAAGTTATTTTACAAGAACGTCCAACAAGCACAATAGATACAAAGATAATGATCATTGCTTCATTCCTTTCTTTCTAAATATTTCTATTTAGACTTCATCGAGAGGTCCTAGGAATGAGCGCAATAAGATAAATCCAAAGAAAAGATAAAGTAAACAAGCAAGCTAATGTTCTTCATATCGCTAGCCAAGACTAAACTACGATGATACCTGATGTTGATGTCCATCACAGGAAGGATGCATCCTAGGACATGTTGTGATCAGGTGGTGATGAGATTTTGGTTGGATGATAAGCTATTGATACTTGAAGTTGACCAACTTGTTGACTACTGACCTAGGCTCGAGACTTTGACGATTCGTTGTTCACTTTTGAACTTGCTAGACTTGCTTCTAACTGACTTACCAAAGGATGAAAATGATGATTGATTTATTATGAACGGATGAAATTATTGTGGGTGAAAGCAAGATGAGATGGAAGCACCATTTTGGGTTTTTTTTTCAGATATTTGGATGTTTTTGATCTTTTGAAATGTTTTGAGGTTGTTTTTGGAATTTTGAGATTTTGACCGAGAGACTAACTTAAAGATCTATCCTAGGGGTCTTAGGAGTTGATCAATAGATTAGCCTTGCCTACATTATACACACACAGACCACGTAGTTTGAATAGCATAGACTTGATTGATGAGATAGATGGGAAAACATATTGCCATTGTGACAGACACTTAAAGGATTGACCTAAATGTCTCGGGGGATGATCAAAGATCAACTTTTCCTACGTTCAAGCTCAGAGACGATGTAGTTCGGTTGGATGACTATTTTTGATTTTTTAGATTTTTTGACGTGTTTTGGATTTTGAATGATTTGGATGTTTTTTGATTTTTGATTTTTCTGAATGTTTTTGGATTTTTGATCAAGATTTTCTGAATGTTTTTGGATTTTTGATTTTTTGATATTTTTTGGATTTTGATATGATTTTCTGAATGTTTTTGGATTTTTGATTGATTTTCTTAATTTTTTTGGATTTTTCTAATTTTAAGGAAGATCATAAGAATATACACAAATCCGATCTGGTGCCAATACAAATATTCCACTAGCGTGATGCAAAAGAGTACTTCGATAAAGGTAGGACAAACTAACCTTAGGAATGCGCCACGTAGTACTAGGGTGGAACATGATACAAACAAAAGATCAAGCTATAGTACAAATGCGAATGGATGGTGGAAGGATAAATGAAATGTAATGGATAAGCGAGCCATGAAGATCCTAGTGGACGAAGAGTGCTTTATTTACATTCGGTGCCTATTTTCCAAGTTTTCACCAAGGTACTTGTCCAAGGCGCCACCGAAGTGGTTTTCACTAGAGGACGATTTTTTTTATTTACTATTTTCAATCCTTTTTTGATTTTTTTGATTTTTGTATTTTTGTATTTTTTTGTTGTCACCAAGATGCCTATTTACCAAGTTTTCATCAGGGTGACCATTTTTTTAGGATATTTTTTGGTTCTATACCTTGAAAGATTTTAGGCATAAATTTTTTTGAGATGGGAGTTGTTCATGGGCTCCTGCAAAGGCTCACCTTCTAGTGTCGATAACTAATATGCCCCTAATTTATAGCTTGTCGTGATGACGAAAGATCCCAACCAACTGGGATCAAATTTTCCTTTGCTTTTTGGGTTTGGCATGTTCTTCTAGTTCTTCTTTAGGACAAGTTCATCGACTTGGAAGGTTTGCCTCCTGATCTTCTTGTTATAACTCTTCTTGAGTCGGTTCTGATACACCTATAAATGGTTTAGGTCATCCATACACCATTCATCCAGTAACTCTAGCTCATTCAGCCGTGAGACCCTGTATTCTTTATTTGTGATGAGGTTTTGCAATGATATTCTTAGGGATGGGAGCTCGATCTCAATGGGTAGGATGGCTTATGATATGTAGACCAAGGAGAATGGGGTGGTACCTATTGGTGTGCGGATGCTAGTACGATAGGCCTACAAGGCAAGATTTAGCTATAGATGCTAGTCATGACCAATGCCATTAACTGATTTCTTAAGGATTTTTTAAGATGGTTTTATTGGTGGCTTCTACTTGGTCGTTGCCTTGGAGATAATACGAAGTGGAAAAGCAATGTTGGATATTGATTTTTTCACATAAGTCACGAACATCCTGATTCTTGAAAGGTGTCCCATTATCTGAGATAGAGGCTTGGGGGACACTGTATGTAAGACCCCTCCATTTTGCTCTTTTGATCAAATAGTGTTCTATTGGCTATGCCTTATTTGTTGTTAAGTGCTTTGACTTAGAAATCAGTTGTTGTTTGATCATTATCTGTAAGTGATGCAAATGTTATATTTTGGTGTGATGGTATTTGATCCTGATGTTATCATTATGTCATGCTTTGGATTAGCATAGTGGACAATTGAATTAATGATGTTTATGCTTTTGATCATATTAATGATGTTAGATTCGTCAATTAGTATTATTGTATTGGTGAAGGGGATGGATCACATCACTCGCTTGCGAGCACCCTATGATTCCGAGATTTCCTCTTCACGGTGTGTATTTTATGCTGTTCATATTATATGTTGTTGTTTACTTGATTTACAGGTTGACAGGTACATGACATTGACTCCACCTGGTTTCACAGGTTGGAGCGTGTTCAATGCCCAACGGTATTTGATTGGGAGATAGTAGCTAGGTTTTTGTGCCAAGTCATCACCCTAGTCTTAGTATGTCGTCATGTGTTGTCAGGTTGTGTTGCTTTCATTATTATTCCCTGTCTTCGATTATTTAAAATTACAAGTTAAAAGGTAATTAAATGGCTTTATATATATAAAGGTTATTGATTAAATTAATCTAGTTTCAATGCAGAAAATGTTATTTAAAGTTATTGAATTAATTTAATTTAATTAATAAAATAATTTAATCTTGGATTAGATTTATTTTATTGAATTAATTAAATTAATTAATTTGAAACTAAGCAAATTCATTTTGGAAATTATTTGATATTTGTTGAAATTGAAAAATGATTTAAAAGTCAATTTGAAAGTTTGAATTCAAAAATGGAGGAAATTGAGATATTTTGCATTTTCTGTTTTCTGAAATTTATGAGGGTGGGTGTTGAAATTTTAGGGTTTTATCCTTATGGTTGAATTTCTTCTCTGAATTTTTTATTATGAAGTTTTTGGAAAAATGGAAAATGGAGGGAGGAAGTATGGTTGGATTTTGTGGGTTTTGGATTGAACCCGAGGAAATGGCTGATTTGAAGAGGGAATCCAAGCAAGGATCTGTGTACCATATGGATCTTCTCAAACTCTTGCATACTAGGTTCAAATCTCTGAATTTAGCTATTTTATGTGGAAGTATTGTTTGTATATGGTTGTTGTTGATAAACATGTTGAAAAGAATTTAAAATCCTCTCCATGAGTGCAAAATAAAACTTAGATTAATTCTTGTTTTCTCAAAATTGAATAAAAAAAAAACCTCTGTTCAAAGGAATTTCTTCAAAAAGGAAATGAGTTCTCGGTTGCAACTTATTATCCTTGAAAATTTTAATTGCTCGATTTGTTCTATTAATTTGGAGATTTAAATTCATATATATATATATATATGTATATATTCAATTTGACATTTATATATATAGATATATAATTCATTGTAGAAGGAGTTATGTTGTGAAAAGTAATTTTTTTTTTTTAAATAAAAAATAAAAATATACAACCCTGTGTAAGGGCACGGATATCAAGAAATCCGTAGTCGTTTTTATAAAATAAAAAAAATATAAAAATTTGATTTTTTTTTTTTTGGGGAGGGCTGGGTGCTCACCCCCACCGCACCCCCCATGAGAGGCGGGTGGAGGGAGCTGTGCCCAGCACGACCCCTGCCCTTCCTTCCGCCATCGCCGCCCAGACCAGGGCTCGGCTGTGTTAAACACAACCCACCCACAGTGTGGGTTGGCTGTGGTTAACACAACCCGCCCACGGTTAGGGACGGCTGTGGTTAACACAACCGCACCCTAACTAGGGGTTGGCTGTGTTAAACGTAACTGCCCAACCTCCGACCCCTGTTTGCATGCAACGCACCCCCCGAGTTGGCAACGCGGTCAACATGTTTTGTAATGCATTTTTTTATTATTATTTGAAAAAAAATATATATATAAAATTTATATTATCTTTTAATATGTATTCTTATATTTATGTAATATATTAATATTAATATATATATTAAAACAATAAGAATATATATATTAGTGTTTAATATTTTATTATATAATATTAGATATTAAAATTTTAATTAAATGATTAGTTATGAATATTACATTATTATATTCATATAGATTAATTGTTAATTGTAATATATGGATTGTAAGACGGAATGTATGTAAATGTTAAATTATTGATTTAAATTAATCACATGATTTATATGTGATTGTGAAAATGAAAACGTTGTACTCTCAATCAAACTATTGAGTTTATTTTAGAATTAATATATCGGATGGGATATTATATTGATGTTAAATAAGTTAATAAGTTTGTCGAAGAGAGGAAGCATTTATTTATTTAAAATGTATTTTCTGAATGGTTCAAATTAATGTTATTTTATTTTATTAAAAGCAATTAGGGAATTGAATATTAATGTTAATTTCTCCCTTATCTGAAAAGATGAATTTTTAATTCAGTTGTAGCGATGTAACAAATTAAAGAATGTAATGAGGAAATGGGTTTAGTGAACCCAAAGTAGAATTTGAATCCTCATCTCCTTGCTTGCCTTGATTGTGAATATTTCCTTTGTGTTCTTGTTTGGGAAATGGGTCAAGTGTCTTAAATCTGTAAGTCTTCCAGAAGACCCTAGAGGTTGTGGGTTGTCGTCTTGTGATGTCGACTGTTTGTTAATTCCCTTGGGTAGTGCATGGTGTATGGTCAATGTTTATCCGGTTTCCACGAATGGGAATGTTTTGTGCCTCTTGAGAAAGGAGTGGATTTTGTAATGTGTGCCTCCTTGTCAGGAGCGGTTTTGTTATTGTTGTACCTCCAGTGTTTGGAGATGGTTTTATCTTGTCGCCTCCTGAGAAAGGAGTGGACGTGTTATCTTGTTTGTGCACTTTGATACCTTGGTGTTTGGATGGTATGTGTGTTGTCAAGTAGAAGAGTGGCTTCCATAGGGGCCAGAGCCCAAAGAGGTATCCAGGATAACCTTCGGAAGTGGTTTAATCAAGTGATAACTAAAACAATACTTAGAAGATTAGGACTAACTTCTCACTAATCAAGATATTAATGCCTCACTCATGGACCCAAGTGCTCGGTTAGGCTTGGGATGGGTGGGAAGGCCTAGAATGGCAAGGTCATCTATCTTGTCTGTACGAAAGGTATTTAATTCCGCATGAGTGAGTATGGGGGTCGGGATTCAGTAAAGGTCACCAGGATAACCTTTTCTTGTGGGGGCCGGAGCCTAGGAAGAATCCCAGAGGATAACCCATGATGAGTTGTTTGATGACACTCTGTCTAGGACAATAGTTGGTTCTTGTTTCTTGTGGGTATGGTTTCCTTAATGTACCTGATGTGACCATAGTTGGTTCTTGTTTCTTGTGGGTATGGTTTCCTTAACGTACCTGATGTGACCATAGTTGGTATTCGATCTTGTGGGTATGGTTTCCTTAACATACCTGATGTGATCGTAGTTGGTATTCGATTATTATGAGTATGGTTCTCTTAACATACTCGTTCTGCTTATTTCTGGAAGCAATGTGACCATGTTGAGTTGTACTTGTGTAGTACTTGCATGGTATCTGAGTTGTACTTGTCAGGTTCATGTGATTGGTTGTTTTAGTTTGGTTCAGTTTATGTTAGCCTATGTCTAGAGGTAGATGGTCTTGGCTAGGATTCCTAGTTACTATCTCCTAGCATGGGGGGTGGGCCTTTGGGTTCCACTTGGTTGGGTGGCGTGCACCTAAATCCATTGGGTTCTATCTTCATGTTCTTGTGGATGAGACTTCCAGTTGGAGAGATCATTGGTTTCAGTTTTAGTTCTCGCTTTATTTCATTTCAGTTGTTCTTATTATTTTACCCCTCAGTTATTATCGAGGTGGAAGTTGTAATTTGTAATTATGTTTATTGGACTTGCATCATTCGGGGAATGAGAGTTGTAATTGTAATATTTAATTATGGATAAATGAAATGGGAAGTTATCTATTATGATTTGATGTATTTATCTTGCATGGAATGTATGTGTACTAATTATCTTGAGTAGATAAATGTTATGGTTTCATTTATGTCATTTGTGGGTTGTTAAGCTATCTTTGTCTCATAACCTTAGGGGATGGTTGCATTGGGAAGCGAATTTATTTATTAATTGTACTAAAAAATAAAATAAAATAGCCTATTTAAGTAGTTGTTTGCATCATCCTCTAGGGTTGTGTTAGTGGGGTGTTACACTGTACCGACAAGTGAGGTAGTTTAGGATGAACTTGGATATCTTCTTTCTTGTTATGTAGGTCATGGGAATGGCTTCAACCCACTTTGTATAGTACTCTGTGGTGGTGATGATGAATTTGTGGCCATTAGATGAGGTGGGTGTGATTTTTTCGATGAGATCAAGCCCCCATTGTGAAAAGGGCCAATGTGTAACAATAGGGTGCAACTCTTGAGCTGGTGCATGAATAAGGTCCCCATGCTGCTCGCACTGCAAACATATTCTAATGAAGTCATGAGCGTCTTGATCCATTGTGGGCTAGTAGTATCCGATTCTCAACAACTTCTTAGCCAAGGTCATACCACTTGAGTGCTATCCACAAATGTTGTTGTGTACCTCAGTTAATGCAGTCAAGGCTTCCTCAGCATTCAGGCAACACAACAAGGTTCCTTCAATGCTCCTATAATAAAGGGTTTCTCCTAGAATGACAAAGCGGGTTCACTTTTTGATGAAGGCTTATTTAAGGTTTGGGGTTATATCGACGGGCAAGACTCCTATTCTTAAGTATGTGTAAATTTCATGATACCAAGGATCACCAGGACCAATGAGTTCACACATGAATTCAGACTCTGGTACCTCGAATGCTGGTAGAAGAAGCTTCTCTACAAGGAATTCTTGCTTTGGGATGTTACGCAGGATTTTCAAGAGTGATCCAATTGTAGCCATTACATCTGATTCTCTATTTTTTGCTCTAGGTAGTTGTTCAAATGTGATATCAATGAATGAATATTTGAGACTCTTGACCAACTTCTTGTATGGAGTCAGTTTATCATCCTTTGTCTGATATTCATTGTTTAACTGATTGATTATGAGCTGAGAGTCCCCATATAACTTTAGAGCCATGATCTGCCATTGTTCTACAATCCTTAAGCCTATGACGAGAGCCTCATACTTTGCTATGTTATTCGTGCATGTGAATGACAACTTGTAAGATTTGGGTATGCAGTCTTCTTGGGGAGTTATGAAGAAAACTCTTGCTTGTAACCCATGTTGCGTGAAAGATCCATTGAAATACATCTTCTAATGGTTTGCAATACTTAGGTTGAAAATTGATTCGTTAAGGAATTTTGAAATAAGTGGGTTTTCTGCATATATAGGTGCCTCTGCTAGTTGATCTGCAATTTCTTGTCCCTTGATGGCCTTGCACTCCATATATTCAATATCGTTTTCTATCAATTTAATGACCCACTTGGTTGTCTATCATGTGAGAGTAGCTTTAGAAAGTAAGTACTTGAGAGGATCCATCTTCATGATTAGCTTGATTCGGTGAGCCAATATGTAGTGTTTGAATTTTTGGGCTACAAACACAACTGACATACAAGATTTTTTAATAGGAGTATAGTTTAGCTCGTGTCCCACCATAGTTCTGCTGATATAATGTATTGCTCTCTCTTTCATTTTCATCATGTTGAGCTAATAGAGGACCGAGAGCTCCCATGGTTGCTGAAATGTACAAGATCAATGGCTTTCCTAGGATTCATGGCATCAAAACCGGTGGCGTGAGTAAGTATTATTTGATTTTGTTGAATTCTTGGTCGCATTTGTCATCCCATTTGTATGCTACCCCCTTGTGGAGTAGATGAGAGTATGGGATCTATTTATCTGCTAGTTGTGCTATGAATCTGTGGATGGATTGGAGCCTGCCTTGTAGACCTCTCAACTGCTTTAGTGTCCTAGGTGTTGTTGGTGTTTTTTTATTGTAAACCAGGTTTATCTCCTAATCTACCTATGGAATTTCCAATTCCAATCAAGGGCAACTCAAAGGACCTAGACCAACTGACAAGGATTTTAAAAAGACCTCCTACACTGTGGGCTCTACAAGACCTGGGAGGGCGATCCCTTAATGATTTTATAATCTCTGCAACAAAATCATAAACATCATTAACCATAACAGATAATATCACTTAATAGCTCAACAAAATGGGATAAAACTAAAGAGAATTGGCTGTTCATCAGCAATATCAACCATTTGGAGTGTGAGATAATTACAACATAGCTTCATGGTGAAAGATAATCATTATGTTGAAAATTGTAGCAAGCCCCAGGTGAACACAAACAAACACCAAATCACAAAGAATAAATGCAAATTAGACTAGTGCCATATCCATTTGAGGAGTCAAATTCACCAACACCTACTGGTTCATAGCAGATTTCAACACATAGCATATAATATCTCTGATTCTACTGCCTTACAATATCACCAATTTGTACCTCAGCTCAATACTACTTACCAAATCATTGTACAAAACATATCAATCTGCAATCTCAGTTAAGCAGTTTAATTAATTCTTTGAATCAAAGCTAAAATCAGAAGTGCACACACCACAACAGTGAGATGAACAAAATAACCCTTGATTACTTCATTCAAAATTCAAATACATTTTCACATAGGAGAGACATGAGCCTGGATTTGTCAGTTAAACTCAAATGCCAGTACTATTATGAAACACTAAATCTTCATAAAATCAAATCCTACAATAAAATTACACAATATCCAACTTGTATTTTCTCTAGCACTATAGATCTTACAATTTTCTATGTAGCTCCACCCTATACTTCTAACTTGCTAACCTATTACAATGAGAAGAGAAAATAATATGTAGAGGAGAAGAAATTCTAGAAGAAACCCTAAAATCGATCAAGAAAAACCATTTGGAAACATCTCCACCATTGAATAGTAATCAACAAAGCATCTTCTTCTTCTCCCTGTAACAAACTGTATTCTATTTTCAAAACAACATGCACCCAATTCATTCCCTAGAAGAAAAATACCCATGTGTATATCTTCCCCACTCATTACTTGCAGCTGAAAGAAAAAACTCCACTCCCATGAAAATCCATTTACCTCTATTTTTGACATTCTTGCAAACATGCTGCATACTTTATAATGTTGCATTGTTGTGTTTTATTTTATTCACCTCTAGTGAATAAAATATTTTCACTTATCTTATCCCTCCATGCAAAGTATTTTAAATGCTTTACCCAAAAATTGCATCTATATGGGGGTCACATTAAAATACCCTGCTGCACAAAATATTTACCATTTGATTTTTTACCCCAGTATAGTTATATTATAAAACATTTACCCAAACCTATGCACTTTTATTTTAAATGCTTTCCCCGCACTTTACCATTAAAATATTTATTTAAAATAAAACATTGTCGGGCGGTTTAATCTTTTCTCATATGAAAAAACCCTTTATCCCTCCCGTGAATAAAATCCTTTTAATATTCGTTTGGAGGCTCCTATTTTACTCGAGCCATTTAAAATCATGGGCCCAACCATATTTCACCCCTCCCGCAATCACACAATCAGTAATTTGCATGCAGCTTTGGATTGCGAAATGGCGGGGGACGGTCTAGATTCGGCTGCATCACCCTCTCCTCCTCAACCATTGATTTCCAACCTACAATTTCATTTTTGTTTTTCCATAATTCCTCTATTTTCTTGTTGTCTACTCGAGCTCTGCAAAACACCTCACGAGAATTCATGGCGCACCACGGGCTCATCCATCTCTCACCAGTCTCTGAAGATTTTTACAAAGTAGAAAAATCCTCACAATTTTGATGCATTTCACTGCCAGCACAAACCATGCCCCTCCTTATTTTGCAATTTGCTGTCAAACAAGCTGAAATCATGGTGCCTCCTCAATGGGTGGTAGAGTCCTCCATTTTATTAGGCATGGGCAAGCTATCCTCTTCTTGTTGCACGAGCCTTTCCTCCATACACTGGCCGCGCCCCTACCTACTGGCTTATGCCTCCATTTCCTGGCACGTGGACCCTGTCAACTGGCATGGCCGCACCCTTCATTCACTGGCCATGCCCAACATTACTGGGTGCTCCCTTCATGTTGTAGGTCGCACCCTTACCTACTGGTCGTGTGAGCCTCCTATCATTTGGTTCGAGCCTCATCATTCCCCACTTTGTCTCTTGATGGTGCGGGCCTTCCATCTCTCACCTGCTACAAAGTTGCACCCTCCATTTCCCACCCGTTCCACTAAAAAATCCTTCATGGCATGAGCCTCTTAACTATACCCTTCTTCAACAACATGTAGGCTCCATCAACTACTGGTCACCCCCCAACTACTGGCCACACCCTTCCATTTAGCTCCCCTCACTCGCATCTACAAAAACCTCAACCCTTTCACTGTGTAAATCTGCAATCACTAGATCCCCTCTGTTTGCATGCATTGTAAACCTTCACCGAGCATTACCTCCTTCATCCAATGTGTGCTACCATCGATTTCTGAATTTTATTTTTCTTGCAATTATATTTCCATGACATCAAAATGAAACAAGTAATTTGTGAGCTCTAAATATGTTGCATTTGATGATGTTCACTCACAAATCATACCATTTCTCGAAATTCATGTTGAAAGTCGTTGTAATATTGAACCATGTCTCATGTCAGAGTGTCTCTCTCCCTGATTAAAATTGAAGTTACTTGCAAATGATTCCAAATTTACATCCTTGATCACACATTCATCTTCTATTCTTTTCGCTGAGACCTATATCTAAAAGCACCATTTTGAATGCACAACATTGTCATTGACTTTTGTGGACACCTTCTCCTTATACTTATGTTGAGTAGGATTTCTTGCCTTCGAACCTTGACCTATCATTAGGATTTTTTCATACAAAATATACATAAGAAATTCTTTCTCTTTTAAATGGGAATATTCATTTCATTATCACATTCAAGCCATAGCTCATACTAATCACTTCTCCATATAGGCCCTCACTGAATCATTCCTTTGCTTCTATGCCACATCCCTATTTTGAGACAGTGTCACCCCATCCATATGATGGCAAGATTATGATGAAGGTAAACATGGAACCTTCAAGTATATAACATGTTTTAAAGTAACCTACTTGAAGGGACAACAACATTACAACATCACAACCTCATAATTGGGCAAAGCATGTCGGGTCCCATATGGACTCGGCTAAAAAAAATTCATTTTCAAACAAGTTTCCAACTCAAATCATCCTAGGACAACTTCTGGATGCATTTGAAGTGAAATGGTAAACTGGGTTGCCACTAGAAACTGTTTTCTGTCACTTTTGTAGAATGGTGAAAACTGGTCAAATTGCCTCAGGAATCAAACTGGAAAACTAGTCAAACGACCCCCCAGAGCAATAAAAACTTGCAAACTCGTAGAAATTCTATCTAGGAAAGTAGTTCAACAAACGACTCAAAAAAAAAGTCACGAGGTGAAAAATATTAATCAGCAAAGTTGCTCAGCTGAACTTTTTTGAAACAATAGTTGTTTTGAAACAATTAAAGCTCACTCAACTACCAATTTGTAAAAATAGTGAAACAAATCCTAGAGAGCTTCCATCAGACAAATGAGTTCATTAAGGTACCCCAAGCATGTGTGCAAAAGGAATTTCCCTGAAACATCGTTGATCAAAAGATATTAATGATCAAAGTTGACCACTCAGAAAAGTTGTCAGGAATGCAGATGTGAAACTGAACAAACTGCATTTGGTTTCGATCTGCTAAAAATAGAAAATCAGATCATGAGGCTCTAAAAACTAACACTCAAGATCATTTAGGTATGGACAACATAGAACAACATTCATTTTTTCATGAAAGTCATTTGGTTACGAAATCCAATCTCAAACAGGAGGTTGTTTTACAACACTAACATTCTACAAACAACAAAAAAGTGCAAAAACCCTCCAGCGTCACTTTTCTAAACCCTGACAAAACCTATCATGGGAAGCTGAAAATAGACATGCACATTCATATATTTCAATCAAACATGTTTGCAAATGGGTTCTTCTTGGAAATCAACAGGCCTCAAATTCCGATTCTCCAAAGTGGGTCACTTAGACTAACCCCTCAAGTGCGCTTCAAAAAGTGCAGAGGCAAAATTCTCGAAATGGGCACCTCAAATTTGCAAAATTTGAGAGTGCCAATAGGTGCTTCCATGTCAAGGATCACCTTGACTTTGGCAGGATCCACCTCGATTCCTCTCATTGATACTAGATATCCTAGGAGCTTACCTGATTGCACCCCAAAGATGCATTTCTTTAGATTGAGACAGACCTTATTTTTTTCCAATCTATCAAAAATAGAGCTCAAGGCTTCTATGTGGTCCTGTATTTTCTGGATTTAGCCACTATCTCATCTACATAGTCTTCCATTATCTTATGAATCATGTCGTGAAAGATCAGTGTCACGACTCTTTGGTATGTTGCACCTGCATTCTTTAACTAGAAAGGCATCATGTTCCAGTAGTAGGTCCCCCACAGACATGTGAATGTTGTCTTGTGTTGATCCTCCTTCGCTATCATAATTGATTGTATCTAGAAAAACTGCCCATTAGCGAGAGCATCTCGTGTCCGATTGTCATATCCACTATCATGTTGATGTTTGGTAGCGGAAAGTCATCCTTAGGACACACTTTGTTTAATTCTCTGAAGTCAGTGCAGATGCAGATGCCCCCATTTGGCTTTGAACTTAGTACAAGATTTAACACCCATTCAGGATAATCGATGGGGCGTATGAACCTTGCATCCAAGAGTTTTTGCAATTCTATTTTGACTATCAAGGCTATCTGGGGGTGCATCTTTCTCAGCTTCTAGCTTACAGATTTTTCCCATGGATAGACAACTAAGTGATAAACCATGACTTCTGGATCGAGACCCGACATGTCAGCATAGGTCCATGCAAAGTTCACTTTTCTTTCTTTTAACAATGCAGCCAAAAGTTCTTGTTCCTCAGCCAGAAGTGATTCAACATAGAAGGTGATGTGCGGTAACTCCTCTATTCCTAGATTGATGGGGTTACATTGTTCTGCTAGGACTGCTGATTTTTCTTGATGAAATGCAATGGGGGGGAGATTGAATCCTTAATCCTTTGGTGCCTTAGAGAGGTTTTCATCGTTGGATGCATCCATTATTTTTACTATTTTATGGTTAGAGAGTGCCATAGTGTGGTTTACACTCAATGACCTTGAGATTATTCTCAATTGTTCACTTTTGCGACTAAAGGACTCAATCATCTCCCTATAATAGGCCTGTGTGTCTAGTGTGATGTCAAATCCCACCTTATGGTCTCCACATGGTACCGTATCCCTTAGTCCCATGAATTTCGAGAGTGCCTCATCATTTTCGAACGTGTCTACAATCAGTGGCCCTCATTGGTCATAATCAATGAGCTGGGGGTAAACCAGGTTTATTTTGTGAGTTTGATGATTCAAATCAAAGGATAAGGTACTAATCATGAGTAGGAAGGAGTCTTCAAAAAACATGGGTAGTCCAGTTATGGTATTCTCATCATCATTACTACTACAAAAATCAGTTATATCAAAGGTGAAGTTGTCTAGGGGTAGACCTGTGGATACTCGTAACCGTAGGGTAGCTGCCAATAACTGAGGGGGAGTCCTAACTACATTAACTAGGGGACCTTGGCCACATATGGTTATACTTGGAGGGCTACATCCAAGGCCAAGATTTTTCATTCATCTCTCAACAATGATGGGTTCTAGTCAGCCATTGTTGTTCCTTCCAAGGCTTTCATTTCTATTATAGCCCATACCAAGCATCATTTATAGCCCCTTGCTTCGTTCATCCATTGGAAGATTAGGCATGGGCCTTTCATCTTGGTATAGTGAGCTTGAAATGTCTCTTTCATCCACGACTTCCCTACTTAGATCCCCCAACATTGGAATCTAGAAGGGTCTTCCCTGAAAGTGTGGGAAGGTGTCGCAACTAGTGGGGGTTGCCCATGTGACCTAGGAGATTGAGGTAACTCTCCTATGGAAAAAAAATTATTCTTCATTCTATATTCCCTATGATGGAATTTCAAACTCTTGCTTTGAATTCCATTTTATCTTGCCTTATCCTAGTCTTTCATATTGTTTGGGAAAAACCTAGGGTTGGGGTTTTTTGCTTTTGTCTTCATGAAAAACCCTAGTGTTTTATATTACGCCTTGAGTGGATCTATTTGGTTGTTACTTTATGGAGAGGGTTCTAAAACAACTTATGCCCCATCATTTCATCTAGGCTAAGCCCCCTTTTTGATAAATTGATTTAATTCTTTTGCCTGACTTTATTATTCTCTAAGTCTAGGTTGGCCCCATGCCCTTACGTTTTAAAACAACTTTAAGCCATCGTTTGCTGTCGGCCTAAGTGATGTCTCCTTGTGCCTTTAATAAATGTTTTATATTGTACAAGGAAAAAAAATTCATGGCCGTTGATCAACCAGCGTTCGATCTCAACCATTCCATGCAATCCCGTGATGACCCCACCACTGAGTCTCACCTGATTGTGATATCATGGGTGAGCGCCACGTGTCTCACTAGAAGAAGCCAAAGAGATGATAAAAATTATTTAATATATCTGTCAGGTTTTAATATGTTATATGGTGGGTTACTAAAGTGATTGTGAGATGCACGTGCTTCAAATCATCGCCGATGTTATAATGTTGATGGGAAAGTTGCTCAATGGTTAATTACAATGTTGATAACTGTATTGAGTGAACAAGATTGAAGATGGTTAGGATCTATGGTTCCCTACCATCACGTGATCAAAACTTGCAAGGTTTTTATTGATCATGATATCAAGGGCAAGCACCATGTGGAATTCTTTGGCGATGCATAGCCTGGTGGGCCCTTGTTGCCATGATGGAGATTTTGGTAGCTTGTTTTGAAGGCAGTCGTTCGATGATCTGACAAAAGTGAAGGATCAATGACTAATATTTGAATTTGCATCAAATGTGATTGGAGCCGTTTGTCTAGCACACGAGCAAGCTTTAATGGAAAATGAGACATCTAATGGCTTGATTTAATCAACATAAAGTGGTTTTCCTTTGCTCTATTTTCTCACAAAATATTCAATCACCTTTGCGAAGCAGTTTCGGAGCTAAGGACAAAGTTATGAGTTGTCACAACAAGAATTTGGTTTTCTGCAAAGGACAAAACCATGAGTTATTTTCTATGCTTCTTGGTTAATTTGATTAAGAATTTTGGGAAAGTTATGGTGTGATTTTCAAAGAGTTCATTGATAATTTCTTTTAGGTCTATTGGTTAATTGAATTGTGAGAAATTGTGAGGTTATATTTTGTGATCTCATTTTTTGTTTAGCCCTATTTTGCTTAAGTTTGAAGTACTAAGGAAGCCCTAGTTTACCTAAGATGGCATTGCCAAAGAAGCATTCTAGCCATGTTGACTATCTGCACATAAGTTTATATGATGACTTTCTGGATCAGTTCCCATCGTCAACAAATGATAGGAAAAGGGGGTTGGTTTTGAAGCGTGGAAGGACCCTAGGTGAGGGATTAGTTTATAACTATTCCAACATTGTCGATGCTAGGGTTCCCATGATAGTTCTCGAGATGTTTAGGCTATGGTATGGACAGAGAAACTTGCCTCACCCCTTTTCAAATGTATGGAAGTATGAGACGGGGAAGCTGGTGGTACCAAATGTATTCCTTGATGCCAATTTTCTTAGGGAAGTGGAAACACGTTATGACCCTGTTACAAGAGTGATTAGAGATAATGATAGAGGGATTTTTCTGAGCATAAACAAGGAAGAATTTCAATAGGTTTTTGACTTGAGTGAGCCTAGCCCATTCTTGGTTCACATTGATCTTGAGGAGATGAAAAAAGAGTATGCAAGGTCAAAGGCACTTTTCAAAGTTAAGCTGCTCCCACCTCATCTGACAAAGGTAGGAGGTTCAAAGTTCTATATCAGCCCTAGTGACCAAGAGCCTTTCAGGCTAAATTATTTTTCCAATCATTTCTTGGACACTTTTAACTCATTGTGCCAGATTTTGGGTTTTAACCCTAATATGGTTATGCCAATTTCCTACATGTTTATGGGGGTGCAAATACAACACCCTAACTTCTTAGTGATATGTGATCTATGATTTTGCATCTTTTTTGGCCGAGAAGATACATGAAGGGTTGTTAAAGTTGTAGCAAAAGGATGTAGGTACTCCATTCTTTTGGTATTCTATGTTGATGTACATGTTCTTATACAAGAATGATGATTTCTTCTTTGAGAATATGGAGTTGAAGCGAATGGTTAATGAAGAGAGATCGCCAGTGTAGGCATGGACTGCATATTTATCATATAATAGGGAGAGTGCTAGTTTTGTGTAGTTTCATAATTTTTTTTCTTCTAGATTGAGGGCTAGGTTGATGGTGAATGTACCCAGAATCCCTTTGGACTTACATGATTTTCTCAAACGGAAAGGGAGGAAGCCATAATTGAGAATTTGTCACAATTGGGGTGACATTATCCCATATCCAGTCAGCATTGTCTTGAGAGTGTATGACTTCCAGGGAACTCTACATATCCTTCCATATAATGTGCCAACAAGAGTAGGGTTTTCTGAAGTTATGTGGAAAATTGGTTGTATCCATGAGGACAACCTAATAGGGAAAGGTAAGGGAACCCTGTTCCCTGATTATACTATAGTATCAGATATGTGTTCTCAAAGGGAGGTTGGGTCTACTTTGGGAATTTTTTTGATGATTATCACTTAATGTGGTCCCAAGTGATAGCATGATCCTGAGGGCTTCTTTTCCCTTTTCAGACAATGAATAAAGGGTGGTATGTTTGTGCATGAATTCAATTTTCCCATGGATCTGATTAGGAACGAATTTGATCCGAATAAGAAGGAATTGAGTAAAGAAAAATGGATAGCTTATGAAAATATATTAGCCATTGTGCATAAAATGGATCTTAAGTATGATCCATTAATGGATTTTAGCCCATATCACAAGAAAATTGATCTTTTGATGGACAACTTCAAGGAAACAATGGGCATTTTAATGACAAAAAAGATAAAATTGGAGTTGGATCATGGTACACAGGAGCCAGATGTGAGGCATATTGAAATGATGGCAACATATCAACCTACGGTGAATTTTCCCCCTTATAAAGGAAAAAGGAGTGACAACAATGATGAGGAAGAATAAAAAGATAAAAAAGGAAAACAAATTGTGTCAGCATCAACACAGCCAAGTCCAAAATTTAAAGCACCTGGGGAATCAGAATCATTGATTTGGACTCATCACCAGAGGATATCCCTTCACCTCCACCATCAGAGCCAAGCCCTAAGAGGAAAAGAATTGAGGAAGTACAAGAGGATCTGATGGATGAAATTGTTGTCACAGATCAGGATATGTAGGTTGGTATGCCTTCTCCTCCTAGGTCCACTGAATTGGTTTTGTCTAACTTGGATATGAAAGGACAATGTGTGCAAGATGCTAGGATGGAGGCATGTAAGGAATTTTTGGATGATGATGTGTTTGTTAAGACTCCAGTTTTCTTGCAATTAGTATGGAGAATGAGACTAGACGAGTATCAAGATAAGTGCAAGAAGAGAAGGGAGTTGAGGCCTAATAGGTCAGACCAGAAGAACGATGATGAGGAAAAAATGAATTAATGGAAGAATTTAAGAACATCACTCCTAAGGAGGGGAGAAAGCTAGTGACTCAAGATGGTGTATTGATTTTTCCTAAATAGGACATAGCAGATGCAGTAACATTTAATGCTATTCTAAAATCCAAGCATCCCTTGCAAAATTTTGATGAAGAGGTCAAAGCAGCATTGCAAGATTCTACCTCCAGTGAAGAGTGTTAGACCCTAGCAATTTGGGCTTTGGCACCTGAAGGCATAAAGCCTAATGTTACTGACATTAGCCGAAACCTAAGGGGAGGGTTAATAATAAAGATAGCCTCAAAAAATTTGACTATAGAGGCTACTAACTTAACTGTGAATTTGGCCAAATTGGCCCAAAAGATTCCTAAGAGGGAAAAAGCTGAAAATAAAAGCTTAATGGAGAAATACAACTTCATAATTGGAGAATACAAAAAGGTGCAACAAAAGAATGTTGAGTTGCAAACTGAGGTGGATAGGTTAAAATATAGGCCAATTGGGGAGACTTCAAGTGCTCCAAGTTTTGTGAAATTGCCTTCCACATCAGGATCAATGCCTCCTGCTTCTCCAATTGTTTCCACACCAGGGTCCCCCATCCAAACTCCTTCTCTCAGTCCTACATTGGAGCCAGTTGAGGAAGAAATAGAATACTCTTGATCCCACAAATAAACAATTAATGCATAAGATTACAAAGTTACAAGTAACTTTGAAGGCAAGTGAGGAGGGAGCACTTGTAAAGCAGAGTGAGATTGTTGACACAGTTTTGAGACACTTGAATGAAAGGGTTGATGACAGATTGCCATCAATGTCTTCTTTATATTCTTTATTTTTGGATGCAATAAAGAATATTATTAGGGATCAGGAGCTAGTGTTACCCTTAATTGAGAAGTGGATCCCTAGGGCCAATGATTTAGATATAATGTACAAAGCCTCAAGGTTTGATACAAATAATAGGCCCCAATCATTAAGGCCTACTCAAGTATTTGTAAATTCATTACAAGGTTTTTAGGCCTTACCAGATGATTTGAGTAGGAAAATCAGAGAATCAGTAAAAAAAATTGATGATTGGAGTGATACATCTTTACTTGATATAATTGATGCACAGGGAAATGTTAAATCACTACAATAGTGGCAGGATAGAGTAGATGAGGTCATCAATGCACAAACCAAATTGATTTGTGATGAGTCAGACTATAATTTGTTGGTGAGCTATATGGATAAAATCATTAGTACTAGCAAATTTTTGGAATCTTTCGAGAGAGAAGAAAATCAAGTAGCGGTAAAGTACACAGCTTATAGTGCTAAGGTGAATGAGGTTGTTAATTTTTATTGGCCAATGATGAAGAATACTAGAGATGGGTAAATATATATTTAATCGAGGAAGAGTAAAAAAAAGCTGGCTATTGGTGGTTAACAACTCAGTTGTTGCAGTTACAATTGATTCTAGTTGGTCTTTGGTGGTAGTTTTGGCATAGGTCTCTTGAATTTTTGTGGATGCATCAACCATACTCAACGAGCAGAATGAACGAGAAGATTCATCAAGGATCAACTATTCTAACAAATTTTTGAAATATCACAGACAATCCAAGTGATCGATGACATGTGCACTTCTATTTCGATGCTTTTTTTCTCCTTCATTTTCTATAGGAAGGATTTCAAGGCCAGAAGTAGGGGGTTAGCAAATTAGACATTTTGGTTGAGTCTAGGTGAAGTTGCAAAGAAAATTGTAAAAGTTTGATGGTTTTAGAGAAAATGCAATTTAGGTTTTGAGTCATTTTGTTATAGGTCTTGAATTTATGGGGATTTTGTGAAAGTACTGACATTTGGGTTGAAATGATTTATTTCAAACTCATGTCTCTCCATTGTACAAGAATATCTGAATCTTGAATAAAATGATCAAGGGTTGTTTCGTCCATCTCACTATTGTGGTGTGTATGATTCTCATTTTAGCTTTAATTCAAAGAATTGATTAAACTGCTCGAATGGAATTGTAGGTGGATATGTTTTGTGTAAGGATTTGATAAGTAGTATTGGGTTAGAATGTATGTTGATGAGATTGTAAAGCAATTTTATCAAGGATCTAGCATGTTATGTATTGAATCTGTGATGAATTCTTAAAAGCTCATGAATTTGACTCCTCCAATGGTATATGACACTAGTCTAAGTTGTACTTATTCACAAGGTTCAATATTTATTTGTCTTTACTTAGAGCTTGCTACGAATTTCAAATCAATGACTATCTTTTACTTGTGAAATGTTGTTGTGGTTATCTCATGCTCCAAATAGTTGATGATATTGATGAACATCCAATTCTATTCGGTATTATCCTGTTATGTTGAGCTATTGAATGAGATTATTTTTTGTTGTTGATGTTGTTTATAATATTGGTGCAGAGGTTGTAAACACATTAGGGGATCACCCTCCTGGGTCTTGCAGAGCCAAAAATTTAGGAGGTTTGTCAAAAGCCTCATCAATTGGTCTAGGTCCTTCGAGCTGCCCTTGATTGGAATTGATAATTCCATAGTTAGAATAGAAGATCAACATGGTTATAGTAAAAACAACCAACAAAATGGCGATTCTACTAGGGATGTTAGTTTAAATATTTCTTGTCAGTGGGTAGGTTTTCCATTTTGCATAGAGTTTTCATGGTATGTATGTGATTTGAAGGTCGAGCCTATGGTTTTTTGTTAGGTTTTTCCATTTCTTCGTTGTTCAAAACGTTTTGAGTTATTTCATGAAGTGCTTGTGTATGTTGTCAGTACAAAGTTCCAAGGGTCTTTTGAATCTTACCAAGTGTCTCTAGATATCAGGTATTCCCAAGATAATTGGGTGGCGACTTTGAAGTCTCTGCACCTGTGTGCATCTTATTTGAAGATTCAATATAAATTGGAAGATCTTTTGGATGAGCACGTAGAATGAAGAACACCAGGTCATTCATGAAGAATCATCCAGAACAAAAACTAGAGGGTGAACTTCCTAAAATGAAGAAGAAGGGTTGGATAAAGAAATGACCGGAATCTATTAATATTGCTTCCATGTAATAGAATCTTGTACACTAAGGTACAAGTAAGCCTTTACATCTTATCCCTAAAACTCTTGAACAAGTATCTTGAAATTGATAATCAGATAGCTGTGGATTTTTCAATGCATTATTCAATACACCTATTCAAGAGGATGTAACATGTAAGAATAAGGAACCTATTAGTGTCCAATATGTTGAAAAGAGAAGAGGTAGGAGTAGAACTAAAAGCCAACACAGAGAAAGCACCAGTGATGTACCTCCTCCTCTTGTTGAAGATGATGGAGCTCCTTTATTGTCTAGGCATGTACTTGAAGAAGTAAACTTGATAGACCTAAGTGATACATCAAGTTTTGATATGACTTTTCCCAAACCTGATGATGTTTTTGGAGATATTGATTCCCTAAAGTGGGAAATCCAAAAATAAGTTGAGCTTAGGATGAAGAGGGAAAAAGATAGGGAAACATAACTAATGCATGCTATAATTGAGAGGGATAGGTTGATTAGACAATTGACAACAATGAAGCTCCTGAACCAAGAAAGGCCTGAGACAAAAGAGGAAGGTCCTATTATATGTGAAATCTTGGACAAGGGGGTAAAGCCATCATCTAAAGTAAGTCCTATAGGTCAAGTTGATGCCCAACCAAAATCTATAGACCCAAAACCCTCAAACCCTGTTAAGCCTCAACCAAGTAATCCAAACCCTAAGCTTGTTCTAGACAAAGGAAAACATAAGGATGAGGGGATTAAGATAAATGATAGGGTGAATTCTCATCCCTCTAAACAAGATCCCTCACCACATGTACCTGTAGAAGCTGAGAGTTCCTTAGAAAAGGTTAGGAGGGGGACTAAGGCTCTTGCAAAAGAGTTAGAGAGGACTAAGATTGAGGCTGCAAATGCAGAGATGAAGAGGAAAATAAGTTTCCTAAAGATGTCAAGTGTGGATGAGGTTACACAAGTTGCAACCTCATCAAGTCACCAAGATGCCTTGAAAAATGGTCCTAAAACCAGTCTGGATACCACGACAAACAACTTGGGTCCTAAGGTTCATGCAACTAAGTTTTTAAATCTACATCAGGATGGCCCTAAGATACATAATCTAGGCCCTAGTGTTGATTCTTAAAAGACTGAAGGATTATTTCAAAGGAGACCTATACAATTGGAAAGGTATAGGCAGCTATTTTTTTATGGTATTCCAGGTTATCCTAACCCTATCCCTAATGATTTGAGAGAAAATATGAGTAATTTTTTTGGGAATAATGTTATGACAACAGAGAAACATCTAAAAGCCTTCATGGATATGCTAAATGACTATGAGGTAGAGCATGCAGATGTAGTAATGAAGTTGTTTGTACAATCCCTAGTAGAGGATGCAAGGGATTGGTACAGAGGTCTACCGAATGCTAGTATTGGTTCATGGGATGAATTTAAAAAGTGAGTCAAAGAACAGTATGGTGACAAAACTAATACTAGTTTCATACTAAATGAGTTAAATAACATCAAGAAGTCATTGAATGAACCTGTGATAGAGTTTAATCTTAGGTTCCAAAAGGCAATGTATAAATTGTTTCAGGTTTTAGACTTGATGAAAATGTTTGTCTAACTACCTATTTCAATGCTTTTGATTCTAAAATGGCATATATCCTTAGAGATAAGGACCCTCAGACCATGAGAGATGCTTTAAGGGTGGCTATAAATATTGAAAGTAATAGGAAAGCTTATGGGAAATATGGTAGGAGGGAAGAACCCACACTGTTGAAAAATCCTAAGGATAAGATTGAGAAGGTCTCTGGTGTAAAGCCTAAAGATGATGAGAAATGGGATAAGGTCTTTAGTAGATTGAAAGACATAAAGTATACTGTTGCCAAGAAAGAGAATGGTATAGGGAATGAAAAGAAACAATATAATAAAAAATGAAAGACCACCTAGGCTGAAAAATCATCCTTATAACACAAATTGGAAACATGGGAAACCAGTTCTACCTAGTCATAAGCCTAAAAATGACCAACATACACCAGATCCTTTGCAAAAGCATTCAATAAATTTGGTACAAGATAGACCATGGAGTGAAGTTTTTGAACATCCACATGATTAGAATTACTATGGTATTGCTCAATTGCTTGTTGCTGAAGGAATAGAGGAGGATGATCATGAGCGAATTCTTGACTGTGAGCAAGGTGATGTAGGTGTTTGTATGGCTTGATTATACATTGATGAAGCAAAGTGTTCTTCTGATGATGAATTACAAGGATTTGATGTGGATAATCAAAGACAAAGAAATAAGACGTACCATCAACAGGTATTCTTTGATGAAGAAGATGATTTTAACCATCATGCTTGCAACATGGAGCAGGTTGAAGATTCAGTGTCCTTAAGAAGACCATCATAAGAGGAGATTTCTCAGTTGATTGAGTAAATGGCTACTCAAATGAGGAGTTCACTTCAGCTAATATAGAGAATTGTGAGTGGTGAACAGGATAAACCTGCTGGCCTTTTTATCAAAGAATAAAAGGATAAGAACAAAGGTGTTAGGGTGGATAGCAAAAAGGATGTTGTCAAAATCAAAGAGGTTAAGAATGATAAAGTTTGGGAAAAAAATATTGAAGCTCCAAAGCCTCAGGAAGATGTTACTTTATCATTGGTGAAGACCAAAGTGATTACAAAATTTGCTGAACCTGCTTTAGAAGAGAAAAGCAAAAGAATCTTGAGGGAAATAAGCAAACAAAGAAGAAAGAAAATGACGAAGGTATGATTTATGATCTGCCCAAATATACACCATTAGATATGTTTCAAGTAATTTCCTAGGTTAAAGTTTCTATACCTTTTCTACAAATGATGAGAATAACTAAGCATAAGGAAAAAACAATAGCTTTGATTACAGGTGTGGCTAGTAATAAAATTGAACAAGGTAATTGTAAAGAATCAAAGGATGAAGAAGAAATAAAAGATAAAGTGGAGGGAATTGTGTCACAAATTCTCCCTGTGTATTTAGGGAATTCTATTAATATGTGCCTTGAAAATATAAACCCCTTTTTCTTAAGTGTTGATATAAATGGGAAAACTTTGAGAAATTGTATGATAGATCCAGGGGCATCCAATAATGTTATGCTTGCCAAAATCATGGAGGCAATGGGTTTGATAGTGGTACTACTCAAGGTAAGTGCTATGTATTGGATTCAAGAGAGGTGCCAGTTATTGGGACTATTAGGGCATTGCCTTACAAATTGACTCAGTATCCTAAGAAAGATTTAGCCATGACTATATTAGTTGCAGACATCCCACCTCATTTTGGGATGCTTTTGTCAAGGAAGTGGAGTGCATCAATGGGAGGTAACATGTAGTGTGATTTATCATTTTCTACTTTCTACATTGATGGTAAGGATGTCAAGATTGAAAGGGAGCTAAAAGTGCCTCATATGATTGAGCATGATCCTACTGAAAACATGACATGTTTTACTGACAGTGGCATAAATGAATTCAGGGCTGAAGAATTCCTTGGCAATTGTGATAAGCCTATTACATCGATTGATACATAGGTAAAGCAATTATCAAAGTTTGATGACTTGTGGACTATGTACTTTGACAGTGCAAGTTCAAAGCAGGGATTTGGTGTAGGTGTTTTTTTAAGATCTCCGAGTGGAAAGACATTCAGGTTCTCTTTCACTCTATTATTTGAGTGCACCAACAATGTGGGTGAATATGAAGCCTTGCTATTGGGGCTGAGATTAGCTAAAAAATATGGGATCAAAAAGCTCAAGGTAATTGGAGATTCCGAGCTTGTGGTTTCCTAAGTCAGATCCATATATGTGAAAGAATAAAGGGTTGAAACAATACAAGAATGTTGTTTGGGATGAATTGGAAAAATTTGATGCTTTTGGTATAAATTGGATGGAGAGAGGCCACAATAAGGTGGCAGATTTGCTAGCAAAAATTGCATTAAAACTAGATGGCATGACTTATGCTAGAATTTCAAAGGTTGAAGTGCAAACAAGACCATCCATTCCTGATAATATAAAATACTAGCAATTTTTTGATAATGATGATGATATACTGAGGTTCTTGAATTGTGTGGATGAATATGAAAGTCAAGAAATTGGCTTTGGAGATTTTGTTGAAAAAATTGATGGTAAGAATATTGTGTTTGGTAATGAAGTTATTCAGTTAAAAAAAAATACAATTCCTAAGGGTTTGGTTGTACTAGAAAGAGTGTTTGATAATTAGGATAGGACAAAGGCTAATCGTGTTGCTTCTCATCCTGATGACTTAGAGGAAATAAACCTTGGAATAGAGGCATCACCAAAAAAGGTGTATATTGGAAAGAAATTGTCACCAAAGGTGAGAAGGATGCTAATTGACTTATTAAGGAAGTTTAGACATGTGTTTCCTCGGTCTTATGATGATCTTAAGGCATAAATGGAGGATTTATTTCAACATGAAATTCCTTGGAGTGATGGCGCTAAGCCTTTTAGGAAAAAAAAAAAAACCTATTAATCCTACTTTTCCCCCAAAAATGCAAGAAGAATTAATGAAATTAAGACATGCAGGGATCATCAAGCCAATCAAACATTCATAATGGGTGTCAAATTTAGTACCTATGAGAAATAAAAATGGAGACATCAGGTTGTGTGTGGATTTCAGGAACTCGAATGTGTCTTCATTAAAAGATAACTATCCATTACCAAATATGGAAGCCAGGTTGCAAAGGGTGATAGGTTGTGCATTAATGTCTATGATGGATGGATTCTTTGTTACAATCAACTCATGGTCAAGGAGTCTGAGTAGTTTACAAAAACTTTCACTACACCCTGGGGAACCTATGTCTATGTGAGAATGCCTTTTGGTCTAGCAAATGCACGGGCCACTTTCCAGAGAGCCATGGATGTGGCATTCTCAGACTTTATTAATTTATTTTTGGTGATTTATCAGGATGATCTGACATCATATTCCAAGAAAGAAGATGATCATTGTGAACATTTGGAGAAAGTATTCAGTAGGGCATTGGAGTATGGTATTTCCTTGAATCCAAAGAAGTGTACTTTTGGGGTAAGGGAAGGAAAATTGTTGGGACATGTTTCCAGGGATGGGGTCAAAATTGACCTAGAAAGGGTAATTGCAATAAACAAGATCCCACAACCCTGAAATGTCAAAGGAATACAATCTTTCTTTGGAAAAATCAACTTCCTAAGGAGGTTTGTGATAAATTTTGCTAAAACGATTCGCCCTATTTCTAAAATTCTCAAGAAAGGAGCCAAGGTTGAATGGGAAGACGAGTTTGTATAGGCCTTCCAGGTCATTAAGAAATCTATAAAGGAGGATTTTGTGTTAAGAACCCCTGATTTTTCCAAACCCTTACAGATTTTTTGATTTGCCTATTTCCACACAATTACAGCTGTGTTGTTGCAAAAGAATGTAAAAGGTTTTGAACAACCTATAGCCTTTTTCAATAAATCTTTATAGGCTGCAAAACTTAAATATGATATAAATGAAAAATAGGCATATGCGTTAGTAAAAGTAGTAAAGGCTTCAAGACTTATTTGATGGGAGCCACTATAATTGCCTATGTACCCAGTGCTGCTATGAAGGACATTTTTACACAGCAGGAAGTTTCAAGAAGAAGATGTAGATGGATCAATAGGATCCAGGAGTTCAATATTGAAATCCAGATTACTAAGCTGGTGAGAGGACAAGGATTATCCAAGCTTATGTCCCAAAGTAATTTGGAAGCAAATCAGATAAATTTTCTTGAAGAAGAGAAAAGATCACACATATGTGACATGGAACATTCTGACTAGTATAAAGATGTGATCTATTATTTACAGAAGATGAAATATCCTGATAATTTGAATGAAAATGAAAAGAGGACATTGAATTTGCATGCTATTAAATATGTTATCATAGCTGGAAATCTCTGGTGGAGAAATGGAGAAGGTGTCATGTTGAAGTGTGTTGACCAAGATCAAGCACAGGGACTCTTGAATGAGATGAATAGTGAAGTTTGTGGAGGGCATTATATGGCCAAAAAAACTACACACAAGGTAATGAGGGCTGGATTTTGGTGGCCTACTATTTTTAAGGATGCACACCAGTTAGTGAAGAAATGTGATGCCTGTCAACGTTTCTTTGGTAAGTTAAATTTTTTTGGTAACTTGCCTCTAAAACTAGTTGCAGTACAATCTCCATTCCAACAATGGGGTATTGATTTTGTAGGAGAGATGGCATGAAAATCTAGTGGAGGCCATTTTTGGATATTGGTGGCCATTAATTATTTTACCAAGTGGGTGGAAGAAATTCCAATGAAGAAAGCAACTAGTGAGGTGGTAATTGATTTCCTAGTGAGTAATATAGTGACTAGGTTCAGATGTCCAGAAAGGATTGTGTCAGATAATGCAATGTGTTTTAGATCAGAAGAATACATAGAATTTTGTGAAAAAAATGGTATCCAAATCTCATACTCATCACCTTACCACCCACAAGGAAATGGAAAAACATAATAAAGTAATAAAAGCATGATGAAGATTATTAAGAGAATCCTAGATCAAAATAAGAAGGCATGGGATTCTAAATTGAGATTAGTAGTTTGGGCAGACAAGGTAACTGTGAAGAAGGCAATAGGTTATGCCCCATTTGACTTAGTTTATGGGATAAATGCAAGGTTTCCCCAAAACAACATGATGGAAATGTATAAGTTTGTCCAAATGTATGATAATGAAATGGATGATGAAATGCAATTGAGAATGGAAAATCTCATAGAATTGGATGAGACCAGGAGGGAAGCTCAAACGAAAAATGCCAAATTGTAGTTGCAAGTGAAGAATTTGTATGACATGAGGGAAACTATGCGGAGCTTACAAGATGGAGATTTGGTGTTAATGTGGACTGCTAGGTTGGAAGACAAAGGAAAACATGGAAAATTTCATGCATTCTGGTTGGGTCCTTTCTTGATCAATAGTAAGTGGGGTGAAGATTCATACTTCCTCCAAGATATGACAAGAAACATTCTTCAAATGCCAGTTCATGGATAGTTCTTGAAATTGTACTTCACTTGAATTATTCCTTTCCATGAATAGTAGCTTAGGTTTGCATATATGTTAGTTGTAGGTTTCTTCCCTGTTGGGTTGTTTTTTCCAAACAATCCTTTTTGGTTGTCTCTGCAATTGGTCTACTCTACCTGAGATTTTAAATTCTCGCTTCATTCCAATGGAATGAACATCCCCAACTGGAGCCATTGATGGAACTTCAAATTCTCGCTTTGAATTCCATTTTATCTTGCCTTATCCCATTCTTTCATATTGTTTGGGAAAAACCTAGGGTTGGGGTTTTTTGCTTTTGTCTTCATGAAAAACCCTAGTGTTTTATCTTACACCTTGGGTGGATCTATTTGGATGTTACTTTATGGAGAGGGTTCTAAAACAACTTATGCCCCATCATTTCATCTAGGCTGGGCCCCCTTTTTTGATAAATTGATTTAATTATTTCGCTTGAATTTATTATTCCCTAAGTCTAGGTTGGCCCCATGCCCTTATGTTTTAAAACAAGTTTAAGCCATCATTTTTTGTTGGCCTAAGTGATGTCCTCTTGTGCCTTTAATAAATGTTTTATATTGTGCAAGGAAAAAATGTTTCATGACCGTTGATCAACCTACGTTCAATCTCAGTCATTCCTCATAATCCCGTGATGACCCCACAACTAAGTCTCAGTTGATTGCAATATCATGGGTGAGTTCCATGTGTCTCACTAGAAGAAGCCAAAGAGATGATAAAAATGATTTAATATATCTGTTAGGTTTTAATATGTTATATGGCGGGTTACTAAAGTGATTGTGAGATGCACGTGCTTCAAATCAATGACCATGTTATAATCTTGATGGGAAAGTTTCTCGATGGTTAATTACAATGTTGATGACTATATTGAGTGAACAAGATTGCACATGGTTAGGATCTATGGTTCCACCTCATCGTGTATTTAGAACTTGTGAGGTTTTTTACTGATCATGATATCATGGGCAAGTGCCACATGGACATCTTTGGTGATGCGTAGCATGGTGGGCCCTTGTTGCCATGATGTAGATTGTGTCAGCTTTTTTTGAAGGTAGTCATTTGATGATTTGACAAAAGTGAAGGATCAATGACTAATATTTGAATTTGCATCAAATGTGATTGGAGTTGTTTGTCTAGCGCATGAGCAAGCTTTAATGGTAGACGAGACATCTACTGTCTTGATTTGATCAACCTAAAGTGGTTTCCATTTGCTCTATTTTCTCACAAAGTATTCAAGCACCTTTGCGAAGTAGTTTCAGAGCTAAGGAAAAAGTTATGAGTTGTCATAGAAAGAATTTGGTTTCTACAAAGCACAAAGCTATGAGTTATTTTCTATGCTTCCTGGTTAATTTGATTAAGAATTTGGGGAATGTTATGGTGTGATTTTCAAAGAGTTCATTGATAATTGCTTTTAGGTCTATTGGTTAATTGAATTGTGAAAAATTGCGAGGTTATATTCTGTGATCTCATTTTCTGTTTAGCCCTAGTTTCCTTAAGTTTGAAGTACTAAGGAAGCCCTAGTTTACCTAAGATGGCATTGCCAAAGAAGCATTCTAGCCACATTGACTATCTGCACATAAATTTATATGATGAATTTAAGGATTAGTTCCCATCGTCAACAAATGATAGGAAGAGGGGGTTGGTTTTGATGCATGCAAGGACCCTTGGCGAGGGATTAGTTTATAACTGTTCCAACATTGTCAATGCTAGGGTTCCCATGAAAGATCTAGAGATGTTTAGGCTGTGGTATGGATAGAGAACTTTGACTCACCCCTTTTTAAATGGATGGAATTATGAGATGGGGAAGTTGGTGGTACCAAATGTATTCCCTGATGTCGATTTTCTTAGGGCAGTGGCAACACGTTATGACCCTGTTACAAGAGTGATTAGAGATAATGATAGAGGGATTTTGCTGAGCATAAACAAGGAATAATTTCAATAGGTTTTTGACTTGAGTGAGCCTAGCCCATTCTCGGTTCACATTGATTTTGAGGAGATGAAATAGGAGTATGGAAGGTCAAAGGAGCTTTTCAAAGTTAAGTTGCTCCCACCTCATCTGACAAAGGCATAAGGTTCAAATTTCTATATCAGCCCTAGTGACCAAGAGCCTTTCAAGCTAAACTGTTTTTCCAATCATTTCTTGGCCACTTTTTACTCATTGTGCTAGATTTTGGGTTTTAACCCTAATACGGTTATGCCAATTGCCTACATGTTTATGGGGGTGCAAATACAACACCCTAACTTCTTAGTGATCTATGATTTTGCATCTTTTTTGGCCGAGAAGATACATGAAGGGTTGTTAAAGTTGTAGCAAAAGGATGCAAGTACTCCATTTTTTTGGTATTGTATGTTGATGTAGATGTTCTTGTGAAAGAATGCTGATTTATTCTTTAAGAAGATGGAGTTGAAGCGATTGGTTAATGGAGAGAGATTGCCAGTGTAGGTATGGACTACAGATTTATCATATAATAGGGAGAGTGCCAGTTTTGTGTAGTTTGATAAAAAAATTTCTTCTAGATTGAGGGCTAGGTTGATGGTGAATGTACCCAGAATCCCTGAGGGCTTACATGATTTTCTTAGACTGAAAGGGAGGAAGCCATAATTGAGAATTTGTCACAATTGGGGTGACGTTATCCCGTATCCAGTCAGCACTATCTTGAGAGTGTATGGCTTCTAGGGAACTCCACATATCCTTCCATATAATGTGCTACCAAGAGTAGGGTTTCCTGAAGTTATGTGAAAAATTGTTTGCATCCATGAGGACAACCTAACAGGGAAAGGTAAGGGAACCCTGTTCCCTAATTATACAGTAGTATCAGATTTTTGGTTCTCAAAGGGAGGTTGGGTCCACTTTGGGAAGTTTTTTGATGATTATAACTTAAGGTGTGGTCCCAAGAGACATCATGATCCCGAGGGCTTCTTTTCCCTTTTCAGACAATGAATAAAGGGTGGTAAGTTTGTGCATGAATTCAATTAGCCTTATAAACTAATTAGGAATGAATTTGATCTGAATAAAAAGGAATTGAGTATAGAAAAATGAATAGCTTATGAAAAGATATTTTCCATTGTGCATAAAATGGACACTGAAGTATGATCCATTTATGGATTTTAGCCCATATTACAAGAAAATTGATTTTTTGATGGACAAATTCAAGGAAACTATGGGCATTTTAATGACAAAAAAGATAAAATTGGAGTTGGATCATGGTACATAGGAGCCAGATGTGAGGCCTACTAAAATGAGGACAACATATCAACCTATAGTAAAGTGGCCCCTTTATAAAAGAAAAAGGAATGACAACTGTGATGAGGAAGAAGAAAAGATAAAAAAGGAAAAAAAATTATGACAACATTAGCATAGCTAGGTCCAAAATTTAAAGCACCTAGCGAAATTAGAATCATTGATTTGGACTCATCACCAGAGGATAGCCCTTCACCTCCACCAATAGAGCCAAGCCCTAAGAGGTAAAGTATTAAGGAAGTACAAGAGGATCTGATGGATGAAATTGTTGTCACAGATCAGGATATGCAGGTTGGTATGCGTTCTCCTCCTAGGTCAATTGAATTGGTTTTGTTTGACTTGGATATGAAAGGACAATGTGTGCAAGATGCTAGGATGGAGGCATGCAAGAAATATTTGGATGATGATGCATTTGTTAAGGCTCCAATTTTCTTGCAATTAGTATGGAGAATGAGACTAGAGGAGTATCAAGATAAGTGCAAGAAAAGAAGGGAGTTGAGGCTTGATAGGTCAGACTAGGATAATGATGATGAGGAAAAAAATGAATTAATGAAAGAATTTAAGAACATCACTCCTGAGGAGGGGATAAAGATAGTGACTCAGGCTAGTTTATTGATTTTTCCTTAATGGGACATAGCAGATGTATTAGCATTTAATGCTATTCTAAAATTCAAGCATTCCCTGCAAAATTATGAGGAAGAGGTCATGGCAACATTGCAAGATTTTGCCTTTAGCAAAGATTATGAGACCCTAGCAATTTGGGCTTTGGCACCTCAAGGAAGAAAGCCTAATGTCATTAACATTAGCCCAAACCTAAGGGGAGGGTTAATAATAAAGAGAGCCTTAGAAACTTTGACTACAAAGGGTACTAACTTAACTATGAATGTGGCCAAATTGGTCCAATAGATGGTTGAGAGGGAAGAAGCTGAAAAGAAGAGATTAATCAAGAAATATAACTTCATAATTGGAGAATACAACAAGGTGCAACAAAAGAATGTTGATTTGCAAACTAAGGTGGATAGGTTAAAATATAGGCTAATTGGGGAGACTTCAAGTTCTCCAGGTATTATGACATTGCTTTCCACATTAGGATCAGTGCCTCCTACTTCTCCAATTGTTTCCACACCAGGGTCCCCCATCCAAACTCCTTCTCTCAGTCCTGCATTGGAGCTAGTTGAGGAAGAAATAGAATACTTTGTTGAGCCCACAAAGAAACAACTAATGCATAAGATTATAGAGTTACGGGAAGCTTAGAAGGAAAGTGAGGAGGGAGAACTTGTAAAGAAGAGTGAGATTGTTGACACAATTTTAAGGCACTTGAATGAAAGGGTTGATGACAGATTGCCATCAGTGTATTCTTTATATTATTTATTTTTGGATGCAATAAATAATATTAGTAGGGATCAGGAGATAGTGTTACCCTTAGTTGAGAAGTGGATCCCTAGGGGCAATGATTTAGATATAATGTACAAAGCCTCAAGGTTTGATACAAATAACATGCCCCAATCATTAAGGCCTACTCAAGTATTTTTAAAGTCATTACAAGGTTTTCAGGCCTTACCAGATGATTTGAGTAGGAAAATTAGATAATAGGTAAAGAATTTTGATGATTGGAGTGATACATCTTTACCTGATATAATTGATGCACAAGGAAATGTTAAATCACTGCAATAGTGGCAGGATAGAGTAGATGAGATCATCAATGCACAAATCAAATTGATTTGTGATGAATCAGACTATGATTTGTTGGTGAGTTGTATGGATAAAATCATTAGTACCAACACATTTTTGGAATCTTTTGAGAGAGAAGAAAATTAGGTAGTGGTAAAGTACACACCTTATATTGCTAAGGTGAATGAGGTAGTTAATTTTGATTGGCTGACTGATGAAGAATACCAGAGATGGGTAAATATATATTTAACGGAGGAAGAGTAAAACAAAGCTGGCTATTAGAAGCTAAAAACTCAGCTGTAGTTGTTACAACTAATTCCAGTTTGTCTTTGGTGGCAGTTTTGGCGTAGGTCTCTTTAAGTTTTGTGGATGCATCAACCATACTCAATGAGTAGGATGAACAAGAAGATTCTTCAGGGATCAGCTGTTATAACAAAATTTTGAAATATCACAAGATAGTCAAAGTGACCGGTGACATTTGTACTTCTGGCCCGATGCTTGTTTTCTCCTTCATTTTCTATAAGAAGGATTTCAAGGCCAAAATTAGGGGGTTAGCAAGTTAGACATTTTGGTTGAGTCTAGGTGAAGTTACAGAGCAAATTGTAAAAGTTTGATGGTTTTAGAGAAAATGCAATTTAGGTTTTGAGTCATTCTATTATAGGTCTTTAATTTATGGGGATTTTATGACAGTACTGGCATTTGGATTGAAATGATTTATTTTGAACTCATGTCTCTCCATTGTACAAGCATATCTAAATATTGAATAAAATGAGCAAGGGTTGTTTCATTCATCTCATTGTTGTGGTGTGTATGATTCTCATTTTAGCTTTAATTCAAAGAATTGATTAAACTGCTTGAATGGAATTTTAGGTGGATATGTTTTGTGTAAGGATTTGATAAGTAGTATTGGGTTAGAATTTATGTTGATGAGATTGTAAAGAAATGTTGTCAAGGATCTAGCATGTTATGTATTGAATCTATCATGAATCCTTAAATGCTCATGAATTTGACTCCTCCAATGGTATATGGCACTGGTCTAAGTTGTACTTATTCGTAAGGTTCAGTATTTATTTGTCTTTACTTAGTGATTGCTATGAATTGCAAATCAATGACTATCTTATATTTGTGAAATTTTGTTGTGGTTATCTCATGCTCCAAATAGTTGATGATATTGATGAACAACCAATTCTATTCAGTTTTATTATGTTATGTTGAGCTATTGAATGAGATTATCTGTTGTTGTTGATGTTGTTTATAATATAGGTGCAGAGGTTGTAAACACATTAGGGGATCACCCTCTTGGGTCTTGCAGAGCCAAAAGTGTAGGAGGTTTGTCAAAACCCTCATCAGTTGGTCCAGGTCCTTCGAGCTGCCCTTGATTGGAATTGACAATTCCATAGGTAGAATAGAAGATCAACTTGGTTACAATAAAAACAACCAACACCCTACACCCATTGTCTTGGATCATGAGCTTGATGTCGGATATGTTAGGAATGGAGGGCGTCTTTGTCACAGAATTGGACGCGATGTTGGGTGGGTCTATGTATGAAGTGGAGCGACCTTCATAATATTTTGGGACCTAGGGGACTTTGTAGAACTTGGCTTCTAGATTCTTGCAATAGGTGAAAGGTTCAAGATCACCATGAATTGTGACCTATTCATTTTGGTATGAGATTTTGACACATTGGTGGAATGTTGAGGCTACCACCTTCATCCCATGGTTCCATGGGCATCCAGGAGGATATTGTAGGGAAAATCAAGGTTGAGGAATTGACATGTGGTTTCCATAGTAGCTGACCCTACTTGGATTAGGAGTTTAATAGTGCCTTGAGACACTCTAATTGTAATGCCTTTGTCTTTTTCAATGGAATCCTCAGAGATTCCTAGATTCTTTTTGAGCTTTAGTGAATAGATGTTGAGGCTTGCACCTCCATCCCCCAAGACCCTTTTGAATTTACTTTTGTGAACCAAGACTTCAAGGTGTAACACATGATTGTGAGATGGTTGGGTGGGGAAGTCTTGATTGGAAAAGGTGAGGAGATTCAAAATGGTAATATTGCTGATCATAGCTTGAAATTGCTCCGTATTAAGGTTGGCAGAGACAGTGGATGAAGCCAACACTTACTCAAGGATTTCTCTATGGGTGGCTAAAATCTTTAGTAACTCCATGATGGAGATTTGAGTAGTGGTTATTTTTAACTGGTCAAGAATGTTATAACCATTAGGGGTGGATCTTGAGGTGGGGGTCTTAGATGGCTATGATGCCCCTGCAATAGTGACTTTGCTGCCACATGTGGTGACTCCACAATCAGCGTTGGATCTCTTAATGTTAACAACAGTGACCTATTCATCAAGGCATGCAACAAATTCTTCATATACATGGTTCAATTTTCCAAAAATTTTCTTACCTTTATCATTTCCTTGATTGTGGTTGGGCATCGGATTTGTGTATATTTTCAGATCTTGATTGCCAGCCAGTTGCTCAACATTTATGATTTTTTCATCAATGATGTTTTTCAATTTCATGCAGCTGGTAGTCGTGTGTCCCTTGAGCTTATGATAATCACAAAGGATATTTTCATTGTACTAGGGTGGCTTCACCTAGGGTTCATTGTAATTATCATGGGTGGGGACCTTGATGAGGCTCCCATTAACTAAATTTTTCATGATGAATTCAATTGACTCCCCAAGGGCTGTGAATTTTCGCTTGGTGGGATACTTGTTTCATGAAGGTGGTCCTCCTTGATTATTGAGATTATTGATCTGATTTTGGGGTGGTTGGTTTACCACATTTGTTTGCATGTTATTCCTATTATTGTTCTTCGGTTGATGATGATGCATTTGATTGTTTTTCTTAGGAGAATTGATGATGACCTTGGCATCAACCACTCCATCATTAGTGGCATTCCTGTTCTTTTCCCATGTGCGAGGTTTATCATTGTATCTAGTAGATGGGTGACTATCTTGATGTTTAGGATAAGTAGGCATGCCCCCTTGTCTTATAAGGGCCCTCTTGATTTTAAGCATTTTAGGGATCAATTGGTCGTATGTGGTGATGCATTGCATCTTCAGATAGAATGCCAAGGTATTTTTCATATTGGCAGTGCTAGTGCAAATCTTTTGTTCCTCTAGCATTGCCCACTTGCTTTAGTTGGCCTTGCATCACCATCATTGGAGAAAGGCAGTGAATGATTCCCCCTTTCCTTGCTTGAGCACCGAAAGTTCTTCCAAACTACCATCCACACAAATGTTGAAGGTATAATTTTTGAGGAATGCGTCTTTGATTTCCTGGAATGTTTTGATGCCAGTAGGCAGACAAGAAAACCATTCCATAGTGGCACCAACCAAGCTTCGAGAAAACAACCACATTAGATATGTGTCATTGTACACGACTTCCATGCAATGTACCTGGAATTCCCTGATTTGATCTTTAGGGTTTCCCAATCCATGGTATTTATCAAATTTGGGTATTTTGAATCCCTTTGGGAATGGTACCATTTCCAAGCTTCTGTTGAATGGATAGAGACACAAATTTCTGGGTGTCCTTGTTATTTTTCCTGATTGAAGATCAAGCACTTGCTGCGAGAGTAGTTTGATTTGTGTGATCACATCATTTTGCAGATCAGGAGGTGGGGTGAACATATTCTAGGGTGTGGGATTAACGGGCGGGTTGTTGGTGGGAGTTTGTTGCAAGCTTTATTGAGCAAGTAATGCTTGTGTTTTCTGCAAAGCCAAAAATGCTTGTTGTTGGTCGTGATGTTGCTATGCCAATAATTCTTGTTGTTGGTCATGTTGTTGTTGCACCGACAACACTTGTTATTGGTTGTATTTCTACTATATTTTATAGTCTTGCAAGGCTTGTTGATATGATTCTTGGCGTGCTTGCAATTTTACCTAGTACCATGCTTTCTCTTGTGCTTGTTGAGCTTGAAATTGGGCCCGTACTTGAGCATGCGCTTGTTGGACTGCTTGCACAATTTGAGTGACCTGTGCAACTTATGTGGCTTGTGTGGCTTGGGTTGATTGAGGTGCTTGCACATCTTGGGTAGCTTGTGTGGCTTGTTGTTGTTGTAATAAGACTTGGTCTTGTGCAACCTATTGTTCCTGTTGTGCTTGTTGAGTAGCCAACTAAGCAACTTGTTGATTTTGGAGCATATTTTGATGAGCGGCTTGTCAAGTAGCTTGCAATGCGATGGTGAATGAATTTTCCATGTTGTGTTTTGGCGGTGGTGGTAGTGGATTGGGAAGGGTGTGGACTATTGTGATGAGTGGAATGATCATGTTGATAATTGAGGTTTGAGTTATGGATGGTGTGATCGAGATGCTTGATCCTTGAGACACTTGAAGAATGGTGGATGTGTTGACCATGGGAGTTGTTTGGATGGTCACCATTTGTTGTTGCGATATTGATGGCAAGATAGGAGGATTTGATAGGGTGTTTTGATTTGATTGATTGATGGTGGGTAGAGGAGGAAAACCCAACCCAAGGGGTGATGTGGATGTAAGTGGTAGGGGTGGAAATGGCAGAAAGACGAGCGGTGTAATCGCTTGAAGTGATGATGATGGATCAAAGATTCCCCCTGCTCCAAACAAGTCACCCTCTCCTTGTGAGATAGGGAGAGAGGTCCATGTGTCTAGAGGATAAATTGGTGTTGCATGATAAGAGGTTGGATTAGCGGAATCATTAAATGCAATCAGAATGTAAGGGTGCAATGGATTTACCAAAATGGATTGATCTGGTGTGGTGTTCGTATTCAAATCTCGATTTCTCACAAGGGGATGTTTTTGGAGTTCTTAAAGCATTGTGATTCCCTTGTTAACAATTGGCGAGGTTGAAGCAATGGATGTTATGATTTGTGGGATGTCTTGAGTGACACTTTGAAGTGGAAGCGTGGATGAAGTTGAGTGCATGATACAAATAGATCTTTCCACAATAGTGCTTAGGCCATAGTCAGAAGGGAGTTTAGCCCCTTCTTTTGCTAACTCAAGCATGTATTGGGAGGGATATAACTTCATCATAGCATTGACAATTCAATGATTTTCAGTATTTTTGACCATCTCAAGGATTTCATCTTGTGTCATCCCTAAGATGTTGTTGGTGATGCCTTCCACTTGACCCTCTTCTTGAGAATTTTGAGCTATTTGAGGAGGATTGATTGGGAGGTCAATGGTTATTGTAGGATTGAATGTTGTTTCAGTTTGACTTAGATTGCTCGAAGTGGATGTTTCTTTGTTTTTCTCCATATTCTTCTTGCATTGAGATCAAGTTTGAACCATAAAATAGAGATGAATTTTTAGGAATGTAACAGATGAATCTCGAATCCCTTAGATTGGTCTAAACCTTAGGCTCAAAGAAGAGAAGAACTAGGATAAATTAAGAATCAAAGTGATGATGAGGATGAGATAAACGAAAGATGGATGATACAAATGATGAAACTCTTGAGGAGCCTTAAGGGAGATGCCAAAATTTAGGACTTGATTTTATTTGATTTTGATCAAGGATAATTTGACTAAGTGAGTTAAGTCAAACAAAGTGATAATGCACTTGTAAATTATAGGAAGTTGTGTTGTCCTAGAGTGAAATTGTACACAAGAGGATAATTTTACTAAGTGTGTTAAGTCAAACAAGGTGATAATGGATTGGATAATTTGACTAAGTATGTTAAGCCAAACAAAGTGATAATGAACTTGTAAACCCTAGTAAGTTGTGTTATCCTAGAGTAAACTTGTGCACAAGAGGATAATTTGACTAAGTGTATTAAGTCAAACAAAGTGATTTTGGATTTTGCCTAGAATTTTAGCATAAATGATGTCTTCGAAGTTTCCAAGAGTTGTTGGTGAGGTGATTTTTTATTTCGATGGTTGAGGGATGGATGAGAGTGATTGATTTTGATTGTAGACTTGACCTAGATAAAAATATTTCTTACAAGACCTCAGTTTTGAAGAACACATTTGATACTTCCTATGTGAGAAAAGCAATCCTTTGAAAAAGAGTTGGATTTTGTTGATAATAAAAATCATACAAGTTAGGGTTGTTTCTTGAAGCTTTCTTGTAGAAGTTGTAAACCAGTCTTTAGCTAACTTCAAGAAGTCTTTGAAGATGCTCCTCATGAGTTTTTGGACTAAGAATTTTGAACTTGGGTTTCTAGATTTTGATTTTGTGAGAAATCATTTGAAAGAACACATGTGTGGGGTTCAATTGTCTCTTTACTTTGCTTAATGAGTTCTTTTTTACCACAAACAATTATTTGATTAAAGTTTCATACTAAATATCTATGTCTCAATTCCTTTTCATTCCACAAGGTCTATTATGTGAAAATCAAGGTTTCAAGAGCATAGTTTCATAGGTTGACTTTAGTATGAGTAAATTATGATGTAAATCCAAATGTTTATAAACCTCTAAGGATAGAATCCCCAGGGAAAACAACAACACTTGGATTCGATCAAAGGTATTTGCCCCTACTAAAGGGTTTGAAATTTGAAATTTTTTTTGTGAATGTTTATTTTCAAATTTTTTCGATCAACGCAATGTGTTTTCAATTCCAATAACATGTACAACCCTAGGCTGAAAAGACAATATTCGTCGGGTTCCCACTTGGATAAATCTAGCTAGGCATATTCAATGCAAATGATTAGATGCTTGACCACACTAGCTCCCCTCCATGGCACACTTCCCGGGTTAGCCAAGCATCAGTACCCATGAATCTCCCATGGCATACTTTTCATCTCTACAAGATAATCACATGTATATGTGGGGTGGCTTCAAAGGACATGACCTTTTGCACCAACAAATAGAAAGGATTTTGGCCTTTGCTAAACAAGGGGTTTTAATGTAGGCATTCCATTCATGGGGACTATCCATGCGGTGAGAGACCATTGCTTCCCTTCTCATCGGAATAATCCTCGTGATATTGGCCTTTGTTCCAATATCCACACTTATATCCTGGGTGGAAATCACTTGGCTTTAGTGTGGGTTGATTAATTTTTCCCACCAAGAAGGCCCTCTAAGATAGAAAAAAGCAAGCAAACATATTTGTAACTCAATCAATCTTTGTTGTGAACCAAAGAGAGAATTTACACAATATGCTCCACTCACACTTGCAAGATTTGTTCAAATTTTAGGTACCCAAATTGAAATGTGGAGGCAATATTTTATGCAACTTAATGTCACCAAAAAGATTTTTGATTCTCAAGATCATCATGTAGCATGAGAAGTGCATATGCCTTTTTAGATGAAATTACTTTGCAAAAAAGATTACAAGACACAAAAGCACATGTTCATTTTAATCTCCAAAGGAAAAAAATGAGTTCTTTTTAAGTGCCAAAACCAAAATGTGAGAATTTGTTTGTCAAACTTTTAGAACCCAAATTGAAATTTAGTAAGTTTCTAATGTTCAATATTAATCCAACTTTGAAAAGATCAAATCAATGATTGACTTTAAACCCAAATTGAAAGGTGAGTTGGTTTAAAACAAAAAATGAAAGTAGGAATTGGAAGCCCTAAGCATTTAAAAATGCTTTATCAATTTCAAGTTTTAATGCCCGATTTTATTCAACTCCAATCTGCTTGTTTTTTCTTGATTCCAACGCTTGATTCCAATGTCAACCTTCTTTATGCATGCCAATGTAAACCTATAAACAACACAAAAGTTACTATAAATAAGTAATATGATATTTGAAGGATTTAATGATAACTTAACATAATGAATATAATTTTACAACATGATGGATGAATAAACTTTGTTTAACACAAATGAAAAATCCTTTGAGAGATAAAGGTCTGTGAATGCCTTTAATAATTTCCACTATAAGAAGAGTACTAGTACCAATAAATGTACAAAGGATTTTTGCAGGCTTTAAAAAATTTATGAGGCAGAAAAAAAAACATAGGCTTTTAGATTTGCACAAGGCCCAAAGGGCATGCACAACCATAGACAATTGGCTCTTAATGCATTAGGACTACATCACCATGTATTACATAGAGGTCACCACTTAAAATGTTTGGCCCATATAATTGTATTACTTGACAAAAGTATCTCTAACTCATTGTTAATAATCGAGCAATATTACCAATAAATATGATGAAACAACAATATTGATCATATGAATTTTTTTTATAGAAACAATAATATGTATGAGACAAATGGTAATGGTAATGCTTCTTATCATATCATATTTTGACCAACAATATATGACTAATGTACCTATTGTTTTCTTCCCCTAAAACTGAATGACAACTAGTTAAGCACCATAAATGGATTTCATAGAAGTAATGCAACGTGTAGGAATGATTTGATGTAAGTAAAGTAGTGATTAAATAAGATGGACAACATTAAAGAGAATTATTAAAGCACAACCATGGACTATCTGCAAAATTTACTTCTTCCACCTACTTGTCACATGATAAAATCTTCTCCCAAACAGACATATATATTTCAAAAATAGACATAGAGGATTTGATCTATCCCTTAAATCGACATCCCATCAATCCACTGTTGGAGGAATAAATTCAAATATATTTTAAAATTCTTTGAGTTGAGTGAGTGGCGCGTCTTTACTACCTCCAAATAACTCTACAAAAAAAACAAAAAAAACAAGGGGCACACAACTTCATTTGGATTTTATCATTTTAAAGCGCAAAAACTCTGTTGGATGTTTGATACCACTCGATACAGTCATGTACTCATGAGAAGTAATGATGTATTTATCAAACTAACAAAGCTATATGTTCTCCTTTTTTGTTTGAATCGTAAAGGCTGACAATGTATGCTAAATATAATGCATACACAACATCTCGACCCTTATTAAGCCAAGATAATCTACCATCCTTTCTAAAAAGGCGAATGTTAAATTGAGGCGCATAAACAAAGAAAGACAAAGTGAAGATTGTAGTTTATTTTCATCATTTAAAGGAGGTTGTCAGCTCTTTAAAGGATATTTTTCCTAAAACCAAGAGTGTCCTTGAACTTAAAAAGCTTCAACTACTTCAATTGTAGGGGTGATTGCGCGGGGATTTCTTACATGATTTTTTCAAGCCTATTACATTTGACATTGAGATCTCTAAAACAATGAAAAAGAATAGAACTCGGAGGAGCATGCAGCAGTGTCAATGAGTTTCATAAAAGGAAAAATAGAACATATTATGAAAAGGTTGAAAGGATTCGACGAGAGAAGATTAGCCTATTAAAGAACAATGATGTGGAAGGCTATCTTTAGATGGTTTAGGATGCCAAATCTGACCATGTAAAGCAACTTTTCAAAGAGACTAAAACATACATTCATAAACTTGGATAGAAGCTGCAAAATCAGAAAGTTATGGCGAGGCATTTTGAGAGTGAGATGGATGAAACTTGAGTGGTTAATGAAACAAATGGAAATGAAGTCGGTTCTAGTATCACAGAAGGGAATGGTCAAGCAAAAGATTATTTGGAAAGCAAGAAAAGTATTACCTAATGCTTCACAATGTGAAAGAGAGTGTCTACAAGCAATCCACGTTCATTGGAAAGTGGAAAACTAGGGGAATATTAGATGAATGGCTTGAGATGGCTGAAAATTCAAGCGATAAAGGCTTTGAATTTTGCTGAAACCCCATGTGATAATAAAAGCACATCTAATTCAAACATTATTTAGACTTATACAATCTTTGATTAGCACCCTCCCAACTTACACAAAGAAAATGAGAACTTTGGAATAGGGTGTAAACGTCCATCGAAGCAGAATGGCCGATGGTTGGAAGCGTTATGTTAGTCATGAATGCAACATGGAATCATGAATTGCGTGACTTATAACTATGCAAAAAGTGTTTAAAAACAACTTCCAAGTTTGTACAATCAAGAAGAAAATGTGGATGTTTAGACAAGTTACGCGAGCTATTGAATTAAATCGACAGGTGTAAACTTTCAATAAAAATAGTGCGGCTTGAAAATTGGTACGTAGCCTGCAAAGAGTGATGAAGATAATTCATTTAAATATTATCAGCCAACCACTTATCATGAGTTAGTTCAAATAAATTATACATTTCCTCATACAACAAGAATGAGGCATAATCTATTAGAGAAATCTCTCAAACCTAAAAAAATCTATTCATGGCACACTCAAGAAAACTCCGCCATTCTATGGTCCCCCAATATAACTAACCTACCAAAAAAATACATGCTTTTATAGGTAAACACATAGGTTATTTATGAGTAGAAGCGGGAAAGACAATCAGGCATTGGAAACGTACGATATTTCAAACTGCGACTGTTGAAGCAACATTTAGATTTTTTGCAAAAAAGATCAAAACATATGTGAACTAGACTTCAAGAAAAATGCGACTAACATGGCAAGAGGGAGAGTTGGAGTCAATTTGTAAAAGGGACACCAAAAAAGAAAGAAACTCTTCCTGTAAAATAATAACCAACACTATAAAATTCTTGAGGGCGACCTTTGCAACAAAACATTATGGCCTCCTATGATAATGTCGAACATAGAATGCGAGATGTTGAACTGAAGATGATAAGGCAAGAAAACTTAGAGAAAATCAAAAAACCCCCGAACAATGAAACCTTTAATTTGAAAAAAACTTGTCTTAGTGCGAGGAAACATTGGAGCTATTATGCAAAGAAATTCTAAATGACAGAAGATTTTTAGTTAAATACTATGATAGCCACTTTTGATTATTCTTGCATTGTAGATTCTTGCAATCATGGAGCTCTCAAAATGATTCTGTCATTAAATGAAGTTTAACTGAGTCCTCCAATAATTTCTTTCAAAGATAGAGACTTTCAAAAACAATTTTTTTTTATACTAAATGTTCTGGTAATGAAAAATCAGAAACTCCATTTCTCAATGTTGTAAGGTGCATGTGAGATCTGTCACAAAATTAATTACACGAATGAGATCTATTGTAACAAGATCTAAAGAAAGATGAATGAGTAAACAAATAACCAGTCAAGATTAATTACTAGCTATAAATGCAAATGTTGGTTGAACAAATCACTCTGTCATATCTATGCCGCTAGCTCAATAACCTACAAGAAATATTCAACTATATTCAAACCAAACTCGATTTGAAGTTGAACCGGAGGTTCAGGCCCTCCTTCTAGTGCTACAAGTAACACCACAAATCTGCAAACTTAAACTATTATCACACATTAGCATGATGTAAGTTTGAAACAATCAAATATAGTAGTACTCTTATGAAATATATAAACATGGTTAATAATGCTAACAAAATGATAACCAAAACAGCTAAATGAAAGCATTATAAAACACATGAATCATACCTATTCCATATTGGATTGGTGCACGTTGATATGTAAAGGATCCCTTTCCCAATCCTTGATAAGCCTCAAAGTTATGATAACCAAAAGAAGAAAAATTATGATGATGCAAGATGAACTTAAAACTCAAAGTTCCTATAGTGTAAATGATCAAATTGTGTATGTAAATGAAGGAGAAAAACCTTGAATTTATAGGTGAGATTGAGAGAAGAAGAGGGAACGTTGAGAAATGTGGGACTAATCCTCAACAAATAGATTCATGCCACTGTCAAAATGTGAGAGGAGAAAGCTTGAGCACATTTTGGTCTTTGTGCAAGATAAATGCAATTAGGTGAGTTTAAAATTTGAAAAATGTTGTTAAATGCATATGGTTGAGAGATTTGGGGGGAAATTTGTTTGGACAAAAAAAGTAAAAGAAATGGAGTTAATGAGGGCATATTCCTTGGGAATATGCTTTGTGAGGAAAATAGAATTTTAATAAATCAAAATAAATGATTTATCAAGTGAAATTGGGAAAAGCTAGAGGATGGGACATGGATTTGATTAATTAAGCTGATGATTAGGTGATTGTGACATTCAACTTGAATTTTTGGATTTATTTAAATTGAATGAGAAGATAAAGAAAATTTAGAGATTTAATTAAATATTTGGGTTAATTTAATTAAATGGAAGAACTTTAGGAGATTAATTAAATAAATTAATTTAAGTAATTAAGTGTGATAACCTTAGGAGATTAATCAAATAAACTTGATTTATTTAATTGATGGGTGAATATGATTAAATATGATTAATGCATGATGTCAATTTTGTATGTGTACAATCCTAAACAACTTAAATGATTATGAAATTCATGTAAGATGGATGAGATGCATGATGTTATGCTATGATGATATGACATAATTATGCATGATGAGAGTGCAGATGCAGGATGGATGTATTGATGAAATTATACTATGTTAGTGTGGAAAGAGGATAGAAGAATGAGAGGGATCAACCTTTGAATCCAAGAAGATTCCAATGTCCAACAAGTCCATTAGTCATCAAGACTTTATTAGATATGATGATGAATGATGATGATGTATTGCTTAACCAAGGATGGGAGAGATAAAGAGCATAACTTTCTTGATGTTTGATAACACACATAGGTGTGATGCATCAAGGTATAAAGAACCAGGATGGTGTTACACCTAGTACGATGGACTTTGAATTGACAATCAGATAGGAGTACTCTTGTTCACACCTGACATACGAAACCTTATTCATAGTGTAGTTAAGATATTCTAAACATCTCGAACCAAAACATAGAAAATGAAGCCTTCCTATGTGGTCAAAAAGACATTTGGAACACCATCCCTACAAACCAAACAAATAACTCATGACAAATTTATTTTAAAAGAATATCCAACAAGCATGACAAATAAAAAGATAATGATCGTTGCCCCATGCCTTTCTCTCTAAATCTTTCTGTTTAGACATCATCACCTTCATCTTTTGGTAAGTCAATCGGAAGCAAGTCTAGGAGGTTCTAAAGTGAAAGCTCAATTGTCAAAGTCTCAAGTCAAGGTCAGTAAGTCAACAAGTTAATCAACTTGGAGTATCAATAGCTTATCATCCAATCAATCTCATCATCATCTAATCACAACATGTCCTAGGATGCATCCTTCCTACAATGGACATCGACATCAGGCATCACCATAGTTTAGTCTTGGCTAGTGGTACGAAGAACATTAACTTGTTTGTTTACTTTATATTTTGTTTGGATTTATCTTCGTGTGCTTATTCCGATGGCCTCTCGATGATGTCTAAACATAAATATTTATAGAGAAAGAAATGGGGAAACGATCATTATATTTTTATTTGTCATGCTTGTTGGATATTCTTTTAAAATAACTGTCATGTGTGATTTGTTTGGTATGTAGGGATGGTGTTCTAGATGTCGTGTTGACCACATAGGAAGGCTTGATTTTCTATGTCTTGGTCCGAGATGTTTAGAATATTTGAACTGCACTCTGAATAATGTTTCGTATGTTAGGTGTGAACAAGAGTACTCCTATTTGATTGTCAAGTTAAAGTCCATCACACTAGGTGCAACGCCATCCTGGTTCTTTATACCTTGATGCATCACACCTATATGTGTTATCAAACATAAAGAAGGTTATTCTCTTTATCTCTCCCATCCTTGGATAAGCAATACATCATCATCATTCATCATCATATCTAATAAAGTCTTGATGACTAATGGACTTGTTGGACTTCAACAGCTTCTTAGATTCAAAGGTTGATCCCTCTGATTCTTCTATCCTCTTTTCACACTAACATAGTATCATTTCATCAATGCATCCATCTTGCATCCGCACTCTCATCCTGCATAATCACATCATATCATCATAGGACAACATCATGCATCTCATCCATCTCACATACACTGCATAATCATTTAAGTTGTTTAGGATAATATAGATTTGTTATTCTAAGCATCTTAAAAAAAATTCATTTGCATCATCATTGTCATATAGATCTATTAGCCTAACTATCCATACATCCATTTTGAACCTCTTTGTCACGAGATCGACCCTCAAATTGAACTTTTTCACTCAATCTCTCGAGGAGGAAATGTATCAACATACTTCTTTCTACTGGGGCATCCAAAAAAATCTGAAATTTTTTCAGATGCCCCAGCGGAAAGAAGTACGTTAGTACATTGCCCCCTTGAGAGATTGAGCAAAAAGTTCAATTTGAGGGCCAATCTCATGACAAAGAGATTCAAAATGGATGTATGGATAGTTAGGCTAACAGATCTATATGATAATGATGATGCAAATGAGATGTTTTTAAGATGTTTAGAATAACAAATATATATTATCCTAAACAACTTAAATGATTATGCAATGCATGTGAGATGGATGAGATGCATGATATTGTCCTATGATGATATGACATGATTATGCAGGATGAGAGTGTGGATGCGGGATGTATGCATTGATGAAATGATACTATGCTAGCATGAAAATAAGATAGAAGAATGAGAGGGATCAACCTTTGAATCCAAGAATATGTTGAAGTCCAACAAGTCCATTAGTCATCGAGACTTTATTAGATATGATGATGAATGATGATGATGTATTTTTTATCCAAGGATGGGAGAGATAAAGAGCATAGCCTTCTTTATGTTTGATAACACACATAGGTGCGATGCATCAAGGTATAAAGAACCAGGATGGCGTTGCACCTAGTGTGATGGAATTTGACTTGACAATCAGATAGTAGTACTCTTGTTCACATGTGACATATGTAACCTTATTCAGAGTGCAATTTAGATATTCTAAAAATCTCAAACCAAAACATAGAAAAGAAAACCTTCCTATGTGGTCAACAAGACATCTAGAACACCATCCCTACAAACCAAACAAAGCACACATGATGAATTTACTTCAAAAGAATATCCAACAAGCACAATAGATAAAAAGATAATGATCCTTGCCCCATTCCTTTCTCTCTAAATATTTCTATTTAGACATCATCGAGAGGTCATTGGAATGAGCGCAATAAGATAAGTCCAAAGAAAAGATAAAGTAAACAAACAAGCTAATATTCTTCGTACCGCTAGCCAAGACTAAACTATGGTGATGCCTGATGTTGATGTCCATTGTAGGAAGGATGCATCCTAGGACATGTTGTGATTAGGTGATGATGAGATTGATTGGATGATAAGCTATTGATACTCTGAGTTGATTAACTTACTCACTTACTGATCTAGACTTGAGGCTTTGATGATTGAGCTTTCACTTTAGAACTTGCTAGACTTTTTTCCGATTGAATTACCAAAAGATGAAGGCGATGATTATTTTTTATGAATGATGATTATTGTGGGTGAAAGGGAGATGGGATGGATGCACCCTTTTGTCTTTTTTCAAATATTTGGATTTTTTTGGTGTTTTTTGAATGTTTTGAGGCTATTTTGATTTTCGGGTTTTTCAATTTTTTTGGTATTTTTGAGATTTTGACCAAGAGACTAACTTAAAGACCTGTCCTAGGGGTCTTGGGAGCTGATCAACAAATTAGCATTGCCTACATTATACACGCAGAGACCACGTAGTTTGATTGACGACAGACTTGATTACTGATGAGATAGATGGGCAAATAGATTTCTATTTCTATTGCGATGGACACCTAAAGGACTGACCTAGGATGTCTCAGGGGATGATCAAAGATAAACCTTGCCTACGTTCAAGCTCAAAGATGACGTAGTTCGGTTGGATGACTTTATTTTTGATTTTTCAGATTTTTGACATGTTTTGGATTTTGATTTGATTTGGATGTTTTGGATTTTTTATTTTTATGATATGCTTGATTTTTGAAGGATTTTCTGAATGTTTTTTGATTTTGATTGATTTTCTAAATGTTTTTGGATTTTTGATGGATTTTTTGAATATTTTTGGAGTTTTTGATGTTTAAAGAAGATTACACAAATCTAATCTAATGCAGGTACAAGAACATGCCCCCAATGTGATGTGATAGACTACTTCAATACATGCAGGACAAACTAACCTTGGGAATATGCCAAGTACTACTAGGGTGGAACATGATACGAACATAAGATCAAGCTATGGTATAGATGCAAATGGATGGTGGAAGTATAGATGGAACATAATGGATAAGTGAGTCATGAATATCCTGGTGAATGGAGAGTACTTTATTTATGCTTGGCGCTTGTTTGCCAAGTTTTCACCAAGGTACTTGTCCAAAGCACCACTGAAGTGGTTTTGACTAGAGGACAATTTTTTTCTTTTTACTGTTTTTAATTCTTTTTCTGATTTTTTTATTTTTTTATTTTTTAATTATTTTTTTTGTTGTCACCAAGATGCCTGTTTGCCAGGTTTTCATCAGGGTGACCATTTTTTCAGGATATTTTATGATTTTTTTGTATTTTTTGGTTCTATACCTTGAAATATTTTAAGCATAAAACTTTTTGAGATAGGAGTTGTTCATGGGATCCTGTAGAGGCTCACCTTCTGGTGTTGATAACTAATATTCCCTTGATTTATAGCCTTTTGTGATGACGAAAGGTCCCAACCAGTTGGGATCAAATTTACCTTTTCTTTCTAGGTTTGGCACATTCTTCTAGTTCTCCTTTAGCACAAGTTCGTCAGCTTGGAAGGTCCACCTCCTGATCTTCTTGTTATAACTCTTCTTAAGTCAGTTCTGATATACTTGTAGATGGTTTAAGGCAACCATATGTCATTCATCCAATAACTCCAGCTCATTTAGTCGTGAGACCCTATATTCTTCATCTGTGATGAGGTTTTGCAATGATATTCTCAGGGATGGGAGCTCGATATCAATGGGTAATATGGCTTATGATCCGTAGACCAGGGAGAATGGGGTGGCACATATTGGTGTTCAGATACTGGTATGATAGGCCCATAAGGCAGGATTTAGCTATAGATGCTAGTCATGACCAACGTCATTGACTATCTTCTTAAGGATTTTCAAGATGGTTTTATTGGTAGCTTCTGCTTGGCCATTGCCTTGGAGATAGTACAGAGTGGAAAAATGATCTTGGATATTGAATTTTTCACATAAGTCATGGACATCCTGGCTTTTTAAAGGTGTCCCATTATCTGAGATAATGGCTTGGGGGACACCATACCGACAAATGAGGTAGTTCAGGATGAACTTGGATATTTTTTTTCTAGTTATGTAGGTCACGATAATGGTTTTGACCCACTTTATAAAGTACTTCATGGTGGTGATGATGAATTTGTGGCCATTGGATGAGGTGGGGTGATTTTTCCGATGAGATCGAGCCCCCATTGTGAAAAGGGCTAAGGTGTAACAATAGGATGAAACTCTTGAGCTGGTGCATGGATAAGGTCCCCATGTTGTTGACATTGCAAACATCTTATGATGAAGTCATGTGCATCTCTATCCATTGTGGGCCAGTAGTATATGGTTCTTAGTAACTTCTTAGCCAAGGTCATACCACTCGAGTGCAATCCACAAATGTCGTTGTGTACCTCGGTTAAAGCAGTTAGGGCTTCCTTAGTTTTTAGGCAATGCAACAGGGTTCCTTCAATGCTCCTATGATAAAGGGTTTCTCCTAGGATGACAAAGTGAGTTGACTTCTTGATGAAGGCTCATTTAAGGTTTGGGGTTATATCGGCGAGCAAGACTCCTATTCTTAAGTATGTGTAAAATTCATGATCCCAGGGATCACTGGGACCAACAAGTTCACAGACGAATTCAGACCCTTAAGCCTATGATGATAGCCTCATACTCTACTATGTTATTCATGCATGGGAATGGCAGCTTGTAAGATTGGGGTATGCAGTCTCCTTGGGGATTTATGAAGAAAGTCCTTGATCCTGACCTGTGTTGCATGTAAGATCCATCAAAATACATCTTCTAGTGAACTGCAACACTTAGGCTGAAAATTGATTCATCGGGGAATTTTGAAATGAGTGGGTTTTTTGCATATATAGGAGCCTCTGCTAGTTGATTTGCAATTTCTTGTCCCTTGATGGCCTTGTGATCCACATATTCAATGTTGTTTTCTATCAATATCATGACCCACTTGGTTGTCTTCCCTATGAGAGTGGCTTTAGAAAGCAGGTACTTGAGAGGATCTATCTTCGCGATTAGCTTGATTTCATGAGCCAACATGTAATGTCTAAATTTCTGAGTTGCAAACATAACTACCAGACAAGCTTTTTCAATAGGAGTACAGTTTAGTTTTTCCCACCATAGTTCTATTGATATAATTTATTTCTCTCTCTCTCTTCCATTTTCATCGTGTTGAGCTAATAAAGCACCAAGAGTTGCCATTGTTGCTGAAATGTACAAGATCAATGGTTTTCCTAGGATTGGCAGCATCAAAACTGGTGGCATGAGTAAGTATTCTTAGATTTTGTTAAATTCCTGGTCGCATTTGTCATCCCATTTGTATGCTACCCCCTTGTGGAGTAGATGAGAATATGAGATCTTTTATCTGCTAGTTGCACTATGAATCAGCAGATGGACTGGAGCCTACCTTGTAGACCTCTCAACTGCTTTAGTGTCCTGGGTGCTTTCATGTCGAGGATCGCCTTGAATTTAGCAAGATGCACCTCGATTCCTCTCATTGATACTATATATCCTAGGAGCTTGCTTGATTCCACCCCAAAGACATATTTCTTTAGGTCATGGGGTAAAAGCACAAAGCTATGTCACAGTTTCATCCAATTTATCAACACAACTGAATTTAAGTATTTCTAACTAAAAATCAATTTTGGTCAAACATATGATCTAGTAAGATTCATTCTAGCTAAGTTAGATACTTCCATAATTTTTTCAACTAAAATTGTTGGCTATAAATATATGGATCACCACTTTGAGTCCAATTTACCAAGAAAAAAAATTATTTGAAAAAATTGAAGTTTCAATAACTCCTACTAATGTAAAAAACATTTTTTTGTAAATATAAAATTACACTTTTGTAGATCCATAAGTATAGTTTTCAAGAATATATTTATTTTAATAGTTTAAATATTATTTATATTTTATTTTATATTTTTACTAAAAGTAGGTTATCAGCACAAAATATTAGGTTCATTACCATGCCAAGGAAAAATACTAAAAATTATTAAAAAAATTTGAAAAAAATATGATGCACTAGATAAAAGAATCTATTTCAACATGGTATAATTTTTTTTCCATTTTAGATAAATATTTAATATGAAAGTTGATGTCCCATGAAAACAACTATTTTCGATTCATGCACATTTTAATATTTATTTAAAAATATATATTTATCAAAATTAGAAAAAAATATACCCATGCACTAAATTTTCAAGTTATAAATACACACAAAAAAATTGAAAGAAAAAAAATAAAATTTCCTATAAAAAGTTTGACGTCCCATGGAGCTTCATTTTTCAGCATTTTATCAACAACTAAATTATAGTGTTAATTTATTAAAAAACTAGTTTAAAATAATATTTAAAATAAAATAAAAATACAAACATAAAAAATACTAAAAAATACATATTTTACTAGTATACATCATTTCAAAATTCAAAAAATATATGCCACTTTTTAGTGATTCAAGTTTAAAAGTTGGATCAAGGTTTGTCGTTTCCTATATAAAGTGTGACATAGCTTTGTGCTTTTACCCATTGAGGTGGACTTTATACTTTTCCAATCTATCAAAAATGGAGCTCAAGGCTGATTTGTGGTCTCGCCTCTTTCTAGATTTTTCCAATATGTCATCTACATAGTCTTCCACTGTCTTATGAATCATGTTGTGAAAGATCATTGTCATAGCTCTTTGGTATGTTGCACCTACATTCTTTAACCTGGAAGGCATCATGTTCCAGCAGTAGGTCCCCCATGGACATGTGAATGTTGTCTTGTGGTGACCCTCCTTTGCTATCATGATTTGATTATATCCAAAAAACCCATCCATTAGTGATAGAATTTCATATCCGGCTGTCATATCCACTATTATGTTGATGTTTGGTAGCGAAAAGTCATCCTTAGGATATGCTTTATTTTAGTCTCTGAAGTCAGTGTAGATACGGATGCCCCCATTTGGCTTTGAAATAGGTACAAGATTTGACACCCATTCAGGATAATCAATTGGCCTTATGAATCCTGCATCCAAGAGCTTTTGCAATTTCAGTTTGAATAACAAGGCTATCTGGGGGTGCATCTTTCTCAACTTCTATCTTACTGGATTTTCCCCTAGATAGAAAACTAAGTGATGAACCATGACTTCCAGATCGATACATGACATGTCAACATAGGTCCATGCAAAGTTCACTTTTCTTTCTTTTAAGAATGTAGCGAAAAGTTCTTGTTCTTATGTGAGAAGTGACTTAGCATAGAAGGTGATGTGCGGTAGCTCCTCTGTTCCTAGATTGATGAGGTTACACTATTCTGCTAGGATTGCTGATTTTTCTTGATGGAGTGTAGTGGGGGGAGATTGAATCCTTCATCCTTTGGCACCTTAGAGAGGTTTTCATTGTTGGATGCATCCTTTATTTTGACTAATTTATGGTTAGAGAGTGCCACAATGTGGTTTTCACTCAATGACCTTGAGATTATTCTCAATTATTTACTTTTGTGATTGAAGGACTCAATCATCTCCCCGTAATAGGCCTATGTGTCGAGTGTGATGTCAAATCCTACCTTATGATCTCCACATGGTACCGCATCCCTTAGTCCCATGAATTCTGAGAGTGCCTCATCTTTTTTGAATGTGTCTAGAACTGATTGCCCTCGTTGGTCATAATCGATGAGTTGGGGGTAAACTAGGTTTATTTTGTGAGTTTGGTGGTCTGACTCAAAGGATAAGGTACTAATTATGAGTAGGGAGGAGCCTTCAAAAAGCATGGGTAAGTTGGTTATGGTATCCTCATCATCACTACTACTATAGACATCGGTTATATCGAAGGTGAAGTTGTCTAGGAGCAGACTTGTGGATACTGGTAACCGTAGGGCAGCTGCCAATAACTGAGGGGGAGTCCTGACTACGTTAATTGGGGGACCTTGGCCATGTATGGTTATACTTGGATGGGTACACCCAAGGCCAATATTTTTCATTCATTTCTCAAAAATGATGGGTGCCAAACGACCCTTGTTGTTCCTTCCAAGGATTTCATTTCTATTGTAGCCCATACCAAGCATCATTTGTAGCCCCTTGCTTGTCTCATCCATGGGAAGATTAGGCGCAAGCCTTTCATCTTGGTATAGTGAGCTTGAAATGTCTCTTTCATCCATGGTTTCCTGACTTAGATCCTCGAACATCGAAATCTAGAAGGGTCCGCCCTGAAAGTGTGGGAAGGTGTTTTAACTGGTTGGGGTTGCCCATGTGACCTAAGAGATTGAGGTAACTATCCTATGATAAAAAAATTATTCTTCATTTTGTATTCCCCACACCCATTACCCTGGATCATGAGCTTGATGTAAGATATGTCAGGGATGGAAGGTGTCTTTGTCCCAGAAGTGGAGGCAATGTTGGATGGGTCAATATATCAAGTTGAGGGGCCCTCATCATTCTTCGAGACTTGGGGAACTTTATAGAACTTGGCTTCCAAATTCTTGCAATCGGCGAAGGGTTCAAGATCACCATGAATTGTGACCTCTTCATTTTAGTATGAAAATTTGATGCATTGGTGGGCTGTTGAGGTTCTAGCGCCATTATGTGAGCTCATAATCTGCACATAAAACTTTGACAAATATTATCCTATATGCCAAATTAAATGTAAAAAACTACATGTTCCTATGAAATATTTGAACATGGTTAATAGTGCTAACAAAATACCAACTAAAACAACTAAATGAAAGCATTAGAAAAACACATTCATAGCTATTCTGTATTGGATTGGTGCACCCTTGATATGTAAAGGAACCCTTTCCCAATCCTTGCTAAGCCTTAAGATGATGATAGACAAAAAGATGCAAGATGAACTCTAATTCCAAAATGCCTATAGTAAGAATTCTCCAATTGTAGATGGAAATGAAGGAGTAAAGCCTTGAATTTATAGGTGATATTGAGAGAAGAAGAGGCAAAGTGGAGGAATGTGGGACTAATTCTCAACCAATAGATTCATGCCACTTGTCAAGATGTGAGAGGATAAAGGGTGAGAAATTTTGGTCTTTGTGCAACTAAATGCTTATTAGGTGAGTTTTAAATTAAAAAATAACATTAAATGCATATGGTTGAGAGTTTGGGGGGGAATTTGTTTGGACAAAAAAGTCAAACAAATGGAGTTAATGAGGGCATATTCCTTGGGAATATGCTTTGTGAGGAAAATAGAGTTTTAATAAATCAAAATAAATGATTTATTGTGCAAGTGGGAAAAACTAGAGGATGGGACATGGATTAGAGTTAGCATGAATGAGGGATTTGATTAATTAAGCTGATGTTAGGTGATGTGAAATTTGATTTAGATTTTTGGATTTGTTTAAATCAAATGAGAAGAAAATGATTTTGGATTTGGTTTAAATAAAGATTTAATTTATTTAAAAGAGGATGATGTTAGTGATTTCAATTAAATAAATTTGATTTATTTAACTAAATGAAGAACTTTTAGAAGTTAATTAAATAATATTGATTGATTTAATTAAAGGGGGATTTTAGGATTGATTTATGATTTAATTAAATAAAATTGATTCATTTAATTAAAAGATGAACATTGAGGAATATTAGATGTGTGATTGCTAATTTTACATGTCTACACTTAGTACAACTCACATACAAAAAATTATAGATGAGTTGAATAGTTCACCAAGTCAAGACCTTCCTTCCTCACTAAGAAAAATTTCATCACATTTTCCAAGGGAATTTGGGAGGATCAAACCTTATACATATCTTAAAATTTATCTCTCAACAAGTACCCATCCCATAGGTGTCCATCATATGGACTTATTTTCACGTATTTCATGAATAAAAATACACTTTAAGATATTTTAAAGTCTCAAAATTTAAGATATTTTAAAGTCTCTTCTAAGAACACATCTGAAATTTATTAAAAGGATAACTCATAACCAAAGATTCCCACACATATAAATTCAAAACAAAGTAGCACAAATTAAATATAAATAACAACTTCCTCATTTATAAAACATTTTCAACTATAAAGACCTTAGTTTTGTCATGGGTTCAAGGTCACTTGGGTATCACTAGAGAACCACAACAAAGGTATTTTGAAGACGTCCATAGATTTTCAATTGGGTATGAAATCACCTTCAAGCTTACCAAATATTACCGTAAATAGGAAAATCACCTAATAATTAATTAGGCCCCTTTTACTTTATGCACTTGAGCTAAACTTAGGAAATGATTTATTATTATTAGATTGAGCTAGTTTTAGGTTATGTTATCTCATAGCATAGGATGAGGACATTTTTCATGATATGATTTAATCCTCATTAGGGTTTCATTTAAGTTATTTTTTAATAATATTTCATCATTTAAGCTATTGAATCAATATAATTCACAAGTTACTGAAAAAATCTATCTTGCTTGATCTCTCTTTGTGATAGGTATTTTTCTTGTGGGTGGTTTCTAGGAGATGTGGGGTTCAAAATAAGCTCCAACATACTACCAAAGCACAAAATCTATAGCTTCCTATTCAAATTTTGAGAGATATGGCCTCGAGAAAAAATATAGTGCACCCTAGAGCAAAGCAAACCTCACAATTTCATCATTTAAAAAAAAAATCTAACGATTGACTATATTCTTTCACAAAATTTCTAAGAAAATGAATAATGGGGTGATTTTTTTGAGGCACACTTTTCAAGGAAGAAATTTAATACAACTATAGATAATATGTAAAGGCATACAAATTCTTACTATTTGTACTCTACCATACAATACATACACTTTTTGTTTCATTACTATGCAATTTTCTAGGCCTTTGTGTAAACATCTAGCTTGTTACACAATGTTTCAAGCCTTTATGCAAAAACATAGCATGTTATACAATTTTCCAATGAAAAAGCAACAACATTGTTTTTTGATTTTGGAGTAATTTTCTAATAGCTGACATGAAAATATGGTGATGTGATGTTATTTATCTGTGACTTACAACCACCAGCTCGACACCACCTCTGATAAGCCAACTACCACTCTCATGGCAACACCACCTCACAACACCCCTGTCTACCCTACAACTACCACCCTAGTCATATTAGTGACTAGTAGTTAAGGCCTAAATCTAGCCCATTCACTAGGCTGCTTGTTCCATGGTAGGACCAAGGGTTTATTTTCTAGCCCTTGTTTGCATTTGAAGGAAAATTGGACAACTTTTGGTAAATTGGGTATAATTTGGGTGTACGATCTTCATTTTTTGTAAACCATAAATTGTTGGAAATTTCGTTCTGATCCCAATCTAGTGGTGCATTGATATATTTGTCTAGATTCTACTACTAGTGAGTTTTACAATCCACTAAAGTCAGCTTGATTTGTTTTCACTAAGAGTCATAAATTTTTCCTCGGATATCATTTTTTTGCGTTTCTTACAACATTAAAAAGTTGGTTTAGCCCTCTACATATATCTTAGATATTTTTTCTATAAAATTTACCAAGTACTTAATATTTTCATTTGAATTCAAGTTTTCTCTTATTAGTTACTTTCTTTACAAATGTGCAAACAAAGGTCAATTTATTTGAAACAAGGGGTCAAATTTATTGCATTGTGAAGGTCTATACTATTGTTTCTCTTTAAATTTATTTATTTTATCATTCAAAAATCATGGATCCAACCCACACCACTCCACTCACACCATACAATTACCATGGGATAAAAAAATAAATAGAGACACATTTGAAAAAACAAGGGTTGTTTATAGTAACCATGGGTACAAAATTTGAAACACTAGGATCTATAAAAAAGAGAAAATGGTTTAGCAGGTGTGATGAGGACTTTGGGACATGATGCATGTCTTTGTCTTCTTATCTCCTCTTTCACACTGAATATTGCACTACACCTAATCAAATCTCTAGACTCAATTGGAGTCCTTGTGTAGGAAGTGAGATACATTGAGAGGTTTTTAATTCTAGAGAATGAACTTATCATTTTGAATGGACTACATATTTTAACATCTAAAAATTCTTCACCATACTTAAGTATCTCATATTGTAGTTGAAAAAATATGGTATTGATAAATAGGATTCATAGTTGGCTGTTTCCATCGTTTCTAAGCTTGATCCTACTAATTTCATTTTTGTTTCCACATTCTATGATACTAGATATGCACTTGGTACTAGATTTACTATGCACACACCTGATATTTTTTCTACATTACTCACTAAGGAGTAAATGAAGTTGGTACAAATGGGCTCATCGAATTCTTCCAAAGTACAAGATCGTATTGCAAGACAAGAAAAGACCAAAAGACTTCAAATAACAAAGTCAAGAAACAAAAACATAAGGATTCCAAGAATATTGAGAAAGTAAAGGAATCACATTCATAGGATACCTATAATTCTTGTTCCTCTTCTAAGGTTGAATCATCAAAAAAGGAGAGATCAAAGTGTTCATATTGCAAAAATAAAAAATATTAGGAACATCAATGTTATCCAAAGTAGATTGATACAATTCAAATCATTTCTACAAAAGAATAAAATTCAGTTTCCTTCATATATGCCATATGGTACATCTTCTTTTTCTACACCATCACCTATAAAATCTGGGTCAACTAGTGTGGAAAGAATAATAGACAATATGGAAGGCCATGCACTCTTTGCATCTACCAATATTCAATCTAATCGATGGATTCTTGATTGAAGAGCCTTGCATCACATGGATTCATCTTTGGGCATGTTCTCTTCACATGAGCCTTGTAGTTCCCCACATATACTCATAGGGAACAACACTTACATGAGTTTTTGTTGGAAAATATCTATTATTGATGACAACACATTTCATGATGTCCTTTCCATCTATCATATTACACATGATGGGGTAGGGAAGATAGTGGATTTCAAACTTGATTCAATGCTTATCAAGACTTGCACAACATAGATATTATTTTAGTTTAGACAATTGATCATGCATCTCAATTTTATTCCTTCTCTCATTTTTGTCTAGATGATCCTACAATACCATTGACTAGTTTATACTCTCATTCATCTAGAGTGGATCAAATATCAGAGGATAATTTTTGGTCACTTGAACCTATATTTACTTTCATCTACCTTGGTTTATGAGACTTGTGTTGAGCTTCCACCTCCTCCACCTTATTTTTTGAGTCACACATTGATGATATTGGATACATGATTGAGGAAGTTCACTTCTTCTTTGATGATAGCTACAACCTAGATGTTGTCACTTCACCATTACATATGGAGGTTGTTCTACATGGATCTTCACAATTGTTTGGACTTGCTTCATTTGATTTGACATATTTTGATTCATACATGTAGACACTTGATCAATTTTTTGAGACACATATATTGAGACTTCTCCTGATGGAGTTTATTCTACATTCACCATTGGATTAATTTATCAATAATGGGAGGAATAATGTTCTTTTATTTTTTATCATCTTTAACATTCTTCTTCCCACATTCAATTTTGGTGGAGGAGATAATTTCTTATGGGGACGATTCATCATATCTTCTTTTCTCTCTTATGGGGGTATCTTAATTGTACTTATGTGACCAAATTAGTCCTTGAGGAGCATGTTGAGCCTCATACTCTTTTGTCACATGTACAATATTTATTTTATATATCTTTTGGAGAGGAGTTGTTCCCATGAGGTTTTCTCTTTTTCTCTGGTTATGTGAGATTTTATTTGTTTGTATGTGGGTACCTCATTTGGACTTAAATTATTCAGGACCCATTCTACATCAGTCATTACATTTATCATTAGATTTTTAGCTTCTCCATATGTTTATCTTAAGGGGGGTATTAGAGTATATAAAAAAAACACTTAATAATTAATTATTCATATGGTCAAATATATTACATAGAATAATTGAAGCAACAAAAATAACTATTTTTTAAAATAAATCATTAACTATAGGAATCCATATTTTAACTCTAATACAAATAATCAAAATTTAAAAATTATTATCATAAACACACACACATAATTAAAATTTCTTCTTTTTTAAAGTGCGCCTGGTAAAATTTTTAACGTGACTGGCGGCGTTGGCGCGACACGCCCTTTGGTACCACGAGAGTGGGGGAGACTAGACCTCGTGACCAACCTCTTGCAACAAGAAAGATTTAGCCAACCGAGCTAGGGCCCCAACCCCACGCATAATTAAAATTTAACCTATAATATATATTTCTAATTTTTATTATGATAAAACACCTCTATTTAGATTATCACTACCAATTTAAATTTAGATCAATATTAACACTTATCAGTAAATAATCAAAATAAAATCATAATATTAGAGAGAAAAGTGATACCTTGTAACCATTCACATATATAGTACAAATAAAGCACAATCATCATCCTCTTAATGATCTCTTTTAAAGTTAAGCTAATCTAAACATAGTGTCAATATCCATAAAATCTAAAATCATATTCAAAATCTAAACATAAACATATAACTCCATGAGTACATATATCAAAATAAGTCTATCAAATGTGAATAAAATCATAAGGAAATGGTGGGCCTCACATAAATGTCTCATTTACACTTTCTCATAAAAAAAATCAATTTATATCTTTAGCTTTCAACTATTAGTATCCGTAGATGTTTAAAATATCCTGATTCACTAACATCAATTCTTCTTAAAGCACCTCTTTACTAACAATTTAATGAAATAATCCTTATTTAATTAATTCATCATAATTCCTCTTTGAATTAAATAAATCATTTTATCTAATTAAATAATTATCTCCTTTTAATTAAATAAATCATTTAATTAATCCCAACATTTCTCTTTCTATTAAATAAATCATTTTATTTAATAAAGTCATCTCCTTAATTGAATAAATTATCCTTTATTTAATTTAAATCTAACGTCATCCCTTTTAATTAAACTAGCACTTGCACCTATAGGAGGTTCAAGGGGTATGCTGATAGGAAAGTAAAGGAAAAAAATAAAGGTATTTTAACATTATACAATTAGTTATATTAACAAATTATAAATTTATACAAGTTCTGATCACAAATATGAATTTTGATTTATACAAAGAATCATTGTATCATATTACTTATTACATATACAACATGAATTTAGCCTTTTTAGGAACCATTGTTCCTCTGGAGAAGGGGGCCCCTCTCCTCTACAATCTTCATCTTCATCGTTTCCTCTTCCACTACTTTGCTGTCAGACTGCTACCTCCTCTGCAATCCTCAATTATCTGCCATCTTTTTACTATTCTTTGCAAGCCTTTCTCTCCTTTGGTATTCCTCACTCCATCATCGTCCCCATAATAGTGTCAGGAAATCTAGTGGTGTGCCCTTTGGGCAAGTTCGACGTACCTTTCTCATCTTCCCTTTTTTTGCAGTGGTGGCCTTGTAAAGGCCGATTTCTCTGGAGTGGGGCCCTTGTTGTCCTCTGGAGTAAATTGGGGCCCCTCCACAATCTCGTCTTCATCATCCTCAGTTTCCTCTTCCTTGTACTCTTTGCTGTCAGACTGCTCCTCCTCTGAATCCTCAATTATCTGCCTCTTTTTACTATTCTTTGCAAGCCTCTCAGATCTCCTTCTGGTATTTCCTCACTAGTCATCATAGTAGTCCCCATAATAGTGTCTCCTTTGGAGTCTTTCCCTATTATGTTCTTGCCCTTCCCTTCCCTAACAATCAAGTTCGACGTACCTTTCTCCTTCCCTTTTTTTGCAGTGGTGGCCTTGTAGGCCGATTTCTCTGGAGTGGACTTCAATTCATAGATACCCTCCGTTGCGTTGGCATGAGCCTTACCCAAACTACCCTTTAGTTTCTTGGTGGCCATCTTGGCTTTGGGATTCCCCGCAGTGCCCATATTGGATTTCCGGGGAGGGCTTTTAGATTCGACCGGGGAAATATTCACAACCGATGGGGGTTTGATATCCTCAATGCGCACAACTATAATAACTTTATGATGTTGGAGCTTCATCAAAAATTTATAAAACTCTTTTCCTAAGTTCAAATTATGCATTTTGTTTATATATTATAATAGTGTTTAAACTTTTTGCAATGATGCCTTTGCAATTATATTTGTATCTTCACCGTTTTTGTTAGTAGCCACCCAAGTGGGCTTTCTAATTTTATTTTTTGGCGAGTGATGGATTTTAATTTTAGTAAGCCTAAAAAATAGAGGATTGTACTAGATTTGTTGGAAGGAAAGAAGTGTATAATAGCAGGATTCCTAGAAGGAGAAAAATAGATAGAAGATGTGTTTGTGAAATGGGTTGTAATTATTGCCGAATCCCCATGATTCATAAACAACCTGGTTTGTCTCTCTGTTCAGATCTCCCTTGAAAGCATCAAGCTTGTGAGTTTCAACATGCATGATCACTCATAGGCCCTCTTCCTTGGGATGATGATAACAGGGTAGTGAAAATGAAATAGAAACTATGTATGATCTGCAGGCATAGAAGGACAAGTATCAGGGCGGCCTTGAGCCTGAAGGAAGCAACATGTGAACAACATTATGATGAGAGAAATCTTAAACGCTGAGATGACTGAAGAAGCCATAGATCCAACACCCAAAAAACCAACAAGCCAAATTTGCTTCTGCTCCGAGTCTTGCAAACGAAATGGTTTAGAGTCACAATGGAGCTATTTTTGTTTTATGTGGTTTCAATTTTCCCAGTCAATAAGCCTCTCCCTGGCGAGTCAGCTTTGGAAAATTAATGTTTTGTAATGAAATTTCACATGGGTGCAGGGGGTTATTCAAAATGAATCCTTATTTACCAGCTAGCTAATACAACCTATTTATTATGTGCAAAAATTCATACATACTCATGTACAAAGACCATTTAACAACAAAATAAATAATGCAAGTTACTCTTTCAGATTTCATACGCAACACTATAAAACACAAAATGGAAATGCAAACAATAACTAATAAAAACTTGTTTGTTTGGTGAGACTTGGCTAAACTTTTCTTTGACTGCCCCTCTGAAAGCAACTTTTGAATGGGAAATGAGAGTTAGATTGATCAACTCATGAAGACTTTAGGTGGTGAGGAAAGGCGCCAGGAATTAACAACAAAGAATGCATTGATTAGAAGACATTTGAATAGCCAAATAGAATCTGTAAACTTAAATACATTAAAAGGGAAGATATTTTATGTCAATGGAAGATTTAATAGCTGCAAGATACACATAAAACTTTAATAGTGTAGTACATTTCTCGGTGACTTAAAAATAGTTTGATGGCAGGTTTAGCCTGTTCTCACCGACAGGTTAACAAGTTTGCTGGGGAAAAAAGTAGACTTGAAAGTCCATTTAAAATAAAAAAATAAAAAATCTTATCGGCTAATTAATTGTCAGTCTAACAACGTCCCATCTAAACATGGTTTATCAGTTCAAGTAAATAGTTTTACGGACATGATACAGGTCGAGCTCCTATGGATTGGAAAGTCCACAATAAAAAGCCTATCGACTAATAAATCAAACTTTACTTAATTAAATCTAATATTCATTATTCCTCTCATTTTTTATCTAAATAAATCCAAAAATCTAAATCAAAGTGTCGAATCAGCTAATCTCCATATAAATTAACTAAATCCTAATTAACTCTAACTCTAATCCATCAAATCCTCTAGATTTGGCAACTTGCACATGCAAATCAATTTAATTGATTTATTAAATAAACAATTTTCATTCAAAAGGACATCTTTTTGGAATATTCCTTCATTTTGAAATCTCCCTCCAAAGGGACTTGTCCTCCAACTTGGCATTTATATCTCTTACAATTCATTTTTTCTTGAGCCAAGTGGCATTAACTCCTCCTTCACATCCTCTTGTTCAAGCCATCTTTCAAATTTCAAATCCACCTAATTGCATTTATTTGCACATTCACCAAAATGTGCTCATTGCTCCTCCACTAGCATGTTGACAAGTGGCACCTTGCCATTGGCTCATGTTTAGTCCCATATTCATCCCATTTCCTCATTTCTCCATCATTCTCTCTTATAAATAGAGGCCTTCTCTATTGTATTTGGATCCACAATCTTAGCCATTTTGCACTATCCACTACTTTATGCATTTGAGCTCATCCAAAATTTCATCATCATCGATAATATCATCCAAGTTAGCATAGGATTCATCTTTCATAGCTAGGTTGTTGCCATTTTTGTTCATCACACATCCCTCCAAGAGCTTATCAAGGGTTGGGAAAGAGCTACTTTCCACATCTAAGTAGCACCAATCCATTATGGGATAGGTATGCACCATGCTTTTTGTATGCTCTCAATTAGTTTACTTGATCTTTTTTTGTTTTGTTTGCATTATGAATCATGTTGGAATATTTCATAGAGATGTTATGTTTTCTTTGCTTTAAATGACTAACCATGCTAATTTGCGTTAAAGTTTAAGCGTTTTCAGATTTTAGTATCCGCAATATCCATCCTCTACTAGGTCTATATAAACTATGTACTAACCAAACCCTCTTGGATCTTATTCTCTATTAGAAAATTCATTTTTCACCCTTATGCTACCATCTCTTAATTATCACAATCATTCTCATTATTGTATAATGTATGACTATAAATTATATCAACACATTCCCATCTAGAATATTTGGTTAAATAATGCCTTAAATAAATTTGAATTCTTTCCCCCACTTGGGTTTTTTCACCCAAGCAACTCTATTAAATTTACAAATTAATCTTAATGAAATCCTTTATATTTTTCTTGAACCCAATCTATACCACATATTTTGAATCAATTTACAATGTTTCTTATTGCAAATATTTTACACAACCCTTCATCTAGATTTTTGATATCAACATATTCTCAATTCCCTCTCCATATGAATTATCCACTTTCATAGGTACAATTGGTGGCCCTACTATAGTCTCCTCTATGCTATTCATGCTATGACATATGAGTCTAATACAAAAATCATATAATTTAATTCAACCAAGAGAAAGCCACAATATTTTAGTTTTTATCTCACTTAAGCTACACCAAAAAATAATATTCATATTATAAGGCAATCGCTTCTTCCTCAAGTATTCCATGAATAACTCCTAATCTAAGTTATTTTTTCTATTGTACTTTATTATATTAGATTATACTTAGAACTCTTCACTATTAACTACTTTAATATGAAGTCCTCATAATCAATGCCAAATCACTCACCATATAAAATACTCAATAGATCACCATCACCATTAAAAACTATACTAGACACCAAATAAAATGGTGTTCTTCCTCTAGATCCATTCTCTAAAATTTTAGATTGTGTTAGTATATAATTCCATTCTGTGGGTCTATCTCTTAGTGTGTGCAAATAATAAGACAATAACTTATTATCTCTACCTAATGACACTAAAAACTCATGTATGGTATTTCTTTGAAAATATATGTTTACAAGAGACTACCCAAATTTTAGAACATGTACTTTGGTAGAAGAAAATAAATTTCAATTTACCATATCTTAAGTTCAATCTCCCCTCTCCATAGTTAGTTACCTCTATCCTATTTGTGGAAGAAAAAATTTAATCAACTTGTATTATGAATATACTAACATCTAAGGCCATTATTCTCCCCATTCAGAGATACCCTACTCTTAAAAATAGTCCCCCATTATACAGTAGGGACCCCCCTAAAATTATAGTCATTAAACTCTTGTCAAGGAATGGTATTCTCACTATTGAAATTTTATTTTTAACTAGGAGGTTATAAATATTATCTCTATAATTATGGTTCAATCCAAGGAAATCATCTTTAGAAATTTCTTACTTCATCTCTACTTTTGATTAGATGCAAGAACAATTTGGATATCACAATCCTCTAACTTGCCTCTCCATTTTTAATAATTAGTTTAGTCACATGATCCTTAATTAAAATCTCACTACCCCTTCTTTCAACCAACCATCATGATCTCTTTGGATTCATCCACTTCAAAAAACATCAATTTAATTCATCCAAGGAAATTCATCTTCCTCACCTCCTAATATCGAGTTGTCTTACTATGCATCCTCTAGAAGTATTAATGTGTTGTTTTTGTATGATTATGGGCCTATTTTTATTTTCTCTAGGGGTTGCTTTTGTATAGGGTTCAAGTTGTCTCCTACTTAAAATTAAAAATATCTTCTACTAAATGCTCTTAATTTTATAACCATATCTTCTATTCTTCACTAAATTCAATATTTTTTCAAATATGTCTACCATATTAACAACATTGACACTATCCTTTTCACCCTAATTATCACATACTACTCACTAGGCATCTTATTTTATATATTTTAAAGTTAGTTGTATGAACTAACCTCCATTGATCTACCTATAAAACAATCACATTTTCTCAATAGGGATTTTATCCTCTTTATCTAATGTCGTTTGTGTCACCACATAATTTCTAGCACATTCAATGATATTCTCCCTTTATAAACTACATTACACTTGACATTTCAATCTCTGCATGCCTCAATAAGATATTTTCTTCCCTCAACATGTTCCAAATATCTTCTATCTATTTCTCTAAGAGATCAATTTGGGATGTTAGGTTCTTCATAATCTCAAATATATATTCCCTTTTCTTCCATGTTTCTAATTCTTTTGCTAGATTTTTGGTGTTGTTATAGTTTGGATTTATAACTTTAACAATAGTCTACATCAAGCCTAATAATCTATATTATGGTGGCATATGATGGATTGGTTGAGATTTATTTTTTACATTAACATACATTCTATTGCATTTCAATTCCCATTTGAGAGAGTTATTTAATACCTTTATGTAAACAAATGATGTAACACCTTGCCACACAAACCCCATAGGACAACTAAAACAAAAACATAATTTTTTTTTTTTGAAAGTAACAATAACTCATTGCAACATTAAACATTAATACAACATAAATCATTATCCTAATCCTATGGGGTACATGCTGTGTTACTGAAACGAACCCAACAAAAGATGATAAGCAATTCTAACTAATGCAGAATAAAGAAAAAATGATAAAACTACATCAAGATAAAGATATAATCTCATAAATATAAATCATATAATATTACATTTAACTTTAAAGTTCAAATTACAATTGTGGAAAATATTTCCACAGATACAACACAATATAAAATTCCAAGTTACATTACAAGGCCTTTTCCCTTATAACATTGGGAAGGGTAAATCCAAATTACACAAGTACATAAATGAAAGAGAATTCTTCAAGGAACAGTCTTCTCCACAAATTCCATGATCACTGCAACTGCATCCTTGCCTTCATCGCAACTGGGGACCCAATAGGTGCATTGCATGTTTCCACCCTACCATGTGAACCCGAAGGAACACCCCCCGCGCAAGGAGTAGGTAAGAAGGAACCCTCAGCCACAGATTGAAACATAAAGGACACATGTCACAAGACTCAAGCCCATGAATAAACATCAATAGTAAAATAAATGACTAACACAACTCCTAAGGTACAAGAAAACAAGGGAGATAAAGGGCACAAATGGGAGAGTGTCATCACATGGCCTTCATGGATTCACTAGACTACCTATAGTCTAGGAGCCACCTCCATCTACGATTAACTAGACATCCTATTTCAAGGTGCTGCCCCATAGGGTGATTCATGTGGAGCCAACTACCTTTCCTGAAGACAAGGTAGCGACCTTACCGATCAAGTCTTCCAACCCGTCCTTCAGCTTAGGGAGCACTAACGGTAGGGGTGAGGTGTCAATTTTTATCTTGTTATATGGTAACTAATCCCAACCCATTAAGTAAATTAAATTACGTTTTCACTTGATTAAGGAAACTCTACCATAGGTGACCACTAGTACACTGGCCCCCAGAAGAGCCACTCTCCCCTATGGTTGCCCTAAAACCAACACCAACCAAGAGACAGGTACCACAATGCCCAAACCAAGGAAGAAAAACCACAATAGGGTACCTCCCACTAACTCCCACATGGTAACAACCTGAACCACATAAATGCAACCATAAAAGACACTCACATATTCCCTAACCTCTAGAGAAACACCAAGTCCACACCAGACATACTAAAAATACCACTTTCAACTTAAAATACACTTAACACTAACTATCAAACATTTAATTAATAAATCATCTAAGTCTCCATTAAAGCATCATTATCATCAATTCTAAATAAGATAAGAAAGTTCACTCATATTTCCATTTAGACAAAACCCAATCTTAAATTTAAATATCTTCCTACAATTAAATCATTCACAAATTAAATAACTAAATCTCTAACTTTGCTAGAAACTAATTTGAAGAGCAACAATGATAAATTTCATGATTAACAAACATAATAAAATATTATTTTAAAATTAACTTTACTAACTTAATTTATCAAACCCAAAGTATAAATATAATTTACTAAATCCAAATTTTCAATCCTATTATATTTCTGATTTTTAATTCTTTCCCACACAACAATATCTAAGTTTTGATTTTCCTAATTAAAAGAAATCTAAATTTTAAATTAAGAAAATCAGTTGCAACACAAATGTAGATTAAGTCTATTATTTTATTTATTTTTTATTTTTTATTTATTTATTAGACTGCAGGAATCGAGTAGCACGACCCCCTATAAAGATTAAGTCTATTATTTGACTAAGTACAAAAAATCAGATTTGAGCTACATAATTAAATTTTACAATAAACCTAATTTTTCCAGAATATAGTTAAACTAAAAAAATAAAGAAAACCAATTTCCATAGCAATGTCAAAGTGTAGTTATTTCTCTGTTATTTAAACAAACAAAAAAATAAAAAATCATTTACAGACATAATTTTAAATCCATTACATTTTCCTCTTTTAATTTTAAAATTTATCTAGACAAAAATTTACATTAATTCTTCTTTCCTTTCCAAAATGCTCAAACACATTTAAAACGAATTACAAAGGTAACAGGATTATCAACCAAAATATTTCCAGACAAGAGGGGTTTCCAAAGAACAAAAAATAAGAACAAGATCAACAACTTTCAAAGCGATACAAAGAGGAAAAAAATAAGGAAATCTGTGAACAAGTAAAACAAATTTACAGAGGAAGAGGGATTTCATATATTTTAAACATTATGCCATTATCCTTTTTCTTAAAAATAAAATAAAATTACAGAGATCTAATGAGAATTTTTGAATTACCCGAAGTCCAACGCAAGCTCGATTTGAGGAAGAGCTGCACAAATCCAGCCAAAAAGAAATCTTCAAAAACAGCGATACAAACACCCGCAATAATGGATTCAATCAAAATCTCAATGCAAAACCAATTTTGAATTTCAATGATTGATTCGATGAATGTTTTTCAAAAACTAATAATCCCACTGTAAATTTTTCATCAAAAATTCAGTTGCAGACATTTTTCCGTTCTTCCCAATTTCTTCCCACTTGCTTTTTCGAAAAAAGCAACAATTGGGAAATACATCTTTTTTTTAGAAAAGTCAATCAGGAGTTGTCATATAATTTCTGGCAACTTCCCATGCAAGAAAATCCACTAACATAGAATCACTGTCACTTCCCAAATTTGGAAGAGAATCTTCCAATTTTAAATTTGCACAATTAAATACCTTTAAAAATATTTTAAATCATAATTAAATAAATTCATTTTCAACAATTAAAACTTACATTATAATAATATTTAGCCAAATCCCACTCTATTAATATTTTAAACTTAAATTTTATTTTATAAGAAAAATAGCTTTTTATTTTAAACAAGGGGAAAAATGTTAATGTTTCCCTAGCTTAATTTCTTTTCAAAATAAAATTAAACTATAATAATTTATTCAACAATATTATTTAATTTTATTAATTTAATTTAAAGAATCACTTCACATTATAAAATAACAATAATGTACTAATGTACTTATTATTTTTTCAAGGTATAATTATCATGTGCAATACAGGACATCTCATAACTTTAATGTTTACATCATGAAACAACATTTAATTAAAGCATAAAAAACTAGATCAATCCATTAATATACTTGTAACATTCATAAAATAAAATGACTAATTAACAACCTTACCCACACGAATGTAGAATAGACATGACAAGAACAATCTTTGAACCAACTACTGACATAGGCGGGGGTACTTTCTTACCAAATCCCTAACCACATCAAACCATTGGGTAGATAGGATGCACTCATACCTAATAGTGTGGGTGGAGTCGGCATCCAGTACCTGCATTCTTGCATAACAAAAAATGTCGAACAACATATATACATATAGCTCATAATCAAACACATTGTGAAGGAGAGTTACGGTGAGGTAGGGCACTCACGAATGAGCAATGCCACCCCATCTCCTTCACCCAAATCAAAGACAGCACAATATCACAACATCAATATAACCCACAAAGTAACATAATCATAATATGAGTATCTCATACATAAGTTCATCTATCATAATCAAATGAGCATAACTATCTGCCGCACCCAACACATGGTGGAAAAGATGTCAAACAAAGTATCACGAATGCATCAGAACATAGTCAGAAAATCAACTAAAGCAAACACACACACACCAAAGCTGTATTAGAGTATCTAAACATGAGAGGCACTACATCCTCCCCCCTAGAACTAGGCTTACTCCTGGAAGCTAGAAAACAAATAAGGAAAAGAGGCTCGGATGTGGGATGCATCCTCCTATGTTGTTGAAGTCTCATCATTCAGGTCCCATTGGACCCACACCTGATCAATCTCTTTACCCCTGAGCATGAGTCTCTTGTGCTGCAACATGACCACATGCTCTAGAGTGAGCTTCTTGTCCTCGACCTGAAGAGCATTCCAATCTAGTACATGAGATAAATTAGGAAAATAAGGCCTAAGAACAAAAACATGGAACACATCATGAACACATGCAAGGATGGGTGGCAAGGCCAAATGGTAAGCAATGGGTCTAATCTGCTCTAGAACCTTAAATGGACCCACAAAATGAGGTGCCAACTTGGATCCTTTTCCATAATGGATGGGGCTCTTTCATGGATGCACACAAAGAAGCACACGATCACCCACTAAGAATTGGCGATCAACTCTATGAGCATCAGCATACTTATTTTGCTGATCCTGAGATGCTATCAAGTGCTCTCTGATGTGAACAACCTGATGCTCCATTTCCTATAGCATCTCCAACCTAAGAAGAATCTTGTCCTCCAACTGGTCCCAACTTAGAGGTGTTCGACACGGGTGACCATACAAAGCCTGGAATGGTGGCATCCCGATCGAACTGTGTTAACCGTTGTTGTAGGAAAGCTCAACCGAATGGAGTAGTCTTCCCATCGAGACTGTTGATCCATAACATACATGCAAAGCATGTCCTCAAGAACCTAATTGACCTATTCAATCTGACCATCTATTTTCTGGATGGTAAGCACAACTAAAGTTCAATTGTTTTCCCAAGGCACGCTATAGTGAGGTCCACAACGTAGAAGTGAACATTGGATCTCTATCTAAAATGATTCTCTATGGAATCCCGTGCAACCTCATAATGTCATCCATGAAAAATTTAGCCACAGACAAAGCATTATAAGAAGACCAAATAGGGGATAAATGTGCCACCTTGGTCAACTTGGCAATGGTGACCATGATAGCATCATGCCAATGTGCAGTCATCAACAACCCAACTATGAAGTCAATAGATATAATATTCCATTTCCATTCTGGAATGAGATTGGGTTGCAGAAGACCTGTTGGATGATGGTTCTCTATGTTCACCCTCTGATAGTCCAGGCATCTCACCACAAGATCTGCTATATCCCTCTTCATCCTCGCCCAAAATTACAATGGATGAAGATCTGCGTATATCTTTTTAACTCCTAGATGAGCCGAATATGGGGCTCGATGAGCTTCAAACATGATTAGGGTATGAAGACCCTCAGAGGAAGGAACATATATGCAACCCAAACATCGAAAAAGACCATCAAACTCAAGAGTATAACCAAAAATCCTTCCCTCAAGCACTCTACCCGACTCCAACTTTCACTTCACCTCTTGAAACCAACTGTTTGAATGATGCTGCAAGAATCTAACCTTCTAGATCAACTTCGAGAGCCATAGAAGATAACTCATGATGGTGACGACTCAAATCATTTTCCACTGAATTCTCCTTGCCCTGAATATATTTCACTTCAAAATCATATTCATAGAGGAATTCCATCCATCTCCTCTGCCTAGCATTAAGATTCGGTTGAGTGAAAATGTATTGCAAACTATGATGGTCACTGTGCAGCTCGAACCTGTGCCCAACAAGAAATTCCTCCACCTTACTAGGGCATGAACAAGCACAGACATCTCCAAGCCATGAGTAGGGTAATTTAACTCATGGTCCTTGAGCTTACGTGACTCATATGCAATCACTCTGTCGTCCTACATCAAGAAAACCCCCAACCCTTCCAAGGACACATCTGTGCAAACCACAAAGTCCCGAGTTAGATCAGGGACAACAAGAATAGGTGCACTAGTTAGCTTCTCTTTGAGAGCTTGAAAAGCCAATTGACACTTTTCATAACAATCATATTTCTTTTCTTTCCTTTGTAGAGAGGTGATGGGATGTGCAACCCTAGATAAACCTTGCACAAACCGTTGATAATAGACCACCAATCCCATAAAACTGTGAATTTATGGAACATTTTTGGGAGAAAGCCAATATATAATTGTTTGGATCTTTGAGCTATCCACAATAATGCCTTCTTCAGAGATCACATGCCCCAAATATTCCACTTTGAACTTATAAAATTTACACTTTGCCAAGTTTACAAACAACTAGTTTTCTCTCAAGTATTGCAACACAAGCTTCAAGTGTTCCTCATGCTCCTCCATGGATCTAGAGTAGATAAGTATGTACTGAGAAACACGATCACAAAATGGTACAAATAAGTCTGGAAAAAACCATTCATTAAGCTCATGAAGACTAAGGGTGCATTAGTTAACCTGAATGGCATGATAGTGAATTCATAATGTCCATATCGGGTACAAAATGCAGTTTTATGAATATCCTCCTTAGCAATTTGCAACTGATGGTATCCATATTTGAGGTCAATTTTAGAGAACACCTTTTCTCCCTTGATCTGGTCAAACAGATCATCAATCCTCTGCAAGGGGTAGCGATTATTCACTGTTACCTTGTTCAATTGTTTGTAATTGATACATAACCGAAGCAATCCATCCTTCTTTTTCACAAAAATGACCGGTGCTCCCCAAGGGGAAACACTAGGACGAAAAAACCTTTTTTCTAGCAATTCTTCTAACTGCAAATGAAGTTCTTGAAGCTCTTGAGTTGTCATCATGTAAGGAGCCTTAGAGATAGGCTCCACTCCTGGAATGAGATGAATATGGAAGTTGATGTCATGCTTAGGTGGCATCCCAAGTATGCCACTCGGAAAAACATCAAAAAAATCCTTCAGGAGAGGATAATCATCCAAAGTTATCTCTCTACTCTCCTCCATATCCAGGTCACAAACTGAGATAGTGAAAAACTGACACCTTTGACATAAACACTTCTTCAAATGCATTCCATAGATAATCCTCAAGGAGATAGGCTTTTGAATGCCCACAATTTCAACTTCTCCTCTAGAATCATCCTGACAATGAACAAACTTACGCTGACAATCAATTGTCACCTGGTGTGTGCTCAAGCAATCCATCCACAATATGACATCATAAGAACCCAGGGGAAGAATCTAAAGATCCACTGAAGTCACAACTGACCCAAACTCCAACTTACAACCAAGAACAAGAGACTCCACTGACACTTTTTACCCAGAAGCTAATTCAACATGCCACTTAACACCTTGCTTTGCCGCAACCAGATTACAACGCTTAACAAGTGAAGGGGAAATAAAGGAATTGGATGCGCCAAAATCAAACAATATAGAAATAGGGGTGCCCTGCAATAAACTTGATACCTCCACCACAATGCCCTGGTGATCGGCTTGACGATTATCCACCATGGTGAAAACCCGATGAGACTTGCCAACATCTCCAATGGTTGGCTCAGATGCTGTCGGCCTCTGACTAAACCCTGTAGTGCTCCTCTACGGACATTGTCTAGCAATATGTCCCTGTTGCCCACAACTGAAACACCTAGTACCATGACTAAAACCTCTAACACCAGATGAAACATTAGACTGCTGATAGCTACCATGACTAGGTGTAGGCTGTGAGGTCTATGCTGGCTACTCAACTCGGTTATGCTGCGATCTCTGCCAATGACAATTTCTCCTAGATTGAAACCTATTGCTCTGATGAGATTGATAGGGTTTATTCTTCGACTCAAAAAGCTGCTACCCACCCTTAGTGGGTGCAAAATGAGCCTTGGAAGGCCTTGTACCCTGAGAATTCCCACCACAGGAACCACCACCTGCAATAGGAGTGCTACCAATCTGAACTCCAACATGACCTCCTAATGCCAAGGTCAAATTCTCCTCCATAAGGCAATCTTTCTCGACAACAACCTCCATCTTATTTGGCTCGAAGACTCTTACACCACCACTAATCCTGGCATTCAGACCTCTAACAAAATGTTGTTCTAGCATAGCCTCATCATTAGCAATTTTGGCGTACTTCTTAAGCTCAAAGAAGCGGTGCTCATACTACTCTACGAACAATGCCATCTATCTCAAATCATAAAATTCATCTGCCCTGTGCTACCTCTAGTGATCATATAAGAAACAGGCCTTGAACCATTGTAAGAACAATTCCCATGTCACTAAACCGATGTCAAGGTATAATTTTTGTTCTTCAAGTCACCACCATGTGGATGCAAATCCTCTGAGGTGCATGATGGTGCACCTTGCCCTAGTATTACTGCTATAGGGATGCATAGAAAAGCATCAATCTAGATCAATGAGCCAGGTTTATGCTTCCAAACCTCCACTAGAACCATTATAAATAGGAGGACGTGCCCTGAGGAGACCTCTCATGTGCCCAATGGCCACTGAATCCTAATCTATTAGTACCTCATTCCTCCCCGACGACCACTCTCTCTCTCTGATCACATGTTGCTCATCTTGGCTAGGACCTAGATGACCAAGAGCATCTTCCAACAACTGACGCAACTTCTCACCACCCCTAAACTATTGTTCTGGATTAGGACCTCCACCCGGTGGGTTGTTTTGAGAACCTTGATTCTCCTCTTGCTCCGATTCATGGGAGCTCTAAGGTGGAGAATTATGATAGCTAGCTCTATGACCACCATGGCCACGGTTGTGACCACGTCCACGTCCCCGACCCCTAGGCATGATTCTACAGAACAAGAAAGGGATTACATGAGTTCAAAGTTACACATCAAGATTAAGATAATGGGTTTACTTAACCTACAATACCCAAAGTTGTTAACCTTAGCTTTGATACTAAGTTGTAATGCCCCGCCACACAAACCCCATAGGACAACTAAAATAAAAATAGAATAATTTTTTTTTTGAAAGTAACAATAACTCATTGCAACATTAAACACAAATCATTATCCTAATCCTATGGGGTACATGGTGTGTTACTGAAATGAACCCAACAAAAGATGATAAGCGATTCTAACTAGTGCAAAATAAAGAAAGCATGATAAAAGTACATCAAGAGAAAGATATAATCTCATAAATATAAATCATATAATATTACATTTAACTTCAAAGTTCAAATTACAATTGTGGAATATATTTCCATAGATACAACACAATATAAAATTCCAAGTTACATTAAAAGGCCTCTTCCCTTATAACATATGGAAGGGTAAATCCAAATTACACAAGTACATAAATGAAAGAGAATTCTTCAAGGAACAGTCTTCTCCACGAACTCCATGATCACTGCAACTGCATCCTCAAATCAATTGCAATTGGGGACCCAATGGGTGCATTGCACATTTCCACTTGACCATGTGAACCCGAAGGAACACCCGTATGCAAGGAGTAGGTAAGAAGGAACCCTCGTCCACAAGCTCAAACATAAAGGACACATGTCACAAGACTCAAGCCCACAAATAAACATCAGCAATAAAATAAACGACTAAAACAACTCCAAAGGTACAAGAAAACAAGGGAAACAAAGGGTGCAAATGGGAGAGTGTCATCACATGGCCTTCATGGATTCACCAAACTACCTATAATCCAGCAGCTGCCTCCATCTTCGATTAACTAGGCATCCTATTTCAAGGTGTCACCCCATAGGGGAACTCATGCGAAGCCGACTACCTTTCCTGAAGACAAGGTAGCGACCTTACTGACTAGGTCTTCCCACCAGTCCTTAGCCTTAGGGAGCACTAACGGTAGGGGCGAGGTGTCAATTTTTATCTTGTTATATGATAACTAATCCCAACCCACTAAGTAAATTAAATTAGGTTTTCACTTGATTAAGGAAACTCTACCACGGGTGACCACTAGTACACTAGCCCCGAGGAGAGCCACTCTCCCCTATGTCTGCCCTAAAACCAACACCAACCAAGAGATGGGTACCACAATGCCCAAACCAAGGAAGAAAAACCACAATAGGGTACCTCCCACTAACTCCCTCATGGTAACAACATGAACCACATAAATGCAACCATAGAAGACACTCACATATTCCCTAACCTTTGGAGAAACACTAAATCCACACCAGACATACTAAAAATACCACTTTCAACTTAAAATACACTTAACATTAACTATCAAACATTTAATTCATAAATCATCTAAGTCTCCATTAAAACATCATTATCATCAATTCTAAATAAGATAAGAAAGTTCACTCATATTTCCAGTTAGACAAAACCCAATCTTAAATTTAAATATCTTCCTACAATTAAATCATTCACAAATTAAATAACTAAATCTCTAACTTTGCTAGAAACTAGTTTGAAGAGAAAAAATGATAAATTTCATGATTAACAAACATAATAAAATATTATTTTAAAATTAACTTTACTAACTTAATTTATCAAACCCAAAGTATAAATATTATTTACTAAATCTAGATTTTCAATTCTATTATATTTTGGATTTTTAATTCTTTCCTACACAACAATATCTAAGTTTTGATTTTCCTAATTAAAAGAAATCTAAATTTTAAATTAAGAAAATCAGTTGCAACACAAAAATTAGATTAAGTCTATTATTTGACTAAGTACAAAAAATTAGTTTTGAGCTACATAATTAAATTTTACAATAAATATGATTTTTTGAGATTATAGTTAAACTAAAAAAATAAAGAAAACCAATTTCCACAACAATGTCAGTTTGTAGTTATTTCTCTATTATTTAAACAAAATAAAAAAAAAGCAATTATTTATAGACAAAATTTTAAATCCATTACATTTTCCTCTTTTAATTTTAAAATTTATCCAAACAAAAATTTAAGTTAATTCTTCTTTCCTTTCCAAAATGGTCAGACACATTTCCAACCTATACATTATAAGCATATGTATAAATGTACAAAAATAAATAAATATCTATTTCTTCTAATGCAGCTGGAATCAAAAAACAAAATAAACTAAATACCACCTTTCATAGAGTATATAAATATATGTATATACATATACACATACACATATACACATATATGCATACACATATACACATATATGCATATATATTTATATATAAACTATCACATAAAGATTTGTATATATTTATATACATATATATATATACATGTATAAATATACATATATATATATATAATATAAATTACAAAAGAATGATTGCACAACATATATGCTAGGACCACCATAGTGAGGGCACCGGTTTGCAAGGCAGCCAACCCACTCACCATGCGTGGGGAGGTAGCGTTGCCTTTGGCAGTGCTCCCTCCACACTCTTGTGGAGGGCGTTGCCATCAACAACACTCACTCCCATAGGTGAGGGGAGGCGGTGGGGGTTAAACTCCCCACCTAGCCCAAGGCTAAAAGATGGCGACGAATCAACAGAAAATACAAGCCCAAAAATGAAATGAAAACTTTGACGCCAGCCAGTAAATTTCTAATGCCATTAAAACTATAGATATATATATATATATATACATATACATATATATATACATATATATATATATATATACATATATATACACATATATATATACACACGCATACACACACACACACACACACACACACACACACACACACACACACACACACACATATATATATATTAAAAAAATCAGCATTATCATAGACTAAACTTGGCATAGCCCCAAAAAACCAAATCCTTTAGACAAAGAAGGTGCACAAATTTTTCTAGAATAATAATTTGGGGAAGACAAATTATAGAGGTAAGAGGATTGTCAACCAAAAGATTTTTAGACAAGAGGGGTTTCCAAAGAACACAAATTGAGAACAAGATCAACAACTTTCGAAGGGATTCAGAGAGGAAAAAAATAAGGAAATCCCTAAATAGGTAAAACAAATTTATAGAGGAAGAGGGATTTCATATATTTTAAACATTATTCCATTATCCTTTTTCTTAAAAATAAAATAAAATTACAGAGATCTAATGAGAATTTTTGAATTACCTGGAGTCCAATGCAAGCTCGATTCAAGGACGAGTTGTGCAAATCCAACCAAAGATAAATCTTCAAAAACAACGATACAAACACCTGCAATAATGGATTCAATCAGAATCTCAATGCAAAATCAACTTTGAATGTCATTGATAGATTCGACGAAACATTTTCAAAAACTATTAATCCCACTATAAAATTTTCATCAAAAATTTAGTTGCAAACATTTTTCCATTCTTCCCAATTTCTTCCCACTTTCTTTTTTGAAAAAATAGCAAATGGGAAATATATATTTTTTTCATAAAAGCCAATCGGGAGTTGTCATATAATTTCTGGCAACTTCCCATGCAAGAAAATCCACTAACACATAATCACTGTCACTTTCCAAATTTGGAAGAGAATCTTCCAATTTTAAATTTGCACAATTAAATACCTTTTAAAATATTTTAAATCATAATTAAATAAATTCCTTTTCAATAATTAAAACTTACATTATAATAACTTTTAGCCAAATCCCACTCTATTAATATTTTAAACTTAAAGTTTATTTTATAAGAAAAATCGCTTTTTATTTTAAACAAGGGAAAATGTGATAATGTTTCCCTAGCTTAATTTCTTTTCAAAATAAATTAAACTATAATAATTTATTCAAAAATATTATTTAATTTTATAATGGGTAAAATGGCGTGCGAGCATGAGGATGTGCGAGCGAGCGGGCAGGGAAATTGGAATTTCAAATCTTTGAACAATGGTGCAGGTTGTGGAAGTGCAAAATCAGAAGAATCATAGGGGGAATCAAAACAAGATTCAACCAGAAAGCAAGGTAAGGAAGATAAGACTGTTCATGATCCTGGAAAAAACATCCTGGTGGACTCGAGAGGGAAAGCTGCTCCTTCTAAGATTCCTTCTCAAAGTACCAAAGGACTTCATTTTGATAATTCTAAAATATGGTGGGGGTAGCTGGAGGGGAAGGAGCCAAACCTAAATAGTGGTCATCTCTTTTTGGGGTCAAACAAAATGAAAAATCGGCTTTCCCTCCTATGTGCAACATCTCTGAACCAACAAAGGGTAAGTTTGCTATTTCTATCTCGGATCCAGTCATTGATCATAATATCGCACTAATGGATAGAGTGTTGGTTGGTAAATTTATGGGGCCTAGACCTAATATTGAGGTTGTCAGGATGTTTGTTAAGAAAAAATGGAGAACTAATGACCAAGTTCTCATCTCTGCCCTGCCTAAGGGTTATTTTTCTTTTGAGTTCTCCTACAAGGAGGACATTCAAGCTATGAGGAGTGGAGGTCCTTGGATCATTGGAAAGTCTTCCTTAGACTTAAATAAATGGTCCACTAATCTGGATCTTTCAGAATCTATTTTTGAAACTGTCCCTATATGGGTGAGACTTCTTGGGCTTCCTATGGAATACTAGAATGTGGATGTTTTTAGTGGTCTAGCTAGCTCTTTTTGTGAGCTCCTGTCCATTGACCCTATGATGGATGCCAAGAGACGATTGGTGTTTGATAGAATATGTGTGGGTGCTCCCCAAAATGTGGATCTGTCATCGACTATTGAATTATAGTCTAAGTTGGGTACATGGGTTCAAGCTATTGAGTTTGAAACAATCCCTTTTGTGTGTTTCAAGTGTAGGAAATCGGGTCATTGGGTTAAGAATTGCCCACTTAATGCCAGCAAGCCAAAGGATAATCCCCAACCTAAATCAAAGCCGTTATAGAAAAAGAAGAGTTAAGTGGAAGATAAACAAAATAAAGGAAAGCAATTTGAAGAGAATTAGAGCAGCAAGAGGGTGGTTGCCAAGGTAATCTCCAAGAATAAAGAGGTGGAAGGGACTCATGCTGATCTAGAATATAATATGGCAGAAACCCACCAACGAGAAGTAGAAGATGAAGAGAAGAAAAATATTGATGGATTCCTATAGAATGGAGAGGGAGACCTAGAATGTCTGACACCTCAAGACAGTAATCATGAGAACATTGGCTTGGGGAAGGACATTGCTAAGTTTGGTCTTGATGAAATCAATTCACAGGGTTTTAATATGCCGATCAAGGATGGAAATTTAAGGCTGGAGATTGGGATCCCTATTTTATATCCAGATTCTAGTGGAAGGGAAGAGTCAGCCCTGATTCTTGAGTTTGTTGATTCGTTGGAGAAGGTGAATGAATATTTTGTGGATTCGAGCCAGAATGTAGAGTGTATAAATGTGAACCTATCATAAAATAGTAATGGTATGATGGATACTCTTCCCTTGGAATAGAAAGGGTATTACATGAAAGATTGGGAGTCTGGGAAGGAGGAGGAGAGTCAGGAAGAGACTGACAGAGAGGATTTAAACTCTAATAATATGAGGAGGAAGAAGAAAATCAACAACTGAGTACTCTGAAAGGGATCTCAACAAGAACCAGAGCAAAGGAAGATTGTGGAGCCATAAAGAATAGTGATGGGAGAAGATTTTCCCATTGGTACAGGGAGAATGATAACATGCATGATATTGTGGATGGTTATCAGAAGACCATTCCTAAAATTCGCAATCTCACTCCAAGTAAGAAATGAAGATCATGTCATGGAATATTCAAGGGATGAATAACCTCCATAAGAGGGATGTGTTGCATAATTTTGTTAGATATCATAAACTTGATATTTTATTGGTTCAAGAATCTCAAATGGCTAAAGAAAAAGTGGAAAAGATTAAGTTATTTAAGTTCTATGGGGTTCAGGGGAATAGTTCAGAAGGTGCCTCTGGTGGTATTGCCACTTTTTGGAATCTTAATCTTATCAAAGGTGAATCGTTGTTCAAAAGTGCTAACCATGTGGCCACCAGATTTACTCATATCAGAGACAATTTCAGCTAGATCATGTCTAACATCTATGCCCCTAATGGAAGGGGGGCTAGAAATTATTTTTGGCAAAACTTGGTTGCCTTTCACTGTAAATACATTAATGAGACTTGGGTGGTTATGGGAGATTGCAATACTCCACTGTAGGATAATGAAAAGTTAGGAGGATCCTCGATCAATATGGAAAGCAAAATGGACCTTTTGGATTTCATCAATAATCAAGCACTGATAGATTTAGAGCTGCAAGGAGCTTCCTTTACTTGGTCTAATCATAGAGTGGGTAAGGATTTGATTCAAGTTAGATTAGACATAACCTTAATTTTTGATCAATGGTTTCTTAAGTATTTTTTCTCTTTAAAAGCCCTTTCGAGGGTGGGCTCTGATCATTTTCCTATTAGCTTTGTGGGAGATCCTATTGTGGCTAAAATAAATATCCCTTTTAGATTTGAACGTATGTGGTTGCACCATCCTAAGCTCTGTGATGAGGTTAGGAAATGGTGGAAATTTTCTATTTCGAGGACTGCTATGTAAATAGGGTGGGTAAAAAACTAAGAGAAGTCAAAAAGAGGATTAGAGAGTGGAATACAGATTCTTTTGGCAATATCTTTAGAAGAAAATATGAGCTAAATTTGGATCTAAAGGAGATCTAGGAGAAGATCCAGCAAGAGGGATGCAATATGGAGACTAGAAAGAAATACAATGGGTTTCTTGTGGAGATGCATGAAATCATATCTAAAGATGAAGACATTTCGAGATAAAGATTCAAGGTTCAATGGCTCTCAGCCATAGATAAAAATACCAGATATTTCCATATGTCTGCCCTAAAACACCACATTGTGAATAGGATAACTTATATTAAGGAAAATGGTGTTCATTTAGAGAAGGAAGAGGACATCAGGAGACAAGTTGTCAAGTATTTTAGCAATCTCCTTTTGGCTAATGATGGGATTAATCAAAATTTGTAGGACTCTCTTTCAGCGGCTATCCCCAGCTTGGTTAAGGAGGAGGTCAAAAAAATGCTCTCTGCCATCCCGTCGAAGGAAGAAATTAAGAAAGCTAATTTTTCTTTTGAAGGTAATAAAGCCCTTGGACTTGATGGCTTTCCGATGTTCTTTTTTCAATGGTTCTGGGAGATTGTTGAAGAGGATGTGGTGAATGCGGTTAAGGAATTCTTTGGATCAAGATGCATCCTAAAGGAACTCAATGATACCTTCTTGGTTTTGATCCCTAAATGTCCTCGGGCCGCAGATTTTGAAGCTTTTAGGCCTATAGGCCTTTTCAATTCTTTCTATAAAATTATTTCTAAAGTCTTGACTTCCAGACTTTTAATTATCCTTCCTTCCTTAATTTTCCCTCAATAAAATGGCTTTGTTCCTGTAAGGAAAATTTTGGATTCGATTATACTAGTGAATGAAAATATTCATTCACTCTCTTTTTCGAAGACTGAAGGCTTTCTCTTGAAGCTTGATATTTCCAAAGCCTATAACCAGTTTGATTGAGAGATTTTATTCAAGATAATGGTGGTTTTTGGCTTCAACAAAAGAGTCATTCAAATGGTTTTCCAACTCATCTCTTCTGCTGCCATCGCCATTTTGGTCAATGGGTCCACTTCACATTTTTTTAAGAATTCTAGAGGTTTAAGACAAAGAGACCCCATTTCCCCTATTCTGTTTACTATAATGGTTGAATGCCTCGGGAGGAACCTAAATAGACTAGTTGTTCAAGGATCCCTGATGGGTTTATGCCCTTCGTCTAGAAACCTTGTTAGCTCTCATCAACAGTTTGTTGATGACACCGTTTTGATGGGTAGATCAACAGTGGCTTAAGCTAGAACTCTTTAAAAAGTTTTGGACAACTATGAAGGAGCTTCTGGTCAAAAGATTAATATTCAAAAAAGTTCTTTATTTTTCTTCAATACTCTGGTTAGAAGACAAAACAAGATAGCTAATATATTTGGCTATGGAGTGGATGTTCACCCTTCAATATATTTGGGCTTGCCCTTGGGCCTTAAGCCCTTTGAATCTTTCTGGAATTCCTTGGTGGATAGATTCAACAAAAAGTTGGTGGGATGGAAAGGAGCTCTTCTTAGTCAATCTGGTAAGATTCAACTCCTCAAGCCCACTCTTTAGAACCTTCTGATCTATGCTCTTAGTATTTTAATATTCCTCTTAAATATGTGGAAGCTATTGAAAAAATATAGAAATGTTTTCTCTGGTTTGGAGTTGAAGAAAGGCAGCGTATGCACCTCATTGAATGGGACATGGTTTGTAGACTAAAGAAGCTAGGGGGATCGGGCCTCATAAAAATTAGAACTGTGAATAAAGCTCTCCTTGCATAATAGATTTGGAGAATTTTCTCCTGAATTGGAGAATGGATGAAAATCGTAAAAATAAATTATCTGGCTAACATTGGCTCTCTAAATTCCTTGCTAGAATCTCAGAGTCTACCCCATGGATCGACTCTTTGGAATGATATCTTAAAAGGGAGTAAAATCCTTCACTTGGGAATGGAATGGAGCATAAGAAATGGGAATCTTGTGAGGTTCTGGGAGGACAGATGGATCTTGAAGGAACCTTTGGTTTCTTTTGACAGTTTCAAACAATGGGCAGACATTTGTAAGGCTACTTTTGGAATCCTAGTTAAAGAATACTAGAGGAATGGGTGTTGGGTGAATCTTTGTCAGATTAGTATGGATCTTGCCCCTATCCAATCTTCCCTTAAGGATTTTAGAATGGACTTGAACTATCAAGAGGACATCATGGTTTGGATGGCTAGTTCGTCGGGCAACTACTCTATTTCTTCGGATGTCTCTTTGTTGTCTTTATCTCTTGGCCCTCCCCCCTTTTGGGCCAAAGTTTGGTTAAGCTACTTAACCCGAAAGGTTAATATTTTCTTCTAAATCCTTCTTTAGAATAAGGTGCTTACAGTGGACAACCTTTGTAAGAGGGGTTTTCAGATCCCCAACCACTGCTACATCTGTAAGTGTGCAGCGAAAATGACTAATCATTTATTTATTCACCGTCCTTTTGTGAATTCTATCTGGGAAAGGTTCTACTCTCTGTGGAGTATCTCTTGGGTGTCACTTGGTAGTATTAAGGATCAATTTACTCAGTGGGTGGTGCCTTCCTCTAACCCGCATATTCACAAGTTGTGGTCTTTAGCTTTCCCTTATATTGCCTGGAGAGTTTGGAAGGAGAGAAACAACAAAGTTTTCAGGGATAAGGAAATTACAGAGAAACTTGTGTTTGAATTTTTTTTGACTTATTGGGGAAAAATTTAATTTGGCTCCTTATCATGAGGTGGTGACATAATCTGTGGTTTTTTCAGCTTATGACTCTGAAATGGCCAAAGTTTGGGAGATTAAAGGAGATGTGTCATTGGCTTCTAAACCAGCTAAAAAGAATCATGATAGTGTCTTGTGGTATCACCCTCCTATGGGTTGGATTAAAGCCAATTTTGATGGGGCGATGAAAGGGAATTTGAGAATGGTTGGGAGTGGAGGTGTGTTATGTGATGATAAATGCATGTTCATTGTTGCGGTTGTTGTCTCTTTGGGGAAACAAACCAATCATTTAGTTGAAGCTATAGGAGCCTACTAGGTCATTAATTTGGCTAAAAGTTTGAACTTTAAAAGTATTTGGATAGAGGGTGACTCCAAGAATATCATTGATTGCCTCCTTGTCTTTTCCCCCCATCTTGGACTATTAAGTACTAGATTGATGAAGCTAGGGCCACTTTATCTAAGTTTGAGAAAGTTAAAATTTCCCATATCTATAGGGAAGGGAATGGTGCGGTGGACTTCTTTGCCAACGAGGGAATAAGATAGAATAGAAAGGTAACGTGGCAGAATTACAAAGATTTTCTTGCTAACATCAGAACCCTAATCAACTATGATTGCACTCATGGGAGAGAAGCTGCATTTAAAGATGATTAAAGAGAAAGGTGCCAAGTATCGAGATATCATAAGATTTGGTGGCAGAATCGTTATGAATATGACAGATGGGTTGAGCTTGCACATTTTGTGGGTGCTTTGGTTTTGCTGCAATCTCATATGTCTATATTTTCTTGGTGTGGGCTTTTAGAGAAAAAGATTGATGACTATGGGAGGAAGCAAGAAAAGAGTTGATCCTATTGCATGTACAAAGAATAAAGACAATTCAAAGGTTTGGAAGAAAATTGAGAAGGGAGGGCTACAACTGTTCATTGAAAGACTTCATGGGCCAGACCTCAGAGCTACTGATTATTTTGTGAAACACTTGAATAAAGGAGAGATCATAATCTTTGGAAGGAAGGTGCTGGTGGATGAGGCATGTATTGGAGAAGTTACTAGTCTCTCGATTGATGGTGTGAAATTTTACCGTGATAAGAAATATTCAAACGAAGTTGTTATCAGTTTTATGAAGACGGAGGAGGAGAAGAAGAGACTTGTTAAAGTCTCTAATAGCTATTTCGAGTCGAGAAGGATCAATAAAATTTGGAGGGAGGTGCTCAGAGTCCTAATGGAATATATTATGTTGGATGGGAGATTTACTAGAGTAAATAGGTATCATTTCATTTTACTCAACCACTTCAGATATAAGGTTAGGGTTTCTTTCCCCTATTACCTGTTGTGCTCTTTGAACAATAGCATTGAGGAGAATAGGAAAAATCCTAATAATAATCCGGTCCTACATGCTGGCCTTATTCGACTCATTTATGAACACTTCAAAAATATGTCAACTGTCTCTAACCCCATCTCTGCCTTAGCTTCAGAGGGTTACGATATTGATTCTAGCTCACTTGAGGATATCAAGGGTTCATACCCGAACTGGGTGGAAGAGATTACTCCTCCTCCTAGTAAGAAAAGGAAGAATAACCCTTCTGCTAAGCCCTCAAACAAAAAAATATTGTCCTCAAAAATTCCTCTAGAAGCATCTATGTTGAAGGACAAGATAAGGGATGAAACCCTTGTGGATAATTTGGTGGCCTACTTAGAGGATTTTCTGGATGATGAAATTGCAGAACCTTCTAGGAAAGAGATCTCCTCGACCTCTTTCCACTCTATTGATAGAGAGGATAGGCCTAGCCCTCATGTGGGCCTGAACCTTGATGACCCTACTTTTGAACCTGATATGGACTTTTATGGTGATATTCTTTCTCTAGCCAAAAATGGAGTGATTGATAATTTCAAAATTCTGAAGTGGGCCTTTCATGAAATTAAGGACCTAAATCTTAAAAACAGAGCTATCACAAGTAAAGTGGAAATTCTGGAAGCCAAAGTGGCAGAGAAACACTCGATTAAGGCTTTGTGGATAAAAAATGAGAAGATGGCCATGGCAGACTACCTCTAGAAAGAGGTAGATTTCACTAAAAACCTTAAGAAGGATGGGGAGAACCTTGGAAAAGAGATTGAGAAGATTAGGGAAGCTTTGAAAGCCAGGATAGAACACAACCAAAAAATTGTTAAAAATAACTCTATTGACTTGAGAGCTTTGGCAGAAAAAATGGACAACACTCAGCAGGGACTTTTGATTGTGGTCCAAATGCTGAGAAGAACAAAAAAAAAGTAGAGGATTTGGGCCCTTCAAAGAGAACCAGGGCCAACATGAAGAAAAGACATGACACAATGCCTCTAGAGACCCAGGATTTGGACATCTTGGAAACGGAAGTGGCAGAGACCTTAAAGTCTCTGGGTTAGGTTTGGTTGTGTTTATGTTATCGTTGGGTTTTTGCTTTCCTTTTGCTGGGTTTTGTTGGTGCCTATTGTTCTTTTTTGTTTATCTTTAGTGTGTAGCCCGTCTTTTCCTGGACTTACTTATGATCTATCTTTTATTGGTTTGTAAACTTTGTGGTTTCAGGTCCCTGTAAAACCCAATTTTTCCTCAATCAAAAACAATATTATTTAATTTTATTAATTTAATTTAAAGAATCACTTAACATTATAAAATAACAATAATGCACTAATGTACTTATTATTTTTTCAAGGTATAATTACCATATGCAATATAGGACATCTCGTAACTTTAATATTTGCATCATGAAAGAACATTAAACTAAAGCATAAAACACTAGATCAAGCCATTAACATAGTAACATTCATAAAATAAAATTATTAATTAACAACCATACCCACACGAACACATAATAGACATGACAAGAACAATCCCTGAACCAACTACTAACATAGGTGGGGGTACTTTCTTACCAACTCCCTAACCACATCAAGCCATTGGGTAGATAGGATGCACTCAGACCTGACAGTGTGGGTGGAGTCAGCATTCGGTACCTACATTCCTACATAACACAAAACATCAAACAACATATATACATATAGCTCATAATCAAACACATTGTGAAGGAGAGTTACGGTGAGGTAGGGCACTCAAGAATGGGCGATGCCACCTCGTCTCCTTCACCCAAATCAAAGACGGTACAGTATCACAACATCAATATAACCCACAAAGTAACATCATCATAATATGAGTATCTCACACATAAGTTCATCTATCATAATCAAATGAGAATATTTGTTTGCCATGCCCAACATATGGTAGAAATATGTCAAATAGAGTATCATGAATGCATCAAAACATAGTTAAAAAATCAACTGAAGAAAAAACACACACACCAAAGGAGTATCAGAGTATCAGAACATGAGAGGCACTACAAATGACACACTCTTTTTTGAAGTGAAACAAATAAATATCAAGTTAAGATCAATGGCCAATATAAATGTAGGAATTATTAACAATAGCAAGATGGAGGTGATTGTGTAGGTAATCAAATCAAGGAAAATAATGCATCCATTAACATGGTTGTTGATTATGCATCAAAATTAAGGCAAGATCATGAATCTAGAATTACTTCTCTTGAGAAGACGATTAGTAAGGTTCATGTTGACTTGAAGACTCTGGTGCAAGTTAGCCAAGCTTCTCTACAAAACAATGTGCAGGTGTTGACTTTGTTGAATGACAATGCATGTAAATGGATGAGGGATTTGATCATTAAGGGGATAGATGTTGATGAAATCAAGGATGATGTTTGGAAGGGTGGGCATGGTAAGGGTATGATTACTGATCCTAGCATTCAAAGAAGGAGAAAGAAAAAGAAAAACACTGTGACTCCTGCTCAAGAATTGGCAAAGGTTGTTGAGATGCATGATTGGGTCATTTCTAGGGACCTAGAAGTAGCAAAGATCTCTAAGAAACTATAATAGTTTGATGTTGGTGTCTTCTTTTTTTTCTATTTATTTGTTGATGGTTTTTTGTTGGCTATGTAAAGCTTCATCTTAGTGGCAACTTTTTGGCTTTGGGGCTACTTGTTTTTCCAAGCATCTTATCTTTTTGGCAGCCTATTTCTTTTGTAAAGGGTTTTGAGGCCCCTTCAAAAACCATTTATCCATTAATTAGAAACAAATGGTGCACTCTTGTATAAACATGGGTTCATTGTCTCATGTCAAATTACTCATCCCCACTCACACACAGTGCCACATGTTCATCCTACTTTATTCATCTACACACATGCTTTAATACATTCACCCTAATTATGCACTTCATGCATCTATCCATTCAATTATTCCCAAATATTCGGTATTCATTGTGATTACAACACATTTTTATACCATTCAAATCTTACAAGTGTGTAATCAGTCCAACAATTACGGTTGTGATCTCTAACATTTAAAAATTTCAATTCAATATTAATAAACTCTTTCCCATTTAATAATCCATAATGATTTCAAAAAACACATTCTTATCCAATTTGTTGTTACGTATTTGTATTTCAAAGAATTTAATTGCATTCATTTATAATTCTCATATTGAGAAATTGTTCAAAATCATTTGAATTTAAAGGAAAGAATGTGCTAAGGACAATTCTATTAAACATAATATAATTATGCATCGCATCATACTAAAGAATCTACATGTATAAATATATTGTCCTTGATCATTCCCACAATCATAAATAAAGTATTATCAAGTAGGTTGACCTAGGAAACTATAATAGTTTAGTGCACAATCCTAGATAATGAATAAACCCTTGTTGCTAACAAGAAAATATAGATATGTGATGCTATATTGTATTCCTTTTCATCAAGAATAGAGCTAAGTGCCCTAATTCCCTCGCATTTAATTTTCTTAAATAACATTATTTTACAAACTTTATCAATCCTAACTATTCTTGAGTTAATCTAGGTTTGGTTTATGTGTAATTGTGTATATTCATTTAATTACCTAGATTAACTTGTGGAAAGGTTACATTCTTATCACAAGTAGCACAAAAGTGGAGGGACACTAGGTAATACAATTGCTAAGGTAGATGATGAAGATGTTTATCCCTCATTTTTTTAAAGAAATGAATGAGTTATAAAATATGATAAAATAGAATAAAATATTTTATGAAGCATTTATGAATCCTAATAAAAACGACCTTAGAAAATTATAACTCTAAATTAATATTGATATAAAACACATACAAATATAACTAGCAGTCACATGCACAAGCATGCAATGATCAACTGATAGGGTGCATCGCTAATTGTCAGCAGTAGTGTTTACCTAAGGGCAATGGGAAATGCAAAAACTTGTTCATTCTTCTAATGTCATTTAATTAAGAACCATTTGCATAGAAAATGGTAAAATGGTCTATATCTTTCGCAGTGGAAATCTATCAGTTGAAAATTAATTATGAAATTTTAGGATAAAACTATACGTCATTTTGAACAAATATTTTTATTTGCAATCTATTCATTAATTTTAATTTGAGGTAATTAATCATTAATAACTTTTTTTAATTACTATGTAATATTTAATAATTTGAGGTAAAATAGTTTTTTAATTTCACTTTAATGAATAATTTTAGGTGTGAAGGAAAAAATTCCTTTTAAAAAGAGATTAATTTATTTCCTTTCTTATGTGTTGATATTTTAGTAAAATTTGAAATTAATTATTAATAAAAAGAAATCAAATTCTTCAAATGTGAATTTGAGGTAGAATAATTTGCAATTACCACATCCTATTCTCTTACATAGAACAAAAAGATATACAATGCTATACAATCATCTTTTTTAGTACTAAAATTGAGTAAAAAAGCTTTCTTTAAAAAAAACATTTTTTATTTGAATATCAGTTATAGTCGTCATTAGAAGTGACCTTTTCAAAAAAGAAAGATGTTATAAGCAATATGTACTACATAATTCTAGGGATAAAATGATTTTTGTGCTTTTGATTTATGGGTTGGAAGAAGAATCCAATGAAACAAAACACATATTTTGCATTATTATAGTAATTGAAATAAAATGAATGCCTTGTTTGGAGGGAACATAAAAGACATTTTATCATAGAGTATAACAATGAGAAAAATATTTTTGATTGGATACAACTTGCTATGATATGGAAAACATGTTATTATAGAGTATATTTGTGAAAGCTAAATATATACAAAGATTTTTGTACACATAAATCTATATAAGAACAAATATGTGCATTAATAGTAAAACCATAAAACCCACACTCATTTTACTCCCCACCATATTGGCATCATGAAGCCACATGGGCTCTAGTCAAACCCCTGAGCAATGAAAGGATGAAACAACAAAGAGGATTTTCATGGAGTTTCATCATACATTACATAATTAAAATCTTGGGGAAACTCCAACGTTTTCATATATAATATCTGACATGGTTGTCTTTTGTTTGATGTAGCAACTATAAAGAAAATATGTATCCTACTTTGCGAATCCTTTTGCATGCTTATACCTAGTTCCTGCAAATGAAATAGAAGGGTATGTTAATGTAGAAGCAGGAAAAAACAAAAAGGAATGATAAAAAGTGAGTAAGTAAATGAGAAAAATTAATATATACAATGTGAAGCTGAAAACAATCAATAATTGGTACAACTAGTTAACAAAATGTGTCTATTGAGAATGGGAAAGTTTTGTACTTACACTATTGATCATGTTTAGGAACAACGAGTTTCATTTTATTATAGAGTACAACAACGGGAAAGATATTTTTGCTTTGATACAACTTGCAATGAAATGGAGAAATTGTTATTATAAAGTTGTTAGTCAAAGGTAAATTTATACGAGGATTTGTAAAAACAACAAGTATATGGTGTTTAAAGTAAAACCACAAAAACCATGCTCATTTTCCTCCCTACCATATTGGCATCATGAAACCCCATGGACTCTAGCCCAACCCCCATGCACTGAAAGGATGAAACGACCATGGGAGATTTCATGGAATTTCATCTTATGTTTTCATATATAATATTTGATATTGTTGTCTTTTCTTTGATGTGACAAATTTAAGGAAAAAAGGTATCCTGGTTTGCAAATCCTTTTGCATGCTTATACCTAGTTTTTGCAAATGAAATACAAGGATATGTCAATGCATAAGAAAGAAAAATTAAAAAGGAATGATAGAAAGTGATCAAGAAAAATAAATATATAGAATGTGAAGCTGAAGATAATCAGTAATTAGTGCAATTGGTTAATGAAATCTGTCTAATGAAAAAGGGAAACTTTTGTACTTATATACACTATTGATCGTCTTTAACAAGGACGAGCTGCATTAGATCAAGTACTAGGAGCATGAAATAATTTGAAATAAATAGTGTACAATATTCTAATTTTGTTGAATGCCTATTATATCTATAGAACAATATAAAAGAAATAATATACATACACAATAAAAGAGGTTAGCACTATTTGTTGCAAATAGAATTTTTTTTGCAAAACATGGGCATATATAACAACCAATAACCAAAAAGGAAAAAGATGTAGTCATATAGAAAATGAAAACCAAGCCAACCATGGCATTGTAAATGGTTTAGTTGAATGAAGCAACAAACACCATTGCCATGTGCTTTTGCAGATAAAATTGATTGTCCTCTCAGAAGCACATGACAATGGTGTTCAGTTCCTATCCATAATCACATAAACCCACACTCGTTCTCCTCCCTAGGTCATATTGGCATCATGAAGCCTCATGGGCTCAAGCCAAACCCTCGAGCCAAAAAATAGGTAAGGTCCATAGAAAATCTCATGGATCTTAGTGTATAGGACACAATAACAAACTTGGGGAACACAGGTGTTTTTAAACAAGTTTTGTAACACTGGAGTGTTTTTTTTGGTTTGACAAGTTCATGAAATGTATAGAATAAGATGGATAGATGGAATGTATAGAACAATGTACAATAAATTCAAACGTCCATCTTTAATCTGACAGTACAAGTTCAAATCTACATATATTAAAAACATAAATAAAATCTAAGGAAGTATATAGTAAAAATCATCGTCGAATTGATAGACCAATTTTTACATAGACCACGTACTGATACATAATGCAAATTTTTCTTTAGGGGAGAAAGGAAAAACAACATCATTAAAGATATTGATACAAAACAAGAAATCTATGTAACAATTGGCTTCGCAATTGAAAATTCAAGGTACAAGATAAAATAGAGTAATTGTAAAAGAAGTATTAGGAAAACACTTTAGGAATTAAAGATAAATGACAAATAATTGGAACCCACATGAAACATATTGATAGAAGGCAAGCAGTCTATGTAAGTGTTGCCTTGTCTAATGAGAATTTCTGACACAACCAAACATTTTCCTCTGGTTTAGCATATCGAGGAAACCAATTGAAGCATCGTCAGTGTATACATATAGGAAGGTCTATGACTTTCATAAGCAGCTTTGAGTAATTTGTTTGAGGGGGTTTGAAACATATGAGGAAAAAAGAATATCTTAAAAAAATGATATAAGATTCAAGCTACATTGTGTGGTAGTAGAAATTGAAGACAAATGGAGGAATTGTATAGTAAGTATTAGAATAACACTTGCTTTCTACATTGTTAGAAAAATGAGCTTAATAGAGCCACAACAAAATAACATGTATAAGTATTTTGTATGTTGCAAAGAAAATTAGTAGAATATAGGCACAAAATTCAATGATATAACATTCAGATGTTAAGAACAAAGTATTCAATCGTTGACTGTGTGTACAATATTCATAATGCAATATTGGCTCTCCTAATATTACAATTGAATCTATATATTTTTGTTGCATATTTTGGACTATATATTCCCACACTAGAACATTGAATATTGTATTTACTTGTTGGAGTGGTAGATTGGAGGGTTTTAAAACTGTCGTTCTCTATAATTTGTAAGTCATTTTACATGGGTGATTTTCATAAATGGTATATATATAAGAATTCAATGATATAGCACTGAGATGTTAAGAACATAGAATTTAATCGTTCAATGTGTGTACAATATTCATAATGGCACAATGGCTCTCCTGACAATACAACTGAATCTATATAATTTTTCTTGCATATTTTGGAGTATACTTTCACACACTGGAACATTGAATATTGTATTTACTTGCTGGTGCGACAGATTGGAGGGTTTTAAAACTATTGTTCTCTGCAATCTACAAGTCATTTTACATGGGTGTTTTGCATAAATGGTATATATATACATATATTGTAAATTTGAGCTCCATTATTTGGGAGTAAATATTATACAGTAATAGGTAAATTCTAAAAGAACTATTATCCAAACACTAAAGAGCCACATACGTCTGATTCTAAAGTATTATCCTAATACCTCTTACAACTATTACATAGACTGCATGTCTTGTACTAATAGATTGCATGATATTGTTTTTTCCTCATTTGTTTGAAGCTCGTTATAAAAAACTCTTAATTTCCCTTGCTTTTTGTTTGTATGCCAAGAAAATATATTTATTAAGTTGCATTATCGAAAGAGCCATTGTGGTGTTGGTTTGGTATACTTGAGTATTCTAAGAATCCTCCCCACTAGGTCTATTCCTAATCAGATTTGAGGATTTTAAAAATGTTGTGCTTTGGAATTTGTAAGTCATTTTACATAGGTATTGTGTATAAATGATTTGTGCATAATATTGAATACCAAGCAATGTAGCTAGAATTTGTAATAGAGTCTATGGTGTAATACACATTTTGGATAGGTTGTCCGTAATTTGCAAATCATTTTACATGGGTGTTTTCCCTAAATGATTTATTTATTGTTTATATTAAAACTGTTGTTGTACAAAAACTTTAACTTTCTTTACATAGGTGTTTGGCATTATGGGTGTGTATGGATGGAGAAATTGCAGTTAAATCTTTTACCTTTCATCAAAAAACATGGTTAGGGTTAGTGATTTTTATCATCCCTCATTTATTGTTTGTAGTTACCTCTATGCATATTTCACTTTATACCCATTACCATAGGAGCAGTTATACCTAAATCCTATTCCTTTTGTGAGAAATTATGGTTAGGGTTATTCATTTTATTATCATCCGTTAACTGTTCCAGTTACCTCCATGTATCTTTGTCATCGATTGAACTACATTAATTGCCCCGTGATGTAAAACTGCACTTCATGATATTCTTCTTTTCAGTTCCCCATAACAAATTGCTCATTATGGTAGTTTTCCTATTCTATTCTCCATATCTCAAAGTTTTATTTAATTTTGTTTTCAGAATGTCTATCATTTTCCTCTGATTCTTATGTGTTTTCGTAATAGGTGTTTTCCAGGCAGATAAAGTGAATGCAATATTCAGTGTTGCATTGCGAGAAAGTATATTTTGATTGAGTTCTATTGTCAGAACAACCATTTTCCAATACTTTTCTTCAAGTTTCCACTGGTTTTTTGGTTTAGACCAGCCATTTTTTGTTTGATGGTGCAAGAGATGCCTCGATACATCAAAGCTTTATGGGAAGTGTTTGATTGTGGGAGTGTTAATGCATTCTTCCATTTTTGTATGATCGAGGTAGACAGAGTAAATGCAGGTGGGCATAGTAAATGCAATTTTGAGTGTTGTAGTGTGGGAAAGTATACTTTGATTAAGTTGTATTGTTGAAACAGTCATTGGCCAAGAACTTCCTTGAAGTTTCCATCATTTTTTTGGTCAAGCTAGTCGTGAATTGGATTTGTTGGCACCGCAGATGCTCCAACTGGAGGGGACTTGACCGAGTTTTTTTGGTGGCAACATGGAGCTTCATAATTATATGGGTTGGAGGTGGCGGAGTTCGTGTCCTCAAAATATGAAAGATGAATGGTTGTATATAGTATTTAGTAATAAATAAGTGTTATTCTAATGCCTCTCACATAAAAACTCTATTTGTCTTGAATACATATATATATGCATATATGTACCTGGCTATGTTTCAAAGGATTAATTTTCACATACAATTCACACTGTATGTATATATATATCTAATATGATAGGGAAAGGAAAACAAACTAATCATATAGTCGGTATCCTCCCCACCACATGGCCATCATGAAGGGTCATCGGCTTGTGGCAAACTGTGAACCTGGAAAAGCATGAAACAATAATGAAAATTAGATGCAGTTCCATTATATATCACACAATAACAAAGTTGCTAAAAAAATTGCATGTTACAATATATGCATTGCTTTTTGTAGAACTTTTTTGTGGTGCAATAATTTTTTTAAAAAATCGAATGCTGATAAAGAATTGAGAAATATTGAATTTGTTTGTAATGTAGATATATATAGGAAAATCATAATATATAGGAGGTATTGTTTCAAAGCAGAACGAATCCCATAGATGAAATACACAAATATCATTAAAAGGAAGACATCAAATAAATAATAAAGGTTTTGCTTCAAAGCATACAATGTATACAAATAAATTTTTAAACATACTTGATGCCGGTATGTATTGGAACATATCTAGCCTTGCAGAAATAAAGAGGCCTAATCTATTACTTTGGTACTTACTAGAGCATATGTAACCCTGTAGGAAGAAAAGGGGTTAATGTATAAATCAACAAAATATAAATTTATAAAACAAACCTTGATTGGGGTTACAGTTGTGGGTATCTTTTAGGCATGAATAGTTCCATAGATGGGCTCCTTATCTCCTTGCCCTTCTATGCTTGTTTGAAGGCGAACATCATATAATTGCAAAGCGACATTTTATTTCAATCTATAAAAATACAAATCAGTGCTTAGATGTCTATGGAATGGTGAGAAAGACAGGTTGAAAACAACTTACAACAACAGTAGGAGGGACAACATAGTGTAGATTACAGAACAAAACACTTGTTTAGCCATCCAATATGGCAACCAATAAAGGTGCATGACAGGTTTTTTCCATTCTGTACCTGTTGAAAGAGGAAACCAACCCCAATACTGCCAACCCTTGTGCTCAAGAAAATCCACTTCTTTTGTGAACAGGCTCAGGCTCAACCTCACAAATTACATGGAGTCTTATAATAGACCAAGAAAATCATGTGATGCACAAAATACTATATGTTTGTTAAAGAAATATAGAGGAAGAGAAAAATAGTAGAATACTCAAAAGAGGATTCTATAGATCAACATGTTATACATATACATACATATATATATACATATACATACATATACATATACATATACATATACATGTATATAGATATACATGTATACATATACATATACATATACATATACACACATACATATATATATACATACATAGACATATACATATACATATACATATACTTTTCACCCTTTGTTTATTGTTTGTAGTTATTGTTATGCATCATCGGTGTTATACTCATTACCATATGAATAATTGTAGTTAAATCTTCTTCTTTCTATGACAAAAATATCACTAGGGTTAGCAATGTTTCTGACCTTTTCTATTCTCGATGTACTTGGCACTAAATATTATAGATGAATAGAGAAGAATTGCCTGGGTTTTTTAATGATGACATGAAGCTTACCTTTTTAACAAACCATGTTCCTAAATGTTGCCCATTGGTGAATAATAATTGCAAAAAAATTATGAGCTTATAATTGACTGGGGAAGTGTTACATAGCAAATGTCTTTTTAGTAGCTCTTTTATAGTTTTGCTATTTGTCTATAATATTTAGTGCAAAATAATGTAGCTTCAATTTAGAATCGAGCAACAAATTATTATATAGATTTCTTCATTCACAATATAATTTTACCTCCACCTTAATTTAATATTCATTAGACCTAGATGCACATCTATATTTGACCTTTTTTGTTTTGGGTAATCAATAAATTGGTAGATTAGTATTTAACTATTTTAAGATACAGATGCATAGAAATACATCGTAGACTTGAAGTTGTGGATTAAATAATATTTATAAAAAATATGGAAGATTAAACAATTGTCCTCTCTTAAATAGTTATTGGTGATATCTTTAATTAATAATATTCAATTAAAAACTGTTCTTTAGTAAAACACTAGTCCATAATTCTAGGCATGACATATTGTTCCTAGTGCATATATGGCAGTAGATTATTTATTACTTTGATGTTATTTATTTTCTTTGTTTTTTTATTTGAATATTAGTTGTGATGGTGATTGAAATTACACACAAACATATAGCAAAATATATATCTATCCATGTGGATATAAATTTATATGTATGCACCATCACAATAGGAATAACATAGTTTGAACATTCCAATATATACAAATATATATATAACTACTGTACAAATTTCTCCATTTACCATTTTCAGTACTTGACTATTGTTTTATTTTTTCCATTGAAGATAATACTACAATTCAATAATTATAAATAAAAGAAAGGAATTTAGAGTATGCATACAAGAACCAAAAATTCCACCATATAGCAGGAATCTGGAATCATAGTGACAATGCAGAATAAAAACAATCTCGACAACATGGTAAAATCAAAAGGATGGGAGGTCAATGAATATGAAAATATATATATACAAATATAGGAATAAATTATGTTCATATTTTTAAAAACAAAAGTCTTAACATCACATAGTGAGCATTAAAAATGAAAGAGCATGAGAAAATCTAGGAATTGCGAAACAAAAATAAAAATGCAGGCTTGCTAGTAGGGCCTTTTTCTGGAGTAGGGGTAGATATGTTTACTATGTATGAAAGCAACATTTTAAAATCTACTTCAAAATCAAGTTTATTTTCTTTCACTATCGTTGCCTTAAGTCATTCCACATAATTGTAAGTCTTTGTTCTGATAAAGACAGTAAAGATGTATGGTTTACAAAGAAGGCCTTTAATAACATCAACATGATATGTCATAGACTTAGAACTATTCTACAACATGGAGAGGTATTTTGTTGGAATTTGTAGTAAACTAGTGGCAACTTCATCAAAAGCAATACACCAAAGGCTACCTAAATGGTCTTGCAACTTTAACTACAAAAGGTAGCGATAGTTGCATTCCTCAATTTCCATCTGGAAATGATCACAAAACCAAACATCAACATGAGGCTATGTGCATTTTATTTTTCATTCTTTTCCATTAACCAATAAAGGGCAAGCAAGATAACAAAAAGCCATTGTTTTTGCAATTTGAATGCTTGCTTTAAAAATGGCTTCAATAGTTTATGGAAAACCAAGGTAGTTGCTTAAGATGAATGCAATAGTAACCCTATCATTTGAAGGATGCAACCTATGAGGTGCAAAAGAAGATGAAACCATTTGTTCTACTTTGATTGGGCCCCTAGATCTAAGAGATTTTTCCTCAGGAATAGAAGGGTTAATGCCAAGGACTGTTGTTGTTGATGTGTTGATAACTTTACCATTAAAGTAGCCTACACGGCCACCCCGCACATCAGCTATGACTATATCACTAGAAAGGTACATCTTCTCCAAGGCATCACATTTTTCTTGCCAACTTGGGCCCCACAAATTAACTTCAATGAAAGAAGAAAAGATATCATATAGTTTAATAGTTCTCCAAATTATTTTAGATCCATTTTTCCTACAAACAGTTGATATGTACCCAACATGTACTAAAATTCCAATAATATCAACCAAGATATTATCACTATAATTGTTTATTTCACTAACTGGCACCAATCCAGACATTTGTTTTGGCATGGGAATCTAATCTACACACTATTTTATTGTTGATTTTTCATCCAAAACAATTTCAAGGTTACTATTTAATTTATTGAATTTTTTATTTGCTTCCTTAACCAATCCTCTTGATATTAAATAAGTTGCACCAACCTAAACTAGACAGTAATGGAGTTCACCAATATCATCAAATTAAGTGACACATATTTCTGTGCCCTTGCTATTTATAATGTCAAAACTTAAAAGTTTCCCTTCATGTCTTTGTTTCTGGAAATAGTACATCTCTCTAATATGTGTTACACGACCTTTCACTGTCCACACATTTTGATAAATTTTCAAAGCTTTAACAGGGATGACATTTGGAGGGTTGCTTTATTTTTTAGGGGACAAAGTTCCACAAACTAAATCTAGGGGTTCGTTTACAAGGAGAAGGAGAGTCTAGTCCAAAATTTTTCTCTTCTTGCTTCTTGAACAAATACCTAGGTGTGCCAATGATTTGACAATTAAAATTAATCACAACTAAGTTGAATATGATTAAGGCCCTGGAGAAGAAGCAAAACAATATATTGGACACATTATATTAGGCAAATATAAAACTAGAAGAGAATTTTTAGAAATAGGAAACAAACAACGCAACCCACCTTGAATCTTGGACATTCCTACAGATATAGTCGTTTAAACATACAAGGGACCCTATTTTCAAGGCACCTTAAAATAAGAAATCATTTCATTTGGAAGGAAGGGTTCCTATTTGCATATGGTGTCCATCAGACAAAACAACCTTGTATCGCTCAACCTGCCCTTCATCACTGCCAAATTTTTTGAAGGACAAAATTTGAAGGACCAAAGAGGTTACGACATCTCCAACATTGATTGAACGGATTGTAAATGAAGTCAAAGTTGGTTGTCTCTTTGGAGCCTATGAAGACAAGTTTGATCAAGGAAAATGCACATAATTACACCAAATGGATAAAATGAGTAAGGAAAACAAAGGCTGAAAAGGGACATTCTTATGTGTTCTAAAAGATCAATGCATATGTATTTCCACATCTATATGTTTTACTAGGGCCAACTATTTGTGTATACACCTAGAAAGGCCAATAAAACTAGAAACATAAATAGAAAAGCATATGGAGTATATATTTTTGTATTTGAGCATCCTAAAAGCAAAGAAACTTACAGGAAATGTTAAAATTTATTACAAGAGAGAAAGAAAACAATAATAGTAAATTTGTAGGAGGAATAAGTGAAAGGAAACATAAACTTATGGAACTTGGATCTGGAGGATGGTGGATGGCACCCTTAGAGCCAGACTCTATAGCGGGACCTATGGGAGGTGTCTGCATATCAACCACCAAATTGATTTTGGGGGGCTCTAAAGGTCCATCCACAAAGCCCAGTCTCGTAGACATAGTTTTGGAACCTTTTAGAGGGAGGCAAGGTTGCAATTATAGTTGATTGGTTGGAAGCTCTATTTCACTAATAAAAAAATAAAAAATTAATGTATTCCAACATACAATGCCAATTAGTAGACAAGTTAGAAATATTGATAATCTACTAACCATTTTTACTAGTTTCCACTGCAACAACCATGTAAAATGGATTATAGATTGCGCATGGCAGCAGTTTGAACATAAATAATAAATAAGCATTTATAGAAAACATGCACATAAAATAACACACATATTGTAGAGAACAATAGTTTAAAATACTTTAAGCTACTTTAAAAGCAACCATGTAGCCAAGTATAGGTTATTAGTACTCATTTGCTTTACAAGTAGTATTTAATGTGCATTTGGTGTCAAAGATTCTAGTTGAAATGTTGAATTGATGATCCAACTCTTACACATAATGCTTGTCTTGTATGAATATGTTTATTTTGGATATTTGATCATCTGTGATCTATGTATCATTCTTAAGTTGTTTTCTAATACTTTTTTCTACTACCTTCATCCCTTTTAATGCAAACAATAGAATATACAACACCAAGAATGAAAATGATCAAGTACATATATGAGTTGAATTTTCCCTTTCTGTACACATTTAAAAAAACACATATAACGAGATTTATATATCCATATGTACTTTGGGGGGAGTTTCTAGTAGTTGCTTATAACAACATCAAGCTTGCTAATTACATGGTTTGGTGGTTGTGGAGTTGGTTGCCTCAATACATGAAAGAAAAATGGTACGTATTTGTTCACATGAGGGTTAATGCATCCTGGCACTAGTGCACCATAGCAATATAGAAAGTCAATGCAATATTTAATGTTGCAGTATGGGAAAGTATACTGCAAAATGTGTTAGAAAATATATCGATTAAGTTGCATTGTCAAAAGAGGAATTGTGGTCCCTTGATATTTTCTACTCTTTCTAAATGAAAGTCTACATAAATATGAATAAAGACACCATACCTATATGTTTCATATACTTGTGAATATATAAATTACTATTGGATTGTCAAACAAAGCACAATGGTCTTCATCTATATACATAGATATATATATGTGCCTATATGCACATTTTTCAATATAACATAGGGAATTGGATACATATATGTGTGTATATATATATATATATATATATCTATGTAGAAGTTACAACCAACCCAAAGGTACTAATGAACACCATGGTTGTAGTTTGTAGTAGCCTACAAAATATGACAATTTACAAGAGCTGAACCATGGCAATAAACAATTTTTTTTGAAGAACACTTTTTTATCACAAATTCAAATAGATCAGTACATTAAACGTATTGATACAAGAGATACAACATGTTCCATCAAAACAAAACAACCACAACAAAGATTTTAGAATTTAAAAAATTGAAAACAATCATTCTCACAAGAACGATAGAATAATTTATTATACATGAGGTAAAAAGAATATCATGAAGCACATTGATAGAAGACAAAAAAACTATATAACATTTTCCTTCTAAATTCTAAATTCATAATTTATTTGCACTCCTTATTGACCACTAAGCAACATTTAGGAATAGCCTTTGATGAAGAGGTAAGCTCCATATCGTCATTAAAAACCCTAGGCAAGTATTTTCTATTTCTCTATAATATTGAGCGCTAAGCAATGTAGCTCAAATTTCCAATTAATGATGTGGCCTTCCAACCATTTCACACAGATTATTAGGACCTATTGCATTTATAGGTTCTATATAATGTGGGTTTACTAGCAAAGAATGTAGATCAACTTTTCAATTTACAAGCCAGCTATTATATAGATTGATTGGATTGTATGAACATGAAGATAATGAATGATGGAAAAGCCAACTTTAAATATGGAGTATACGAAAAAGGAAAAGTATGGTAATGATCAGCTTGCTATTAGGAACTGGAAGAAAAAATATCATGAAGAGCACTTTGTTATCATGAACTTGAAACAATTGAATAAAACATAATATTAGGAAACATATTGATAGAAGACATATAACATGTTCCATCCAAACAAAATGACCATGAAAAAATTTTTGGAATGGAAAAAGTTGGAAAGAATCCTTGTTACAAGAACCATAGAATAATCTGTTACATGCAATTTCAAACTCATGAATGGAAAAGAATATCATCAAACATATTGATAATGAAATAGATGAGGGAAAAACAATATCATCAAAGATATTGGTAGAAGAGAACCAATCTATGTAATAGTTGCCTTGTCAATTATAAATTCATAATTTTTACAAGTTAGTTTTAATGTGGGCATACTATCAAAGAATACAACTCAAATGTTCAATTCACAAGTCAAATCTCACATAGACTGCTTGACTTGTATGAAAATGTTTGATGTGGGTCCTCAAATATCAATCATTAACCTCTGATTCCCATTCAAAATATGACAATAAACAACCAATTGTGGGGGGACTGGGGAAAGACTATCATGAAGAACAGTTTGTTATGGGGCACTTGCGAGAAAGGCGAAGGAAACAATTTTTATAGTAGTCTGCTATCAAACCAACACCACAATGGCTCTTTCAACAATTCAACCTAATCAATATATTTTCTCGCACATTTTACAAATGATCTCTTATTAACAACATCTCACTGCTATATCATTTAATGTCGGCAATACAACTTAATCAAACTATACTTTCCCACACTACAATAGTCAATATTGTATTTACTCCATCCGACCACATCTACTTCGTCCGCCCCCACTACACAATAACAATAGAATGCATTAACACTCCTGTGAGAAAACACTTTCCATTCCCCTTCATGGGTGTTAAGTATTATTCTTTCTACTATCTCTTTTATTTGTTCAATTTATTTATTTGAAGTTCCCGATGGGATTTTCGTTTAAAGGCGAGTCGTGAATAACATTTGTCATGTAATAGATCTTCTAAATTTTCTCTATTTGTCTAGAATATTTAGTGCCAACAATATAGTAGTTATATGAGAGGTATTATAATTGACACAAAATATTATAGAAAGGAAAATGAAAAATATTCAAAAAATAATAGAATAATTCATGACTGCAAGCTTCACTTAGATAAGGTCATCAAACACTACTTTTTAATATTTCTTTTATCTCTTCCATTTATATATTTAAATTTTCTCATGGCATTTTTGTCAGGCCAGCTATGAATAGGATTTGTCGTGTAATAACTCTTTTACAATTTCTCTATTTGTCTAGAATTTTTAGTGGCAGCCAATGCAGCTCAAATTTTATCGATTAAGCCTGTATCGTTGTATAAATTATGGATGTTGAATCTGCAATAGGTTAGACTTTGACAAACATGGTCAAGCTAAATCTGCAACAAACTAAGTATCTCTATGAAATATAGAGTCATGTTAAGTAAGAAAACAAGAAAACTAAATAAGACACACAATAACGTATATCAAACTTATCTCATAGTGGATTGGTGCCACTTTGTTGTGTAGGAAGTAGCCTTTTCCCAATCCTTGCTAACCAAAAAAGATGCCATGATGATGATGCTGAAAATGCAAGAGATTATTGTCACGTACTAATTTTATCAATTATTTAATTGTAATTATTAATCATGAGATTTTCAATGTTATGTTAGATGATTATTTAAATTGAAATTGAAATTTAAATGCAAATGAAATGAATTGAATTCATTATTATGAAATTCGGGGATTGCCATTGCTGATGAGAATTTGAGTGCAAGTGAATGCAGGAATAGGTGAACGAGAATGAAGGCGAGAACATTGATCAGCTAGAGTCATTTTAGCCATTATACATTAATAAGGATGATGGAATCTCACACACCACTTAGTTATTATAATGTATTTTTGTGATGATTATTATTTGGAAATTTTTAATAAGTTTATTTGATTGCTCAAATTTATGTGAAAATGAATATGTTTGTTTTGAAATGGAAAGATTGATTATTTGCAAAAAATTTAGCCAATTTGAGTAGATTATGTTATTGTGTGGAAAGAAAATAAAAATGTAAATCCTTTTGAAAACTAAAATATTGTTATTATATATATAAGGGGATAAATTGATTTTATTTAAATAATAAATTCTTTTATGTAAATCTTTTATTTTTAGTTAAATATAATAATGATTTTTAATTCTAAATTATTAGAATATCCATTTATAGAAATATATGTTTAAATAAAATAATATATATTAAATCTAGTTATTCAATGGAAATTAGAAATAAATGCAATGCATTTTAAATGGATTGAATTGAAAATAATAGTAAACAATGAGAAAACGTTTACCTCTCAATCAATTTTCGCATGCAATCGAAGAGATTAGAACTTGGAGTTATGGCCATCACTGCTGGGAATTAGGCATGGAAAGTGGATTGAACTTTCTTGTTTACTTCACCATTCGCATGAAAAGAAAATCCATTTTTGAAAATAAGAAAGAGAAAAAAAGATAGAAAAAATAAAGTTGTTTCATTATTCTGTTGATCTTCCATGCGCATGTGGAAGTAGTTTAGAGGAGAGGCAGCCAAAGGAAGAGAAGAGTCAAGGTGTGGCCAGAAGAACCAAGTGAAGGGAGAACAAAAAATGCTTATCTCATGGACAAGGGAAGGAGAGGGACATGCGACCAGAAGGGAGGAATGATAAGAGAACAGAAAGCTACTTCCATCACAAGCGAGTAGGGAAGTAAGGAGGATGCGGGTAGGAAGAAAGGAGGTACAGGAAGAAAGGGAAGGATTAGAAGAGAGGAAGGCGCAACCAATAGGGATGAGAACTTGTGATGCGCACAACTGAAAGAAGGAGGAGGGAATTTAAGAAAATATTGGAGATTTCCCTCAAGCGCGAGTAGAAGGAAAAGGCGCAAACAGAATTGGAGAGGAGACTAAGGGATTTGGGAAAAAGAAGAAATTTTGATGCATGTAATGCATGTGCAAGTATAGGAAGAGGTGCACAAACACAAACAAAAATAGAAGATCACAGGAACATCTAGGGAAAAATAGATAGAGGTCTACGTTGTAGAGAGCTTCGAAGATAAAATACTCACATAAAGCACCAAAGATCAAGATTCATCTCTAGATTTAGGAAAACACACAACTGCAAGAGATTGACAAGTAGATTCAATGAAAACATTATTTACCAAATTCACAGTCAATTAATATCTAATTTTAACTCTTTTTCGTTTGTTCTTTAATTTTATCAAAAGGAAACATAATACTGTTTTAATCGAATTTAGGAGAAATTTTATACACCAGACTGTAATACATATGGAGAGAAAGAACAAACTTGAATAGAAAACTATTAAGAAATAGTAGATTTCTTATTTAGAGAATTTTGTTTTAGCATATTTAAAGATTTGCATAGAAAACTATATGTTTTTAGATTCAAAAAACCTCCAATGGAAAACTATATTCATTAACTATATAGACAGAGAATTGGAAATTGCAAGAAAAGAACATGAAGTTATTAAAATATCACAAAATAAAATTGTTGGATGTTTCTAGAATGATAAGATAAAATACTTTTGTATATTTAAATATGCTTGAAAATTAAGAGTTAAATTTGATAAATCTCTAGGAATGATTTTAAAATTGCCTACGAAACAGAATTAAATGTGAGGCTTTTATGTTTTTGAAAAGATAATATTTTGGGGAAATATGAAAAACAGAAAAGAAAGAAAGTAAAATAAAATTATAATTACTTCAAAATGAAATGAATTAGAAGAGGATTATATTGAAGTGTTATTCACAATTTTTATGGGTAAATGAACCAAAAGAATGTGTGCTCATTTATTCGTTTTTGTTTTATATGTACTTAGTTACATACGTGTGTTACACCTTATTTTATTAATTTTTGAATGGAACCATGCATGCTTGATAATTGAATGTGCATGACATGTGTTTAGAAAGTTACCTTCTGGGACGAGTGCCGAATATGGGTTTTTAGAGAGCGTAGCTTTGCTTTTCCAAAACTACTATTATTTGTCGTGCATGACATTTTACTTGGCCAAGTAACTTAAGGACCATTGAAATAGATGGAATATGAATAACTCTCTATGACATCCTAGTATCAAACTTGCTTGTTTCTTAAATGAATTAGAAAAATGAACATGCTTTTGGATTTACTAGTTATACTAGGCACGCATCAAATTCCATCTTGCTTGTCGACTTCTTTTTGCTAAGCGATTCGTGCAGGGTCGGGTATTCTTTGAATGATTAAGGAATTCTGAGGAAGCGTAAGCTTCGAGGTTGGGTGGAAAAAGCACCTGAACCTTGTTCTCATCTTCATGTTGAAGATAAGCAATTGGATTGAAGATCAAATGAAGATTTCTTCATATATTTATTATATTTTATTCATGTATGATTATTGTAGAACTTAAGGTGACAGAATGCCGAAGTCTTGAATTGTAAATTTCTTTTACAATGTTCTTGTATTATTAAATGTTGTGTAAGATGACACATTTATGAAATCAATTGGAAGTATTATGAATCTTATTGTAGACTTTAAGTCGATATTTTGGAATCTTTTAGATTAACAAATTTTTATTTAATGGAGTTGCGATATTCTATGGAATGGAAATGAATTTATTAAATGAATTATAGATTATTTTGAATTAAAAAGTTCCATTCTTTAAATTTGGTATCAAAGCCCTAGATTTGAACACTAGGGTCCTTTGTCCATTATGCTAAATAAACATTCCTTGATGCAGGAATTGTTGATACATAATGGGTTCAAGAGGAAAAGGAGCTACTGCAACTAATGAGAATGACAGGTTGGGTCAAATTCTCAATATTTTGAATCAGCAAGGTACCAAAATGGATAATCTCAAACAAGAAGTTCGAGGAGTGAGAGAAGGACAAAACCCTCAAAATGAAATTCCCCAAAATCAGGAGCAACCCACCAATGAAAATCCAAGGGTTGAAGAACTACCAAATCCTGAAGCTAGGATTGAAGGGGAGTTGGAAAAAGACTTGAAAAGGTTAGCCCCGCCCAAGTTTGATGGTAAGACCATTGGTGATGGAGCTGAAGCCTGGGTAATTGAAATGGAAAAGTATTTTGAGCTCAGGAATATGTCTAATGACACCAAGGCAGTTTGGGTTGCATATCAGCTTACTGAAGAAGTTGCTACTTGGTGGGATGATGAGAAAACTGAGAAGAAGTTGTTACTAGGTGGGACTACATGGGAAGTATTTTTGCAACTTTTCAGGAAGAGATGGCTTCCATAGTTGTTCTTTGATAGAAAAATGATAGAATTTCAGAATCTGACACAGGGTGGTTTGAGAGTTACTCACTACTGGGAGAGATTCACTAACCACCTGAAGTATGTACCACAGTATTAGATGGATGAGCGGTTCTATATTCATCCTAGGATTGAGGCCATAGATAGGAGCTGATGTGGATATTCACAATCCATTAACTATGGATGAGGTCTTTGAGAAGGCCATAAAATAGGAACATAAGTTACAACAGGTAGCAAACTACAAAAAGAATGTGAATTCTAAATCTGGATTTGGAAACAGGAAGTTCCAAAATAGTAATAACCAGAAGGGTAACAAGAATTAGCAAATAAGGAACCTAAAGAGAGGAACAAACTCTCAGGAAAAGGAGAAGAAAACTATGGTGGAAATAAGAAAGTGAATAATAATAACACCAAATTCTCTAATACTAGGAACAGGATAGGTGGTCACCCAAGGCCACGAGGTGGATGTTACAATTGTGGAGGAGATCATTATGCCTCCAATTGCACACAACCTGCAGGAGGTCAGCAAGGAGGAAATGATCAGCAAGCACCACAACACCAGATTCATGCAGCGGTTGACAACCGTCAAGCAGATTTTCAGGCTTCACCTATTCAGATGATGGGTAAGATTTTTGGTTAATCAGTTTTCGTTTTGATAGATATAGGAGCTACTAAATTCTTTATTGATCCTAAACTAGTTGCTAAGTTACCTATTAGACCTAGTTATATGTCACATGCATGGATTGTTCAATATGGAAACCGAGCAGAGAAGAGGGTAGATTCATGTCTATCTTGCAGCGATTTAGAGCTACCTGATTTCCAAACCCAAGTTAACCTATATGTAGCACCGTTGGGGTCATATAATGTGATTCTAGGGATCAATTGGTTAACGGAGCACAAAGCTACAGTGAACTGCGAGTATAAGATTGTGAGTTGTCTTGATGATTTTGGACATCCAGTTGATATTTTTGGATCTTAAGAGCCTCTTGAGTTGAGACATATCTCAGCCATGCAGCTAAAGAAAGCACATAGGAAAGGATGTTCCATATATGCTATATTGGTGAGTGACTTGGATAATGTCCAACAAAGTCCAGAGGACTATCTAGTTCTCAAGGAGTTCTTGGATATATATCCTGAAGAACTTACTGAGTTACCACCGAAGAGAGAATTTGATTTCTTGATTGAACTTTTACCTGCAACTGACTCTCAATCCAAGGCTCCATACAAAATGACTACTACAGAGTTATATGAGCTGAAGGTTCAATTGTAGGAGTTACTGAAGTAGGGCTTTATTAGACCAAGTGTATCTCCATGGGGTGCACTAGTAATCTTCATGAAGAAGAAGGATGGGACCTTGAGATTGTGTATTGATTATAAAATTTTGAACAAGGTTACCATTAAGAATAGGTATCCTTTACCTAGGATAGATGAGCTATTTGATCAAATGAAAGGGGCCATAGTGTTTTCTAAAATTGATATTAGATCAGGTTACCACCAGCTAAGGATTAAGGAGGAGGATATTCCAAAGACAACCTTCTGAACTCGATATGGACATTATGAGTTCACAATGTTACCTTTTGGTCTAATGAATGCCCCAGTGACATTCATGAATCTTATGAAAAAAATATTTAGAGATTGTTTAGATGATTTTGTGCTTATATTCATAGATGATATATTGATTTACTCAAAGACAAAAGAGGAGCATGAGAAGCACTTGAGGATAGTCTTGCAACGACTAAGAGATCAGAAGCTTTTTGGTAAGTTTTTGAAGTGTACTTTCTTTCAGAAGAAGGTTCACTATTTGGGTCATGTCATATCTAATGAGGGAATCTTAGTTGATCCTATGAAAATAGAAGCAATAGTGGATTGGCCAACACCGAAAAGTGTTACTAAGGTTCGTAGTTTCATGGGGCTTGCACGGTATTACAAGAAATATGTGGAAGGATTCTCCAAGATAGCATCACCTATTACTTTTCTTCAGAAGAAGGGAAGGAAATTTGAGTGGATTGAGAAGTGCGAGGAGGCATTTCAATTTATAAAACAAAAGTTGACATTGGCACCAGTTTTGACTATACCAAATCCTAATGGGCACTTCATAGTGATTACAGATGCTTCAGGTGAAGGTATAGGAGTTGTGCTGATGTAGGAAGGGAAAGTGGTTGCATATGAGTCCAGGAAACTGAAACAATATGAATTAAATTATGTGCCACATGATCTTGAGCTTGTAGCTATTGTTCATGCATTATAGATGTGGAGACATTACCTCTTAGGAGAACCATTTGAACTAAAGACAAATCATTTAGGACTTAAGTACATTTTTACACAGCCTAATCTCAATGCAAGAAAAATAAGGTGGCTTGAGTTCCTAAGTGAGTATGATTTTGGTATTGAGTATATCAAGGGAAAGGAAAATAGAGTTGTAGATGATCTTAGCAGAAGAAGACATCTCTCTGCTATGCTAACCACAAGGTCAAATTTTAGACAACAAGTGTTGCATCATCTTCCAATAGATGAGCATTATGAGAGGGTCAAGCAAGCCTTAGAGGTAGATCCTTTAGATCATAGATTTGATGGATATGTGATGGAGTATGATGGTATTTTGAGATATTAGGGAAGGATGTATATCCCTAAGGGTGGAGACTTGAGGAGGTTGATTCTAGAAGAAGTACATGATGCACCTTACTCAGGGAATCCAGAAGTTACGAAGATGGTAGCAGAGTTGAAGACTTTGTATTTTTGGCCTAAGATCAAGAAAGATGTTATAGAGTATGTGGCAAGATGTTTGGAATGCCAGCAAGTCAAGGCTGAGCATGTGCATCTAGTAGGACTTTTGTATCCCCACGATATACCTGAGTATAAGTGGAAAGTAATTAGTATGGATTTTATCCAAGGATTACCTTTGAGGAGGAATAGGCATGATACCATCTTAGTAGTCGTTGATATGCTAACGAAGGTTTCACATTTCATACCTAGGAATCTGAAAGATAGATCATTGACACTTGCGAAGAAATTTGTGCAAGAGATATTCCAATTGCATGGTGTACCAGAGACCATTATATCAGATAGTGATACCAGGATGACATCTAGGTTTTGGAAAACACTGAATGTA
>CM021101.1:310708249-310807974 GCA_007115665.2 Sequoiadendron giganteum
GAGGAGAACTTGTGATGTGCACAGCTGAAATAAGGAGGAGGGAATTTAAGAAAAGATTGGAAATTTACCTCAAGCACAACTAGAAGGAAAAGGCGTGGACAAAATTGGAGAGGAGACTAAGGGATTTGGGAAAAAGAGGAAATTTTGATGCATGTAATGCATGTAGAAGTGCAGGAAGAGGCACACAAACACAAATACAAATAGAAGATCACAGGAGCAATAGGGGAAAAATAGACAAAGGTCTGCATTGCAGAGAGCTTGGAAGATAAAATACTCACAAAAATCACATAAGATCAAGATTCATCTCTAGATTTAGGAAAACACACAGCTGTAGGAGATTGACAGGTAGATTCAATGAAAACATTATTTATCAAATTCATAGTCAATTAATATCTAATTTTAACTCTTTTTTGTTTGTTCTTTAATTTTATCAAAAGGAAACATAGTACTGTTTTAATTGAATTTAGGAGAAATTTCATACACCAGACTGTAATACATATGGAGAGAAAGAACGAACTTGAACAAAAAACTATTAAGAAACATTAGATTTCTTATTTAGAGAATTCTATTTTAGCATATTTAAAGATTTGCATAGAAAAATCTATGTTTTGAGATTCAGAAAACCTCCAATGGAAAATTATATTCGTTAGCTATATAGACAGAGAATTGGAAATTGCAAGAAAAGAACATGAAGTTATTAAAATATCACAAAATCAAATTGTTGGATGTTTCCAGAATGATAAGATAAAATACTTTTGTATATTTAAATATGTTTGAAAATTAAGAGTTAAATTTGATAAATCTCTTGGAATGATTTTAAAATTGCCTACAAAACAAAATTAAATATGAGGTTTTCATGTTTTTGAAAAGATAATATTTCAGGGAAATATGAAAAACAGAAAAGAAAGAAAGTAAAATAAAATTATAATTACTTTGAAATGAAACGAATTAGAAGAGGATTATATTGAAGTGTTATTCAATTTTTATGGGTAAATGAACCAAAAGAATGTGTGCTCATTTATTCATTTTTGTTTTATATGTACTTAGTTACATACGTGTGTTACACCTTCTTTTATTAATTTTTGAATGGAACCATGCATGCTTGATAATTGAATGTGCATGACATGTGTTTGGAAAGTTAACTTCCGGAACAGGTGCCAAATATGGGTTTTTAGAGAGCGTAGTTTTGCTTTTCCAAAACTACTATTATTTGTCATGCATGACATTTTACTTGGCCAAGTAGCTTAAGGACCATTGAAAGAGATGGAATATGAATAACTCTCTACGATATTCTAGTATCAAACTTGCTTGTTTCTTAAATGAATTAGAAAAATGAAAATGCTTGTGGATTTACTAGTTATACTAGGCACACATCAGATTCTATCTTGCTTGTCAACTTCTTTTTTCTAAGCGATTCATACAGGGTCAGGTATTCTTTGAATGATTATGGAATTCCAGGGAAGCGTAAGCTTTGAGGTTGGGTGGAAAAAGCACCTGAACCTTGTTCTCGTCTTCATGTTGAAGATAAGAAATTGGATTGAAGATCAAATCAAAATTTCTTCATATATTATTATATTTTATTCATGTATGATTATTGTAGAACTTAAGGTGACAGAATGCCTAAGTCTTGAATTGTAAATTTCTTTTACAATGTTTTTGTATTATTAAATGTCACATAAGATGACACATTTATGAAATCAATTGGAAGTATTATGAATCTTATTGTAGACTTTAAGTCGATATTTTGGAATCTTTTGGATTAACAAATTTTAGTTGAATGGAGTTGTGATATTCTATGGAATGGAAATGAATTTATTAAAGGAATTATAGATTATTTGGAATTAAAGAGTTTCGCTCTTTACAATTATGCATTAAGCTGTGTAGTAGTGTTGTAGCCAAATTGTGTTGAAATGCTTTGCATTTATAGATTCAAGGTTGGAAGAGTGAGAGATTTTGATGAATGTGGGATCATTCATGAGCCAATGACAAGATGCCACTTGTCAAGATGTGAGAGGGTGAGGGTTGTGCAAGTTTTGGCCAATGTGCCAATTTGAAATTTGAATTTGGATGAAATGACATGTTTAGGGGGGGTGATAGAAGAGATTTAATGCCAAGTTGACTTATGTAAGAGGCATGTAAGAGAGATGTAAGAGAATTTAATGCTTTGTTGGAAGGGACAAGTCCTTTGGAGGGAAGATTCAAATTGGATAAATATTCCATTTTGATGCCCTTTTGAAAGTTATTAGATGAAATAATAAATCAAAGAAATGATTTATTGGTGCAAGTGGGTGGGTTAGAACTTTAAGAGTTTAGATTTGACTCAAGTTGAGTCAAAAGATAGAGAATGGGTGACTATGTTTAGAGGTTAATTAATCCAGATTAATTAACTTGGAGTATTTTAGGGGTTTTTTATTTGATTTAAATCATTTTGATTCATTGAATCAAATAAACACTTAAGGACTTAATTAAATACGATGAAGCTAGGGAATTAATAAATAAATTGTTTTAATTGATTAATAGAAGAATTCAATGTTAATTAGAGTGGATGTCTATTTTGTGTGTCTACATTTTGCCCCTCTTTGAAGAAATGTACTTGTTGCATTGGTTCAAAGAATGATGCCACCAAAATCAAAATTATTATTTTTTTTATTTTTTCGGATGCCCCAGCAGAAATAAGTATGTTTGTACATTGCCCCCTTGAGAGATCGAGCGAAAAGATTCAATTTAAGGTTGATCTCATGACAAAGAGGTTCAAAATGGATGTATGGAAGGTTAGACTACATATCTATATGATAATGATGATGCAAATGTTTTTAAGATGCTTAGAATAACAAATCTATATTAGTTTAAACAACTTAAATGATGATGCGAATGAGATGTTTGTAAGATGCTTAAAATAAAAAATCTATATTATTTTAAACATCTTAAATGATTATGCAAATGATATGACATGATTATGTAGGATGAGAGTATGGATGCAGGATGTATGCATTGTTAGCACGAAAGATGATAGAAGAATGAGAGGGATCAACCCTTGAATCCAAGAAGATGCAGAAGTTCAACAAGCTAACTTTATTAGAAATGATGATGAATGATGATGATGTTTTGGTTATCCAAGGATGGGAGAGATAAAGAGCATAAATTTCTTTATGTTTGATAACACATTTAGGGGCGATGCATCAAGGTATTAAGAACCAGGATGGCGTTTCACCTATTGTGATGGACTTTGACTCAAAAATCAAATAGGAGTGCTCTTGTTCACACTTGACATACAAAAACCTTGCTAGGACGGACTGGACAAAGAAAGTATTCACCAAGTTATATTACAAGAACATCCAACAAGCACAAAAAACAAAAAGATAATGATCATTGCCCCATTCCTTTCTCTCTAAACCTATTTTGTTTAGGCATCATCGAGAGGTCCTTGGAATGAGTGCAAAATAAGATAAGTCAAAAAGACCAGATAAAGTAAATAAACAAGCTAATGTTCTTCGTACCGCTAAGCAAAAACTAAACTATGGTGGTACCTGATGCTAATCTCCATCGTCAGAAGGTCACATTCCTAGGACATGTTGTGATTAGGGTGTTGATGAGATTGATTGGATGATAAGCTATTGATACTCCGAGTTGATCAACTTGTTGACTTACTAATCTAGACTTGAGACTTTGATGATTAGGCGTTCACTTTTGAACCTGCTAGACTTTCTTTTGATTTCCTTACCAAAGGATGGAGGCGACGATGATTTATTAGGAGCAATGATTACTATAGGTGAAACCGAGATGAGACAGGTGCACAATTTTGGGTTTTTCTAGATATTTGGATTTTTTGGTGTGTTTGAAATGTTTTGAGGCTGTTTTGATTTTCAAATTTTCCAATGTTTTTGGATTTTGTGTTTGGGGGCCAATCAAGGATGGCCTTGCCTACAGTTAAGCTCAGAGATGACGTAGTTCAGATGATAATTGACTTGACTGCTAATGAGATAGATGGGAAAATGGATTGCCATTGCGATAGATGCCTAAAAGACTAACCTAAAATGAGAAATAAATGGGTAAACAGATTGCCATTGCGATAGACGCCTAAAGGACTAACCTAAAATATGAAATAAATTGGAAAACAGATTGCCATTGTGATGGATGCCTAAAGGACTAACCTAAAATGTGAAATAAATGGGAAAAAAAATTGCCATTGCGATGGATGCCTAAAGGACTGACCTAAAATGTGAAAGAAATGGGCAAACGGATTGCCATTGCGACGGACGCCTAAAGGACTGACCTAAAATATTTCGGGGGATGATCAAAGATCAACCTTGCCTACGTTCAAGCTCAAAGATGACATAGTTTGGCTGACATTTTTTTTTTATGTTTTCTGGCTTTTTGAGATGTTTTTGGATTTTTGCATGATTTTGACGATTTGGAGGTGGATATGATATCATTGCTTTTTTTTTTGGGACTATTTTGAAAACCAAGCTTAATGTTGATTGATGAGATTGATGAGATTGATGGATTCGATGGTTTGACTCAGTGTGTTAAGTCAAACAAAAGTGATAATGCACTTGTAAACTCTAGGAAGTTGTGTTATCCTAGAGTAAACTTGTACATAAGAGGATGGTTTGACTAAGTGTGTTAAGTAAAACAAGGTGATAATTGATTGGATTCAATTTGATCAAGATTGATGAAGCTTGATTTGGAACAAAATTGTTTTGATGATTTGATGTGACGATGACATGCGCATTAGATGTGACTGATATGAATTGTTCAAATTGATGTTCGACGAAAGATAAAGCTTGATAAGGAATATCTTCTTGTCAAAATATGCCATGGGCTAGTGATTTGACTTAGTGCTCACAAATTCTTGACCAATTTGATTTCATGTTTTCCAATGTTTGGATCACCACATAAATTAGAGGATATAGATCAAGATTTATTCGTGAACCAAGATGTAAATATCTATCCCTAGTATCTAGCAATGTATGGAATGCCATGGGTGGATTCTTGGATAGGTGTGTGGATGAATGGATATGGTAAGATTATCTTGTGATAAGATAAGCTGTTCAAATAGAGGATGCTCATTTGGATAGTTCTTCCTAGCTCAGATAACATTGGGTAGGATGGGATCAATGAAAATGACCCATGTCAAGATGTTTTCCATAAGAAAGTGTGAAGTCTGCACCAAACCTTCATCAAGATCTAGATAAGGTAGATAGATGGTAATGGGTTGGATAAATGGTTTATGGATGAATAAATGATATGGATGGAACACTGGCTTTATTATGGATGTGATAAGATTATTTATCTTGAACTGGTGCATGTAGATGCTCAATTCTACACATGACACCTATTTGCTAGGTTTTCATTACGATACTTGCCCAAAGCACCGCCCATGCAGTTTTTCGCTGAAGGATGATTTTTATCTTTCCTATTTTTAATCCTTTCTTATTTTTTTGTATTTTTTTGAGAGATTTTAAGCTTATGCTGAACCACTAGGTGGTGCTAACATTGATGCTTTTGTCATAATGTGCCATCAATATCCTGCTTGAAGAAGTTGCTTTGCCAAGATATGTGCACTTGAAAGAAAATTTTGAGAAATTTATTCTGCTTTGCCGCCATCGAAGTTAACTTCGTCTTTGTGCACACATCGCAATAGAGTGCCTTCTGAATCCTTATGATGAAGGGTCATTTCCAATACATAGTCAATGTGAGAATTAGATATCATGCGTGGAGGCGTGGATGGAGTGTGTTTAGGAATAAAATATGGATTGGATGAGAGTTTGGAACCTTTGACTCTCCAAACTTGGGAAGATGAGCAATGATGGGTGGATACGGAAGTGTGCATGAAATTAGGACCAACAGCTTGATATACTTTGTACGTTTCTTGAGAAGCTTGATTTTTCCTTTGTGGACATATTTGATGGATACTTTTCATTTTTGATTTTTCCCCATAGTTTCTTTGACTAATGGAGTTTGATAGGGATAGTATTTCTTTTTATTTTTTGGTATCCATTTGTATTTGGTTTGTCCTTCATGCTTCACTACTTCTTTTTCTTTGATGTCGTTCTTCATGCTTTGATTTAAATCTTTCTTTGATGTTGGTCCCAATTCGTGGATGGGGTGATGGGTGGATGGAGATTTGTGACGTGGCGGGTTGTAGTATTGGCATTGGTTTCATCATAATGATTATCTGTGCTCCCTATGTTGACATTTTCTTGAGATGAAGTTGGCCCCAATTTTATGGAAGTATCACTGATATGTTTATACCCCTTGATTGTTGAATAACCAAGGCCTTGATGCTTAGGATTTCCAAAAATCCACACTGGTTCCAAGATACCCTGTTCATGTAGGCCTAATCTATTGACTTGATAATTCATCTGTTGAAACATTTTATTTGCAATAGGATATGATTTATCTTGGAAGTAGGGTGCTAATTATTCTCTTCTCTGCCGAAGTGTCAGCTTCTTTATTGATGAGATAGCTTTCCTTGAGAAAGGTAAGTGATCCAAGTTTATAAGTGATTGGATCTTCCAAATGTGGGATGACTTCCTGATTGATGTCTTTAGCTTGATCTTGTGAAATATCAGATTTTAATGCTTCTTCAAGCGATATTAAAGATTCACTATAAAATTCTTCCTCATGATTCATTCTTGATATGCTTTCATATGATTTTTTTGATTCATGATTTCTATAGGATTCTTCTTCATGACCCATTTCTGATATATCTCCACAAGATGTTTCTGATTTTCAATTTTTGTATAAGCCTTCTAATATGTCTCCACATGATGTCTCTGATTCACAACTTCTGTAGAGACCCTCTTCATGATCCACCTTTGGTATGTCTCTAGAATTTTCTATAATTTGATCATGTGTACAAATGTTAAGAGTAGGAGACTCTTGTATCTTGGTAATGATGTCAAGAGTATGAGACTCTTGTTTTGAATGAAGATCATCTACATGTCCATCCAAAGAAAGAATCTCACAGGTAGGCAGAGGAATATGTGCTATATGGATGTGATCATCATTTGCGACATCTTGTATAGATAGAAGAATGCCCATTAGATCATTGTAGTATCTTGGAGATACAAATTCTTGATCTTGATAAATTTTGGAATTTCTTTCGACATGCTTTAGATCAAGTTCTTGACATGGGTCGATTTCAAAGGGTGGATTATCTACAAGGGATTCTTGGACATTGTTATTAGGAAGTGGCACAATATTCTCTTGAGCTTCAAGTGGATTTGGATCAAATGTTGAGCTAGGGGTTCCTTCAATATCTGTAACCACGAGGTCAAAGGATGTCAATATGTCTTGGGAAGGAATATTGCTAGACCTTGGTGATAGATGTTGATCATGCTTTCGAATAAATTCTTGAGATATATCCTCTAACTTATAAGATGATGTAGAGACATTGTGAACATGATCATTGGTCGATGGATCGTGGATTATGTCAATAGGATCAAATAATGTTAACACATCTTGAAATAGATCACTAAAAAGTGGCTCTTGATGAATGTTGATTTGATCACTAGATGGGGTAGACATATCTTCACAGTGCTCATTGATGGATTGATTTTGATCATTATTTTCAATAATTATGGAGGAGAGATTGTCAATTTTTTCAACCATAGGATCAAATGATGTTAACGTTTCTTGGATTGGATCATTGTTGGGCATCGTTGGTGAGTTTTGATTGTGATTAAAAAGTGACTCTCAAGATACATGTTCATTTGTTCTTTAGAGGAGATGGAAACATCTTCAAGGTGTTCTTTGATGGATAGATCTTGATCATTGTTTTCAACAATTGTGGTGGGGAGATTGTTAACGCTATCACTAGCGGTTTAATTTTGATTATTGTCCCCAATAGCTATTAGCTTTTGATCAATCAAGTCTTGGATGAGATTTTTGAGTTGAATACAATCTGATGTTGTGTGTATCTTTACTTTGTGAAAATCAAAAAAGTGCTTCTCGTCATACCCTAGTGGTTTCACCATGGGCTCTTGATAATTCACATAAATGGGAATTTTAATGAGATTTTCGTGTACCAACCATTGCAAGACTGATTTTATTGGTTCCCCAAGTGGTGTGTATTTTCATTTGTTACCTTGTGGGATTTGTACTTCAATTTGACTCTTTGGCAATTGATTTTGGGGATGTGGTGATTGATCTTTGAGATATGGTGATTGGGTTTGTTGTTGATGTCGTTGATCTAGATACTCAATTTCTTGACATTGGAGATAGTGTTCTTGATGTGATTGTTGACCAAGCATAATGGGATAGTGTACCGGTGGTTTTTTCATGGGATCACAGATGGATTGACTCTAGACAATATTTTGATTTGGTGTGATGTTTTTATTTGATATTATAAGTTGACTTTGAACATTGTTGTGGTTGAGAATCTGTCATGCCCAAAAAAATTTGATATAAAACTCAATAATTTTTTTTTTGTTATTATTATTACTATTATTATTATTATCAAACACTAAGCGGATTAAAGTTCTAAGAGATCATGTTTCAATACTAACCATGTTAGTAACACTAATATCACTATCAACAATAGTATGCTCCAATAATATTTCTCTTTAAAAAGAATCCACATTCCTATGTTTTAACTATAACGTTATTCCCCTAGGACAATCGTGAAGGCTTCAAATACCAATGTAAATTTGCTTATTGATTCAGGAGAAAATTTAGCCAAGTAGGCCTTATTAGTGTGTCTCCTATAACTCATATTTAGAATTGCACCACTTCACTTAAATGAAATACAAGGCTAACATTAACATTAAGAAGGTTTATTTTATTACAAGATAAAATATGCCCCCTAACATTCCACACAAGTGATAAGGTAAGCATGTATGGGTGTATTAATTTAATTTTATAATTTAAATCAAGGAGCATTCCCATCTGACCAATAATTTACAGCACACATATTTCCTTGAATTAAGGACCCATAATATAATTAATTTTCTTTGGGTTTAGTAGGAATAAATTCATTATAGTTACCTATAATATTATTATTCTTGTTTCTTTGGATAATAATCCCAGGTTAAAAGATAACGAGGTAAAATATACTATAGGTCTACATCTAAAATTTAAAAACTTCTAATAATAAAGTGATTTATCAATTATAACACAAGTTTCTCATTAATATTAATTTTACATGTAACACCCATAAAGATGTACTATAAGAGTAACATCTAATTTAACATAAATATTCCAGTTCACCCATTTGACTGGTAATGTCAAAACTCCTAATTAGATTTATTTTTAATCCATAACAACTCACAAAATCATTTAAGATATCCATTATAAAATTACAAAATTCTATATGTAAATATATAAATATTAATAATTAAATATTATTATTTTTTATAAAATTATTTAACATTTACATATATCTTTACTTTGTTCTATCTAATGAATAATTTAGGTTTCTTATCTATATTAACATACTTTTTTATTATATAAATATTAGCATAAGTTTATTAAACTGTGGTTTTTTTTTTTTTTTAAAGCTTTTAAGAAACTATATTAAAATCTAAGTTTTATTTAAAACTCATTTTCTTATGGATAGAAACCTTTATTCAACGCTTTGATTTTTTTCTATTTTATGCATTTTTTTTTTCCTTTGAATCTTTTAGTTTATTTCCTTTAATGAGGGAAGCTTTTATTTAACACTTTGATTTTTTTCTATTTAATGAATTCTTGTTCTTTTAAATCTTTTAAGAAACTATATGTTATTTGCATGCATGGATAATCCTAAACATTTTTATGATGCTTTTATTTTGGTATTGATCATTCTTCTCTGTGCAAGATGACCCTGCCAGAACTATGACCGTTTTGAGACTTTATGTACATGTTTGTTACCCAAGACAATTTCATGGGTTTTGCAACACGTAATAGATATAGTTTATTTATTTATTTATTTTAAATGGTATTTTAACTATTATTTTATTTACAAGAAAAGGGTTCCATAGAATGCATTATTTGTTTGGAGGTCTGAGATCTTAAAATCTTCAGATGGAGAGCAACAAGCTTCAGTTTATTTTTAATTAATTTTTTTCTAATACCTGTTCAGTACCAAATGCATATTAAATGGTATTATGGCATTAGATTTGTTTGACTACATTAATTCTGCCAAAATATAATGTTGGATATACATTTACTACCATTTTGTTTAATTAAATAGGAGGAATTATACAATATTTCATTATACTTAACCTCTCCAGGAAAATGTCATTGCAACTTTATAACGACAGAGAGGGCATCTAAAATAATGTTGAATCCTTTTAATGTGTGTAATTCATTTAATAATGGTAAGAGCTTATTGGTAGACCAAACAGTGCAGTTGGAGGCCATTATTAGACCATCACTTAGGATGCTTGACAGGTACGGTAGAAATACTAATTTCTCACAAAGTTTGAGCAATATTTTACTGACAAAAAGGATATGCCACCAGATAAGAGATCAACCTAGTAAATACAATTCACTGCCAATGATTTGATAGAAAGAGTAGCAACATTTGTTGCATTCCTTAGTGATGTTTATTTCTACCTTCCTACGCCATCCCATAAGGCCCTTGCCTTAAGCCACACGTTTCCCCCACCCAACTCTTGTTATGGTACTTATTGCACAGTTAATATTTTATTATGAAATCGACTGTAATCATCTTGGCCCAATCTCATAAATCTGATCGCTCTGCAACTCTTAATATATATAATTAACTATTTTAGGCTGCATTTCAATACCTGGGAGTAGCAACTGCAATGATCTCACCTGCAAATTTCGCACCATTAATCTCATGGCGTGGGTAGTAGCTACTTACAGATCCTTTTGTTTTGCCTTGTTTTAGTAGTGTTAATAGATGCAACACAATTTGTATGTATACACTTTCAAATACCAACTCCCTGTATTCCATGGCTTCGAGACTTAGAAAAGCATAGTTATAGGATGAAATCGTTGGCTGACTTATAGCCACCATTAATTAAAAATAATCTTATGCTAATGAGCTCTATCATCATTCCATGAGCAATGAATTAGGCTGCTACCAGAGGAATGGCATAAACTGTAAATAGAGCACAATTCATGCCCCAAGAGAGTAATTATGGTCTCACAACCACAGGATGGCAGAATAAGAGGAATAGACCAACATAATAGCCTACACAAATTTTTCTACTTCAACCCCTCATATTCAACACATAAATAGGACAACCTACACAACTGTCTCCCCATATTCTACCTTTTATTAGTTTCTCTTTTCTTTTCCTGTTAATGTTTTACTCGTTTATTAGATTTAATCTTTATGTTTTTTTTTGTCAAAATGTATGTGTTATATGTGCAATAAAAAGATAGAATCTATTATTGGGTATGTGCAAGATCATGATGGACCAAAAAGTGGTAATATTTAAGTGATATGATGGTCCATGTGGTTGACGATTTTTTTTTACCCAAAATTGATGAAACGAAAAGGGTTTTTAAAGGACATTCTCAGCTTTCCACCAATATAAATTATGCTTTACTTTGAATTTAATAAATTATTATTATTCATTTTCTATTTGAATTATGACTAAAGTCCTAATTGATAAGCTGATTGAAAAATATCTATAGCTTTCAAACAGTATCACATTTTTTGAATCCAAAATATGATCACATTCTATGCTTCACATACTATAGGATTAAAAAAATAAAATTGAATTTCATGAAGTTTTGACCAAGTTAAGGTGGTTAGACATACGAGTTTTTATATTTTTTTTAAAAATTAATTAAAAATTCATAATTAAGTTTTTACTTGGAAAAAAATTACAAAAAAATATGCATGACATTGAGACATGAGTCCCCTACTTATATCTACAATCTTATAAAAAATAATTATCATTTTATAGTGGTTAGGGTGGTCAAACAAACACCTACTTCTTATTTTTTCCTTGAAATTTAAGTACTACAAACCTAGTAGTTTAGAAACTACATTCAATTTTCTACAGATTCTATTCTTACATATTTTTGAAATAATATAGATAACTTATTCAAATTTTTACGTCAAGTTGCCTAACTCTGATTTTTTGAATTTTATTGTCACTTAAGGGCCTGTTTTTTCCATGATGATCCTGCACATACCCTATTGTATTGTATAATTCCATACAGAGACAGAAATATATTACATACATCGTTGTTTTCTTACATTTATCTACTTTTATTATTTTTTACATCAATAACTGTAAATTCTTACTCCCTTTTAGTTTGTTTCATTGGCATTTTCACCTATAAACAAGTTTATCAGAAAATCAGCATATTAATAAGTGATCTCATTTTTATTGTAGTTCTACATGGTTTTTTTTTTTTTAATGATAAATTTGTTAGTTCTCTATATACTGTTAACCTTTAATTTTGTAAACAAAAATACTACACTAATTCTCACATGGAAGTTTCTAACCAAGACACCATTCATGTTAATGCTATAAATCTATCAAGTTGGGCCACACATTCCAACCAATGTAATCTTTTATTCAAGTTCAACTGCACACAACTATTATGTGCAGAATAATTAGAGGAGTGCCCTTGTCTCCATTTTATTTTGAAGGAAGGGAAAAACTATCAAATTTTGTTTACATAAGATGTAATTTTCCCTACTCAACTTCACATATTACACTTGTACACAAAGATGAAATAATTATCATGCAAATGGAATAATCTTTGTTGTTTTCATTCTTTCATTGAATAGATGTAAAACCCATCTTTCTAAACATGCAATATTATCAATATGATTAAAGAAAAAGAATGATTAACATAACAAGGAACTTAGACTTGCTCTTTTTCCTTCTCTTACATGTTACAACAATCACTATCCTTCCATATTACAATTAATTTTAAGAAATACAATGGATGGCATACATTTGAATAAGGTTTTCCCTCCACCCTACTCTAATGGCATCATGGAGCCTCGTGGGCTCTAGCCGTACCCCCGAGCACAAAAATCTCTTAGCTCCAAGATGATGAATAAAGCCTTTTCAAATTTTTACAAAGGAATAAAAATAAAAAATAAAATGACATAACACCAGTCTCATGTATCTGAGTTTTCTACTCTCTACTTCCAACCATGATCCATGCACATACCATTTTCTTACAAAAAAAAAAAGAAGCAAAAGGGAAAATTTAAGTAAGGAGGATCTTATCTCTTTTCTTTAGGTGAGGGAATTCAACTCCCTTATCCTTCTTTCCTCTCCAAGACAAACCATTTTGATCACTCTATCCTCAATAGGACTTCTCTACTCTCCTCATTCTTTTGTCTTCTTCACCAAAGTTCTCCAAAAGGAGAAGTGGGTAACACCCCCACTCCTTCCTCCTCTAAAAATATATAGAAGTTCAACTTGCAAAAATTGGATGGGGAGGTGTGTAGTGTACCTACCTCCATCAATGAGATTTAAAGAGGAAAACATGCAAAACATGCACTTGAACAACCCCTCCAATATTTTCACCCCTATCCTCTCTTCAAAATTCGTCACTCCTCAATATGATGACTTTTCAAAAGTCAAATCATGTCCTTGGGACCCTATTACATTCCCACTTGACCCCTACCACTATGGTATAGACCCAAGGGGGTTTATTTTTGCATCACAACCAAGGAAATTGACCAACCACCCTCTTTAAGGACTCACTTAAGTTTTCATCCGAGTTTCATACTTGGATAAGGGTTCCTAACACCTAGCCCCACTTACACCCACATAACCCAAAATCAAATACTCCTTCAATGTCAACCCTCACCACAATAACATACCATATTAACTTTATTCATTTTCAAGCCCCAAAATGTTCAAATTTGTATCCACAATATGATGTCTTTTGATTAGCTCTCAATGGTTTTTCCATTCTCGTATTGGCACCCTTATTTTCCTGCACATTACCAATGTAATAGTAAGAAAGATGATGTACAAAATTAATTTGTAAACTTTATTCCTAAAATCTAACTATGCAACAATTCCATTTAAAATTTCAATTCGCATTTCATAATTTATGAGTTCACAACACCTTCTTGACAATGACAATTAAACAAAATATCAAATTGAAATGCAAGAATATTGTTACACAATCACACTATTTATCATTTGTAATGCATCCTACCATCTATTTAGGGAAGCATGAAACAAATTATGGTTGTACTAATCACATGTGAAGCAGGGTCTTAATATTGCCTTGATTTAGGTAACTTTGATTTTGCATGGTGTTAGCTTGACTTGAATCAACATATGGAGTTGCCAATATACTGCTGGGATTTTGAACAATATTGGTTTGATTTGCAATCGCATCTATCCCAAATTTCACCAAGTATGGATTTGATATGTTTATGTTTGGTAAGCTTGGATTTTGTAGAGTCAAATTTGGCATGTATGGATTTGGTGAGATGATGTTTTGTGGAAGACTCATGCATTGATTGTTTGGTTGATAGATTTGTAGGTTTGGATTTTTTTTAAAATCTATCATTAGGAAAGGTGTTCCAAACTTTAGATTGGGCATACTCACATTCGTTGTACTTTTGAGGTTTGGAGGAGATAATGATTCCATGCCTAAATGTGAGTTTCGATAATCAATTGGAATTGCGAGACTTGGATAGCTTGGTTGACTTGGATTACTCATGATGTATGAGTTGAGTTTAAACTCCATGTTTTTCTTGTGTTTTGACCTTGTTGACCTCTAAGGGGTTTAGGACCAATGATGAGATGAAGGATGAAAATGGTGAATGATATGGGTGTTGAAATTTTAGGAACTTTGGATTAATTCTAGACTCTAGGATTTGATTTGATTTGATTTGGATTGAGGATAGTTTGACTAAGTGTGTTAAGTCAAACAAGGTGATAATGCACTTGTAAACTCTAGGAAGTTGTGTTATCTTGGATTAAACTTGTACACAAGGGGGTAGTTTGACTAAGTGTGTTAAGTCAAATGAGGTGATTATGGATTGGATAATTTGACTAAGTGTGTTAAGTCAAACACGATGATAATGAACTTGTAAACCCTAGGAAGTTGTGTTACCCTAGAGTAAACTTGTACAAAAAAGGATAATTTGGCTAGGTGTGTTAAGCCAAATAAGGTGATGTTGATTTTTCCCAAAAATATAGCATAAGTGATGTTTTCAAAGTTCCCAAGAGTTTGTTGGCGATATGTGATTGGATTGATGTTGATGGTTGAGAGGTGGATGAAGTGTTTGACTTGATCCTAGATGAACCTAAGAGGACTTTCTTACAAGACCAAGGTTTTGAAGAACATGCTTTTCCCTAAGAGTAATTCAACCAAAAGACCAATGTTTGCATGAAAACCATATGATCCAAAAGAGAACAAGCACGTGTGGTTCAATTGTCTATTGTCTTGCTTAGATTTGGTTCTTTTTGACACAAGCATTTTCTTGATTATGTTTTCAAACTGAATGACTAATTTCCTACTTTCTTTTCATCCCACAAGGTCCATTATGTGGAAATCAAGGAAATTAGAACAAAAGTTTCCTAGTGTTGACTTTGGGAGAAACAAATTGAGATGTCTGAATGTTTAGAAACCTTCTAGAGATAAGAACCCCTAGGGACAAGGAGTAACATGTGGACACCTCTAAGGTATTTTTTCTTCCAAAGGGTTTGAAATTTTGGTGATTCATTGGATGTTTTTTTTCCATTGTTTTGGATCCAAGCAAAGTGTTTCCGATTCCAATAACATGCACAACCCTAGGCTGAAAAGACAATATTTGTTGGGTTCCCACTTGGATAAATCTAGCTGCTCATATTCAATGCAGATGATTAGATGCTTGACCACATAGACTCCCCCTTATAATGCACTCACTTCTCGAGTCAACCAAGCATCAGTACTCATGAATCTCCCATGGCATAATTTTCATCTCTACAATAGAATCACATGTATACGTGGGGTGGATTCAAAGGACATGACCTTTTGCACCAACAAATAGATAGGATTTTGGCCTTTGCTAAACAAGGGGTTTTAATTCAGACTTTTCATTCATAGGAGTTGACCCATGCAGCGAGAGACCATTGCTTCCCTTCTCGTCGGAGCCAACCGCATGATATTGGCTTTTGTTCCAATACCCACTTTTATATCCTGGCTAGAAATACACTTGGCTTTAGTGTGTTACTAGCTGGGTCGTTCCCTTGGGTGAGTACTTTTTCCCACAAGGAAGGCCCTCTAAAGGTGTACAATAGCGAGTAAGTACATTCGTAGTTTGATCATATTTATTTGTGTGAATAAAGAGAGAACACTCACAATGCATTTTTCTCACACTAGACAAGTTCAATTTTAGAACCCAAATGAAATGTGGAGGCAATCTTTTTGACAACTTAATATCAGAAAAAAACTTTTGATTCTCAAGATTGTCATGAGGCGCGGGTCAAGCGCATATGTCTTTTTGATGATATTACTTTGTGAAAAATATTACAAAGCATTGAATGCACATGTTTATTTTAATTTCCAAAGGCAAAATTGAGTTCATTTTAAAGCCCCGAAATCAAAATGTGAAGTTTCTTGTTCAGTTTTAGACCAAATCAAAGAGTCTAGTGAGTTTCTAAGTTCAATTTTAATCCAACTTTGACAAAGCATGAATTAAGGATTAATTTTAAGCCCAAAAGATGAAGTTAGTTGGTTTAAAAAATAAAACGAAAGCATAAAATGGAAGCTCTAAGAATTTAAAAATGCTATGTCAATTTTAAATTTGATGCTTAAATCTTCTTCAACTTTGATCTATTTGTGGTTCCTCGATTCTAATGCCCAATTCTGATGTCACTAATTCTTTGTGTAGAACTCCCTGCAAACAATACAAATTAAAATCTTAGATTTGAGATTTATTGCAATAAACCAATGTAGCAATGCATTACCACAAAGAAATTACCCATGTCATGCACCGTCTCTGAAAAAATAAACAATGGTTAGAACATAATATTTGTTATATCAGATCAAGAAGATTTAATGAACAAACAGTTCAACATTGTAGGCCACTCTCTTAATTGATGCATTAAATCGACTTCAAACATAAACAAAGGATAACAAAGGTTTGAATTTAATGCATTTAATCTAATGTGATGCTGACCTTCATTGTCAATTATTTTACATTTTATTGATCATTGATGGTTGAGCCAAATGCATAAGAATTTACATTCCTTAAGACAAGGATAAAGACAGTAGAGACAAAGATAGTACGTTGTAATCTACACATCAAGTTTCTCGAGGCCAACACAAGTAAAAATGAAATAAAGAAATCTGCATTTTAGACAGTTAAGCTCTTGAGATAATCAAGAAAATCTACACAAGATATTGAATTTTCAAAAGATATCTTTAATAACTTAAAAGTGATTAATACTCAAAATTTAGATTAAACAAATTACTTTTAGTGCATTAAGATTGCATCACCATGGATTACATAGAGGTAACCACTAGAGTGTTCGCATAATAAAATAATGCTCCCTCATAAAAGTTTCTCTAAATCACTGTTAGCAATCAAACAATACCACTAACAGATATATTGAAACAACAATATTGATGATAGGAAGACTTTGTTTAACACTCATTAATAATAGAAACAACAATATGCATGAGATAAATGGCAATGTCCATACTCCTTAACATATCAAATTTTGACCAACACTATATGATTGTTATTTACTCATACCTATTGTCTGCTTCCCCTAAAATTAAATGAAAGCTTGCATAGCATCATAAATGGATTTCATAGAAGAATTCAAAGAAATGTAGCGTGTAGGAATGCTTTTAATGTGAGTACAATAGTGATTAAATAAGATTGACAATATAAAAAAGCATTAGTAGGGCACGACAATGGGTTGTCAGCAAGATTTACTCCCACTTGCTTGTCACATGGTAAAATCTCCTCCTGGATAGACATACATATTTTGAAAACAAAGTGAGATGATCAACATCCCATCAATTCACTGTTAGAGTGGGTGGCGCATCCAAATAAGTCAAAAAAATATAAGTATGTATATTGTTTGTTGATTCCTGTCACTCACATTAAAGGAATTTGATGCCTATTCATAATGATAGGGTACGTATGAGGTGAAGAAACCCCAGATCAAATGTATTTTCCACTTTGTAATGACTAAAAGTCTGTGTGTATTTTGTGAGCTTTTTTGAAGTCTAGCACCAAACTACTAGTGATTAGAAGTGGTAGTGAATACATCAGTAGTTGATGGGTTTTGTTACTGATCTAGGCATGAGGAGACTGGGAGTTACAAAATGAATGCGCAGGAGATAAAAGAGATTGGGGTGAGGGGAAACTGGGAGGAAGAAAAGAAGAAAGAATATGCGGATATGTGCAGGATCATGATGGGCCAAAAAGTGGTGATATGTAATGGATATGATGGTCCATGTGGCTGACGAATTTTTTTTTACCCAAAATTGATGAAACGAAAAGGGTTTTTAAAGGAGATTCTTAGATTCCACCAATATAAATTATGCTTTACTTTGAATTTAATAACTAATTATTATTCATTTTCTATTTGAATTATGAATAAATTCCTAATTGATAGGCTGATTGAAAAACATCTATAGCTTTCAAAGGGTATCACATTTTTTGAATTTGAAACACGCGTCACATTCTATACTTCACATAATATAGGATTAAAAAAAAAAAATTGAATTTAATGAAGTTTTGACTAAGTTAAGGTGGTCAGACGTATGAGTTTTGTTTTTTTTTAAAAGTTGTAATAAAAAAGTCATAATTAATTATTTACTTGGAAAAAAATTACAAAAAAATATGCATCACATCGGGACGTGAGTCTTATAATTATATCTAAAACCTTATAAAAAAATATTATCATTTTATTATGGTTAGGGTGGTTAGACAGATACCTACTTCTTATTTTTTCCTTGAAATTTAAGTACTATTGCATTGAAATTTGAAATTTTTACCAAACAGATTTAAAAAAAATAAAAATAAACCTAGTAGTTTAGAAATTACATTCAATTTGTAAAAAATTCTATTCTTACATATTTTTGAAATAATATGGTTAACTTATTCAAATTTTTATGTTAAGTTGCCTAACTTTGATTTTTCTGAATTTTATTGCCACTTAAGAGCCTGTTTTTTCCATGATTATCTTGCACATGCCCATGTGACATACCCTCTATAGTGATGATAATGACTAAGAATGGTGGTGTGGAGAGATGGTTGTAGGCCTACATGGAGGTGTGAAGATTAGGCATGGCAAATTTTTTATCATCACCTCTTTGTGGAAGAGGCTGCGTAATGAGGGGTGGAAGAAACACTTTGATGGAATGCTTTGTGGAGGATTGCCTGCTGATTTTCATTAGATTTCATGTCACCTTTGAGAATCAAAAGAGGCTTGCCTGCAGGCCACGCAAACGTTGGTGGTAGGAACGTAAACATGTGGAGCTTGCGTGGAAGTTGAGGAAAACAAAGCGCAACTCTCAAAGGAATAACAGTCAAACATGAGAAGAGTGGAAAACTTGTTTTAACAGTACATGCTGCATTGGTGGTCGTGTGTAGTGGTTTTTGGGAAGCCCTCTCTCTCTCTCTCCCCACACCACGCATGCGCAACAGGAAATCTATGGCGTCTGGGCTCTCTCGATTGAATATGCACCTTAAGCGTTCATAATTTTGTCCATTGGTTCATCTGCCTTCTTGAGCTGAGTGGAATAAAAAGACACCTAATGACGTAAAGGGAACTTTATGCAGTGACTTTAAGTATTTGAACAAAGAAAATACATTAGTTGCTCGATGTCTTGAATGTTTAAACACTGCAAATAAAATGATTGGCTTGCATTTGTTGCTTGATGTATTAACTTTTAAGAACTGATAAAAAATGAAACAACACTCTTAATACATTAGTTTAAAAATATCATCAGAGAACTGGTGTAAGTTGCACAACCACCAAAAAGAGTATAAGTGATGCTTTAAGCAAATGGATGGTAGTGAGAGAAGGAAGTATGATGTCTACAAGGTGTGCTTTAGCTAGTTCAACGCAGGCCTCCTCATCTTTAGATCTACCTGGGACTAAGCATTCCAAGGCCAAGATGTACCCAGAGAAAAGGCGTGTTCCTCCTGCGCATTAAAAGAACCTGCTACAATCCCTCATAGAGCGAAAATCTAGACCAATATTCCATGTGGGGATCATTTGCAATAAGATTATTATTTCAAAAATCATCATTGAGATTCCCTAAGAATAGTTAGAAAACACATAATTTAGACATTACTTCTAGAAGACAATCTTATGATAAAAATAATGAATGAGAAAATTATAGACTTTGGATCCTCTAAACTCTAAGGAAAATGAACCCTGCAAAAATGTGTAAGAATAGACAAAACCCTGTGAAAAATTTCAGAGAAACAGAAGAATAGACAAGGCACTTGAAAATACTTTAGAAACTTTCCAGAAAATGCAATTAGCAGGTGTAAAACCAAATTCAATAGCCTACCATTATTCATAACTATTTATATACACATATGGTTTTACTGAGCAAAGGGTCCTTGGAATTAGGTGAATGTCTATTCTGCTTTCTCTATGCACTCATTGGGCTATGTCAAGGTTGTAAGTATTGATATAGATTGTGCGTATCAAAAAACAAAATCTGCCATAAAAGCTTTTTATACTAGTTTGGAGAGTTGCGTTGGCCTAAAGGAATGTGCCCAGACCAACGAATAATCTCCAATAAAAAAAACCCAATTTCTTAGATTTTGACAAGCAAACTTACTCATATAATCAAAGATAATTTCAAATCTAAGTGCCCTCCTTCTAGCGCCAGTATGTGGATGCTGATTTTGCAATAAGTTAGACTTTGATAAACATGGTCAAGCTAAATATGCAACAAACTAAGCATCCCTATGAAATATAGAGTCATGTTAAGTAAGAAAACAAGAAAACTAAATAAGACACACAATCACATGAATTAAAATTATCTCATAGTGGATTGGTGTCACTTTGTTGTGTAGGAAGCAGCCTTTTCCCAATCCTTGCTAAGCAAAAGGGATGCCATGATGATGATGCTGAAAATGAAAGAGATTATGCATTAAGCTGTGTAGTAGTGTTGTATCCAAATTGTGTTGAAATGCTTTGCATTTATAGATGCAAGGTTGGAAGAGTGAGAGATTTTGATGAATGTGGGATCATTCATGAGCCAATGACAAGATGCCACTTATCAAGATGTGAGAGGGTGAGGGTTGTGGAAGTTTTGGCCAATGTGCCAATTTGAAATTTGAATTTGGATGAAATGACATGTTTAGGGGGGATGAAAGAAGAGAGTTAATGCCAAGTTGACTTGTGTAAGAGGCATGTAAGAGATGTGTAAGAGAATTTAATCCTTTGTTGGAAGGGACAAGTCCTTTGGAGGGAAGATTCAAATTGGATGAATATTCCATCTTGATGCCCTTTTGAAATTTATTAGAAGAAATAATAAATCAAAGAAATGATTTATTGGTGCAAGTGGGTGGGTTAGTTAAGAGTTTAGATTTGACTCAGGTTGAGTAAAAAGCTAGAGAATGGGTGATTATGTTTAGAGGTTAATTAATCCAGATTAATTAACTTGGAGTATTTTAGGGGTTTGATATTTGATTTAAATCATTTTGATTCATTGAATCAAATAAGGACTTAATTAAATAATTTGATTTATTTAATTAAATACAATAAAGCTAGGGAATTAATCAATAAATTGTTTGAATTGAATAATAGAAGAATTCTATGTTAATTAGAGTAGATGTCTATTTTGTGTGTCTACATAAACATATTGGCACAAGGTAAAAAGTGAAATTGGTAAATAAATCAATAGAACTCTAAAATATGGGAAATAAAGGAGACAAACTATGATAATTAATAGTTTGTTATGGGGAACTGAAAAAAAGAATAGCATGAAGAATAGTTTAGGGTGGGGAAGTTGAAAGAGATGAGGAAGAAAAAAAATAATGAAACATATTGATATAACATAGTGTCATCCCATGTAATTAGCAAGGTCCATCACTTACATAAATAGACCCAGACAGTTTGTTTCAGGGAGCTTGAAGCAGGTAAGGGAAAAAAGAACATGATGAAACATATTGATGAAAGGTTCAATATATGTTCTTTGTTAATAAATATTGAAGAGAAATAGAGAAATTGTATAATATGTGTCTAATTATTTGCTGCAAATTGTCTTACATGGGTATTTTGCATTAATTATTTGTGTATAGTATTTAATGCCAATCAATTTAGCTCAAATTTACAATTAAGGTTTTCGTGTTATATGAATTTTTCAGATATTGTTGCATCATATAATTATTGTAATAAGCTAAAGAAAACATGTATTTTCATAAAAAACTATGTTTAAAAATAGCATAAAAGATGAGGAAAAATAAACAACCACGATTAAACAAACCTGGGTAGTTTGTTTCAGGGAGCTTGAAGTGGATTAGGGGAAAAAACTATCATGAAACATATTGATCCAAGATTCAAGCTATGTTCTCTGTTAATAAATATTGAAGACAAATATAGAAATTGTATAAGAGGTGTTAGAATAACAATTATTTGCTACAAGTTGTCTTACATGGGTTTTTTGCATAAATGATTAATGAAAGAAGATTTAACTACAATCTCTCCATAAATGACTATAACGCCAACAATAGAAACATATAATAAGAAGACATGAGTGTTATTTTAATAGTTGTCATACATTTTCTCTATTTGTATTCAATATATATATGTGTGTGTATATGTATCTGTCTATGTTTCGAAGCATTGATTCTCACATATAGTTATTATTGTATGCAAATATATATACATGTGTATATATATGTGTGTGTGTGTGTTTGTGTGTGTATATATACACATATATACATATATACACATATATATGCAAACATATATATGTTTATACATCTATACAGTATACATACATATATACATATATACGCATATATATACATATATATGCATATATATACATATATATACAAATAGATATACAAATATATATATATATATATACATTTATACATTATACATACATATGTATACATATATATATATACACATATATATGCATATATATATATATACACATATATATATACATATATATATACAAATAGATATACAAATATATATACATTTATACACCTATACAGTATACATACATATATATAATACATATATACATATATAAATATATATGTACATATATATATACACACATATACATACAAGTATATATACGTGTATACATCAATGACTATTTCTGCAATACAACTTAATCAAATTATACTTTCCCACACTACAACACTCCATATTGTATTTACTCCATCCGCCCGCATCTACTTTGTCTGTCCCCACCATACAACAACAACATAAAGCATTAACACTCCCAAGAGAAAACACTTGTCATTCCCCTTCCGCATATCGAGGACACCAACTTCACCGTCGCCAACCCATGTAATTAGCACCACAAAAAAACATGGGAGCAAACACATGCCATCCGACTTCTGTGTAGTGAGGAAGCCTAATCCACCACTGGTAGCCCACATAATTACGAAGCTCAACATCGACACAAAAAAACCTGGCCAAGAACCCACTGACCAACAAATCCCCCATCATTAGGAAATCCAAATCACAGTTGGGATGACAAAAATCCAAGCAAAAACTTCAAACAAAATAGCTAATAATATATATATATACACACATATATGTACACATATATATATATACTGATATATATACATCTTCCACGTATCGAGGACAAAAACTCCACCACTGCCAACACACACAATTACAAAGCTCAACATTGCCAAAGAAAACCTCATTCAAGTCCCTACTGACTAACAATTCCTCGCCACTAGCAAATCCAATTCATGACTAGGCTGACGGAAATCCTGACAGAAGCTGCAAACATAATAGCCAATAATATATACATATATACGTACATATATATACATATATATACATTTATACATACATATATTTATACGTACAATAGTCTGCTATCAAACCAACACAACAATGCCTCTTTCAACAATACTCTTAATCGATATATTTTCTTGCACATTTCACAACATTCTATCCAATACACACACAAATATATATATACATATATATACATATATATATACTCTATGCATCTTTGGTGGTATACATATTTTGCACAATTTGTTCCTTGTTGTCTTTCCAATTGGTCTAACTTTAAATCCCTACAAAGAGCATGGTGTAGATTGTGAACAATATGTGGAAATAAGTGCATTGAAACATACATAAATACATATATATATTGAAGAAAAATAAAACAATTATATAACATGAATAACAATAACAATTTAAAACCATTAAACTTCACTTAAAAGGTGTATACACACATGGGTCAACTTGACAAAGTATATAGCTATACAAGGAGATACAAATTTATATTTTCTTGCATACAAAACATCCCTTTCATGTTTATGTACATGTATATTGATATATATGTATATGTATATGTATATGCATATGTATATGTATGTGTATGCATATGTAGCAATATAATTTCTCATAGCAAAAAAGGACACAAGCAACACACCTACGGGGTTCATGCCTGAGAATTGTATAGTAGAATTGGGACAACTAGAGCTCGTTATCAAGAATTGGGAAAAAGAATGACATCAAATTTTTTTTTCTATGACGAACTTCAAACATATGCGGAAGTATGAATATCGTGAAACATACTGATATAAGATATATAACATTCCATACAAATAAAACAACCACAACAATTAACACTTTATTATAAGTAGCTTCAATTTTATCATAAGGAGCTTGAAGCAGTCTATGTAACAGTTGCAAGAGGTATTAGGATAATAATTAAGAATTAGACATATGCGGTTCTTCAGTGTTTTGGTAGTATCTCTTTTACAATTTGCCTATTTATCTATGATACTTAGTGCCAAACAATGGAGCTCAAATTTACAATATATCTATATATATATCACTTATCCAAAAGACCCATGTGAAACAAGCTATAGATTTCAGAGAACACAAGTTTAAAACCCTATAATCTACCACACCAACAAGTAAATGCAATATTCAATGTTACAGTGTGGGAATGAATAATCCAAAATATACAACAAAAATATATAGATTCAATTGTGTTGTCAAGAGAGCGATTGAGGCACCATCAATATTATACACACATTGAACAATTAAATGTTGGATTCTTAACATCTTAGTACTATTGACCCAACCTCTATGTGACAAAAGCACCAACTCCACCACTGCCAACCCACGCAACCAATAACCTCGACACCACCAACCAAAAACCCAGCCAAGCAACCACTAGCTAGGACATCACCAACACCAAAAAATGCAATTAATAGCTAAGCTGATAGAGTTCCATCCATATTCTACCTATAATTTCTATTGGGGAATACTGTAGCTTGAATTTTCAATTGAGAAATCAACTGTCACATAGAATTTGTGGTTACCCCTTGTGTAGACAATGATAGAATTCCTGGTACAGAGAAATTGCTGCTACATGATATCCAAACAACAAAAAAATTTATGGCAAGTAGGAATATGCTGCAAGGTCTGATCTATACATGTATTTCACTGACCTATTAGAAAAACACTTCAATCAAAGAAAAATAAGATGTTCTTCAAAACCCACATTAAAAAAAATGCTAAAACATGCAGAATAGAGCAGGCACACTACGGTAATGAACAATTCGGTGAAAGGAACTCGAAATAAGAATACCATGAAGAACACTTTGTTAAAAACAAGTTCAAACAGTTGAGAAAAAACAATACCATCCTTCTAGACAAAACATCTCTAGTGCTACCGATGACTCTCAACTGTTTTTCTAATAACTTTATTTTACAATTTTGCTATCTGGGAACAAGAGATGTTTCGAAACCCACATTAAATAGAACATATAATATGGAAAATAGAATAGTCAGAGTATGATAATGAGTAGTTTGGTAAGGAGAACTGGAAATAAGAATATCATAAAGAACACTTTGTTAATGGGAAGATCAAAGAGTAGAGAAAACAACAATACCATGAAACATATTGATACAACAAGAAATTTTTTTTTGGAAAACATCTATTAAAAAAACCCATAAGTATCAGAGGAAAATCACACATGCTCTCAAAACCACATTAAATAGAACTTTCAAATATGCAAAATAGAAGAGGAAAGTTACAATAATCAACAATCTGTTACGAGGGACTAAAAAAAAGAATATCATGAAGAGCACTTTGTTGAGGGGAACATGAAACAAACAAGGGGAAAAAAACATAATGGAACATACTCATATAAGACATTTCCATCCCACATAGTTAACAAACTGCACCACCTACATAAACTCATCTTACATGGGTATTTCGCACAAATGACTTGTGTATAATATTTAATGCCAATCAATGTAGATCGAATTTAGAATTAAGCTTGTTGCGTTATATACATTTTCTAGAGATTATTGCATCATATAATTGTTGTCATAGCCTAAAGAAAATAGGAATTCTCATAAAGAAATGGGTTTACATAATTGATTTCACAAGTTGAAAAGATATATGTAAAAATGTGGAGAAAAGAATACTTTGGTGGTTTTTACCTATTGGGTATGTGCAAGATCATCATGGAAAAAATAGGCCCTTAAGTGGCAAAAAATTTAGAAAAATCAGAGTTAGACAACTTGACATAAAAAATTGAATAAGTTATCTATATTATTTCAAAAATTTGTAACAATAGAATTTTTAAAAAATTGAATGTAGTTTCTAAATTACTAGGTTTATTTACAAAAAAATAAAATCTATTTGGTGAAAATTTGAAATTTCAATACAGTAGTACTTAAATTTCAGGGAAAAAATAAGAAGTAGGTGTTTGTTTGACCACCCTAACCACATTAAAATGATAAAAGAAAATTATAATATTTTAGATATAAGTAGAGAACTCATGTCCCGATGTGATTCATATTTTTTTGTAATTTTTTTCCAAGTAAATAATTAATTATAATTTTTTTATGACAACTTTTAAAAATATAAAGACTCGTATGTCTGACCACCTTAACTTGGTCAAAACTTCATGAAATTCAATTTTTTCTTTTTTAATCTTATATTATGCGAAGCATAGAATGTGACACATGTTTTGGATTCAAAAAATATGATACTGTTTGAAAGCTATAGATGTTTTTCAATCAGCCTAAAAATCAGGACTTTAGTCATAATTCAATAGAAAATGAATAATAATTATTTATTAAATTCAAAGTAAAGCATAATTTATATTGGTGGAAAGCTTGGAATATCCTTTAAAATCCCTTTTCATTTCATCAATTTTGGCTAAAAAAAATGTCGTCAGCTACATACCCATCATATTGCCACTTTTTGGCCCATCATGATCCTACACATACCCTATTATTCTAAAATCTCTTTTATCTGTTCAACTTTATATTTATTTTATGGCAGTTTTTAGAGTATACTTTCCCACACTGCAACACCCATCTCAAATGACTTACAGATTCTGAAGAACAACAATTTTAACATAAACAATAAATAAACCATTTATGCAAAACTCCCATGTAAAACGCCTTACATATTACAAAGAACAACAGTTTTAAAACCTTCCAATCTGCTATGAAACCAACACCACAATGCAAACACCCATGTAAAATGACTTAGAGATTCTGAAGAATAGCAGTTTTAACATCAACATTAAATAAATCATATATAAAACACCCATGTGGAACAGCTTACAGATTATGCAGAACAACAATTTTAAAATCCTCCAATCTTCTTTGAAACCAACACCACAATGTCTATTTCAATAATACAATTTAATCAAAGTATACTTTTGCACACTGCAATACTCAATATTGCATTTACTTCGACCCCCCATCGTACAACAATAACAAAATGCATTAACACTCCCGCAAACTAACACACACAACCATGTAATAATGAGTATAACCCCATAGGTTTCATTGAAAATTCCAACTACATCAACGGGAACTACTTTCTAATATTTCCTTTATCTCTTCCATTTATTTGTTTTAAGTTTCCTATGACATTTTCGTCAGACCAGATGTGAATAGGATTTGTCGTATAATAGCTCTTTTACAATTTCCCTATTTATTTACAATTTTTAGTGCTAGTCAATGCAACTCCAATTTTATTGATTAAGCCTATGGTGTTATATATACACACACACACACACACATATATATACACATATATATGTGGAGAGGGTTAGAATGAAAGCACAAACATGTTGGAGATAAAATTAGTTTGGTGGGTGTTAACTTTTATTCTTTCTAATATCTGTTTTATCTGTTCAATTTATTTATTTGAAGTTTTTGACAAGATTTTTGTTAGGCGAGGTGTTAATAGATTTTGTAGACGCTATTACAACTCATTGGCTTTACCAATTGTATTTAATGTGGGCTTCGTGTCAAAGAATAAACCAAAGATGCACAAAGATAACTAAAACAATAAACCAAGGGCAAAAAAATAATTGCTCTTATATTAATCTACAATTCCTCCTATGTTAATCGATATAATGATAAAGATGCATAGAGATAATTGATACAATAAACTAACAGCCAAAAAATTACTAACCCTAACCATATTTTCTCACAAAACAAAGAAGATTTAATTGTAATTTCTCCATCCGTACAGAACGATAATCTCTTTCAAATCTCCAAAATGGGTATAACGCCAAAGATACAAACATATAACAAGAAAACATGAATAATAAAATAATTATCTATGCAAAACACGCATATGAAACGACTTACCATGCAGATGAACAAAATTAACCAGAACAATAAACCAATGGCCAAAAAATTACTAACCCTACCCATGTTTTTTCACAAAAGAAAAAATATTTCACTACAATTTCTCTATCCACACTAAGCAATAATCTCTTTGAAATCCCCAAAAATGGGTATAACGACCAAGATAGAAACATATAACAAGAAGACATCAACAATAAATTAATCACCTATGCAAAATAACCATATGAAATGACCTACCATATAGATGCGTTGTAATACCCCTCCGTTTTGCTTCTCGTTCGGTTTGCTTTATGCTATGTGTGGTTGCAGTTACTTTGATACAGGATACATTTTGTTATGATGTTTTGTTCACTACTATTGAGCGACAACTATTATTGTGTGATGTGTTGATCTAATTATTGTTTCACATGCATATTGGATTAATGATGTTGTAGAGTTAGCATGAGATGTTATTATGAGAATATTGGAATTAGGATGGAAGTGTCAGTTTTGATGAGTGTATTGGTGAAGAAGATGGGTTCACATCACTCACTTGTGAATGCCCTATGAATCCATAATTCCTTCTTCACGGTGTGTATTATATGCTAGATATATTGTATGATATTGTTTACTTGGTTACAGGATTGCAAGTACATGACATCGACTCCACCTAGTTTCATAGGTTTGAGCGTGTCAATTCAATGGTTAAGTTGAACAGGAGATAGTAGCTGGGTAACATGTGTCAAGTTTACACCCTAACCTTAGTGTGTCATCAGTCGTGTGTGTCAAGTCAGTGTCTGTCTTGCTTTAATGTTATTTAATTCTGAAGAATTCTTGATTTGGAAATAGATATTTAGAATAATTGCATTTAAATCATGTTGATGATTGTTTAATTTAAATTATGCAATGTGGATAAAATTTTATATTTAATTTATTTAATTAATTAAATTTAATCCAAGGGGGTTGAATTTAGTTATTAAATAATTTAATTAATTAATTAAACGTGATGTAAGAAAATGAAAGGAAATAAAAAAATTAAAATTAATTTTGGAATTTAATTCCAACGTGTGGGAATTAAATTAGAAATTGTAATTAAATGTTTATTTAGGAAATGAGTTTCAACTTTGGAAATTAATTTATTATTTCAAATTGCATTTTAAATTGAAAGTGGGCTTTCGAAAATTGAAATTGAAATTAATATCTAATTTGCATGCAATGTGAATTAGGGTTGTAAAAATTCAAATTGAAATTGAAATTGAATTGTAATATCTAATTTACATGTAATGTGAATTAGGGTTATATTAGGTATTTTGATTTATAAAGAATGCATGTTTTAATTTTAGAGCAGAAAAGTTTTTAGAAAAAATCATTTTTACAGCAGAGAAGAAATTTTGGAAAAATTGGCACAAAGGAAGGGTTTGAAGAAAGTTTGATTTTAGAATTGATTGGAGGAAAGATTGTTTGCATTTGTTAGGTTTTGGATTGGATTCATTGGGTGATTGAAGAAAATTCAGGAAATCTTTGGAGGAGGCTTACAGTAGAAATTCATCTCTTCTTGTAGCTTCTTGTACCAGGTTTTCCTCTTTGTGTTTTATTGTTCTTTATTATTATTTTTTAAATAGTAGTGATTAAAAATTTGTTTGTTAAATCTGTTTTAGAAAATAAATTTGTTGTTAGAAGAAAAGAATCAAATAAATTTGCAGCTTTTGCTTTGTGAAAATTCTTAAGTGAAAATTGTGAAAACCTTAGTTGAATTTAATTTGTTTGAGGAAATCAATTATTTTGTTTTGGATTCAAACATAGAGATTGAGCAATGTTTTTTAGAATGTTTTTAGAAAATGAAACCTTCTGTTTATTATTAAAAAATCGGATTTTAAAATTCGCAAGTAGTTATATTTTTCAAGGTAAAATGGTCTGGTTGCATCGCATATAACTCCACTTTCACAAACTGGGTTATCAGAAAATTTAAAGAGTTTCTGCACCTTGGCATTTTCTTACCCCTGTAAAAGAATTGCAAATACCCAGATCATAGTTTTTGAGTTATGCTTGAAACATGAGACTACTATTAAGTTATTTTTCCATGGCTACTTTGATAATAAAATATTAATAAATTGATATTTATAAATATTAATATTTTATGTATTGTTATTATAATATTAAAATATTATTTGATAATATTTTATATTATAATTTATAATATTAAAATATTATATTTATTTATATTATTTTAAATAAAATCTGTATATTACATTAGTGGAAATAAAATTAAAAACGTATGGGGAAATGATTGTTTATTCTAAAATGACATGTTAAAATTTAATTGAAGGAGTTAAATATCTGATTTAAAGAATGCATAATTTAAGATTTAATTGTGAAATTTAAATTCATGTGTAAAAAGTCCAATTATTAATTTGATTTAATTGAAAAATATATATATGATATTGGGTTATAGTCCAAATACTGATCTTATTTTAACACAATAAGTTATGGAAGAGACCAAATGTTAATTTGATTAATTTTATAATGATTTAATTTGCAAGGGGAATTAGTTATTTAATTTAATTGAAATGTTTTGAGTTATAGTTGAAAATATTTATTTTGTTAAGAATAATTTGAGAATTAAATATTAGTGTAATTTCTCCCCAAAATTTAATATGTTTTATTTGTTGAAATTTAATATGTTTTATTAAATAATGTATTATTTAATAAAATATATTAATATATATACATATGATGTATATTTACATGTTGTTTTCAATCAGGAGTATAATTAGTTTTTAATCTGTTTTATTTAAGCGCATGTATTTGAGTTGCATGGAGATTTTAAAAAACAAAAAGATAAGGTTAAATGCATGATTAAACTGTTAGGGAAAATGATATTTTAAGATATTTTAAAATTGCATGGTCATATAGATAAGGAAGAGATATTTTATAATTTCATGTTTAGATAGAAAATTGAAAGTATGTACTTGCATGGGGTTATGTTATTTTAATAGGAAATTTCGAAATTGATTATTATGAAGAGAAAATTAATTGCCTTGATTTAATTATTTTCTAGTTGAGCAATTTATTGTTGAGAATGTAGATGCAATGGTTTGAATAAATGGATGTATGCAATAAGAGTTTGGAAAGGGAAACTATTATATGAAATTAATATAGTGTGTTGTTGAACTAGAAGAAATATAAGGTTTGGGTTAGGATATTGAAAAGAATTATTGTAGAAGATTTATGTTAGTTTAAAAGAAAACAATGGAATCGACTTTAAATTATTTGAACTAGTCTATCTGTTATTATAAATTAAAGGCACTTATTTAGTTATTTCAATTAATTTTGAAAGGGCAATAGTTATTATGTTTTCTTTCCATAGAGCAAATTAATCGTTGTGATTGGAATATTAAAGAATCTTTATAATGAAGTTCATTAATATATATGTTCGATGTATATATGATATGGAGCATATATAAATAGGTTAAGTGTAAATTCATTATCGTATTTCATTTTAATAATATGCATGCAATATATTATTGAATAGAGATTTAAAAATGGATAGAGAAACAATATTTTATTATATTAAAGTGATGGAATGTTTTAAATAGAAAATTGAATGAGATGTAAGATTTGGTTAGGAAATAGAAAGAGGTTACTTGCATGGATTTGTGTCGATTTAAAAGTAAATTGAGAAGTTGTTTTATTGATGAGGCAATCAATTATTTTATTTATTAATTCTTATTTAGATTATTTGAATCATTGTGACTGGATTATGAAAGAGATATGGATTTAGTATATCCAAAAGTAGTATCTTCCTCATGATTATCTTAAAGGATTTAATTCTCTGTATCCAATAAAGGGAAGTAAGTCTAATTGTTTTAGATGTCCAATAAGGAAAGAGGAAATATGGTTATATGGTTAGTTCAGTTAATCTAGGTATTGTGTCTTTGAATTTGTTAACATTACCTATTGAATGAATATGGATTTAGGAAACCAAATATTAGATTTGATTAATGACTTGAATGCTTTTGTTGCTATGTCGTCAAGTTGCATTGTGGGTTTTGGGATTTAGTGTTAGTTCTAAATTATAGGTCTTCCAGAAGAACTTAGTGAATGAGGGTTGTCGAATCTTTATGTCAACCAATGGTTTTTTTTCCTTGTGTAGTGCATGGTGTATTTTCTGTTAGTACTCGGTTTTCACGAACTGGGATGTTTGCACCTTCTTGGTTTAGGAACAAATTATGGGATCCGTGTCTGCTTGTATAGAGTGACCTTGTTATGTGGTTTCATCTTGTTGCCTCCTGAGAAAGGAGTGGTTTTTGTAATGTGCGTCTCCTTGTCGGGAGAGGTTCTGTTATAGATGTTACCTCCAGTGTTTGGAGATGGGTTCATCTTTGTTGCCTCCTGAGAAAGGAGTGGACTATGTGTTTTGTTTCCTCCAAAATGTTTGGAGTGAGTTCTTATATTTGTTTCCTCCTAGAGTTGGAGTGGTTATGTTTTCTAATTTGTGTGCACTTGAGATTCCCTTGGTGATTGGTATTTGTATACATGTATGGTTCTCTGAACATACTTGGTCTATTTTATGTCTGGAAGCAATGTCAGTGATGCGAGAGTTGTTCTTGTTTATTGCATTTGCTTGGATATTTCAGTATGAGTTAGTTTGAGTCTGCCTTTGGTTAGAGGTAGTAGTATCTTGATCATGTTGTGTGGTTACTATCTCCTAGCATGGGGGGTGGGCCTTCGGGTACCACATGGTTGGGTGGAACATGCACCAAAACTATTGGGTCCCCATTGATTTTTAGTACTTGGTGGCGAGAAATTTAGATGGACGGCTCGAGTTCTTGTGTTATTCTTGCTTTGTAATATTTCTATTTGTACAAGTTAATTTATCCCTCTTATGTTTATGAGGTGAGATTATGTAATTTTTATACTTTTGTACTATTGTCTCATTCTAGGAATGAGTGATGTAACTATTAGATTAAGTTAATGTTTATGAGATTGTATCTTGGATGTTCATCTTGTTATGTTATGTGGTATTCTCTTGATGTATGATGTTTATTTCATAAAGTTTATAATGCTATGGTTATATGTAATATGTATGTGTGGGTTTAAGTAATCCTAACCTTGTAGCCTTAGAGGTTGTTGTTAATTAGTAAGTGAATGTGTGTGTTATTGCACTTTATAAAAAAAAATTGGTTCACTTAAGTTGTTAATTACAACTTCCTTTAGGGTTACTTGGCGGGGCATTACATGCATAGAGATAACTACAACAATAAACCAATGACCAAAATATTACTAACCTTAACCATGTTTTTTCATGAAAGAAAGAAGATTTAACTACAATCTCTCCATAAATGGTTGTGACGCCAAAGATAGAAACATACATGAACAATAAATTAATCATCTATGCAAAATATTCATGTAAAAGTACTTACAAATTTAAGAGAACAACACTTTTCAATCTAGCATAAAACGGTTTCAAAAATACAAAGTCTACTATCAAACCAACCACAGACATGGATTTTATAATATTCTGCTATCAAACTAGCCACAAAGATGATTTTTACAATAGTTTGCTATCAAACCAATACCAGAATCTTTGTTTTGACAATACAACTTAATCAAAGTATACTTTCCCACATTGTGACACTCAATATTGTATTTACTTCATGCACTCGCTTTTACTTCTTCCACATCCATTGTATAACAACTACAAAATGCATTAACACTCCCGCAAGCAAGCACATACCATTCAGCTTCTATGTATCTTGGACACCAAATCCACCACCGCCAACCCACGTAATTTCAAAGCCGTTAATGAGTATAACCCCACAGGCTTCATTGAAAATTCTAGCTACATCACCGAGCACTACTTTCTAATATTTCCTTTATCTCTTCCATTTATTTGTTTCAAGTTTCTGACGACATTTTTGTCAGATGAGCTGTGAATAGGATTTGTCGTGTAATAACTCTTTTACAATTTCCCTATTTGTCTAGAATTTCGAGTGCCAACCAATGCAGCTTGAATTTTACCAATTAAGCTTGTAGTGTTATATATATATACATATCGATTAATCCTGTGGCGTTATTAATATATATATGCACACACACACACACATATATATACACACACATATACAATTGAAGAGTGTTGAAATGAAAGCACAAACATGTTGGACATAAAATTAGTTTGGTGAGTGTTAATTGTTATTCTTTCTAATATCTGTTTTATTTGTTCGAAGTTTTTGATGAGATATTCGTCAAGCGAGGCATGAATAATTGTATGAGAGGTATTATAATTGAAACCAAATATTATAGACAGGAAAACAACAAATATTCAAAAAACAATAGAATAATTCACGACAACAAGCTTCAAACAAATAAGGAAAAAAGAGTACCATGAAACATATTAATATTATAGACAAATAGGGAAATTGTAAAAGAACTATTACTTAAACATACATACATATATTGGCTTTACCATTTGTATTTAATGTGGGCTTCATGCCAAAGAATAAACCAAAGATGCACAAAGATAACTACAAACAATAAACGAAAGATGCATAGAGATAACTAAAACAATAAACCAAGGGCAAAAAAACAATTTCTCCTATATTAATTTGCAATTTCTCCTATGTTAATCGATATAACAACAAAGATGCACAGAGATAACTGATACAATAAACCAATGACCAAAAAATTACAAACCCTAACCATATTTTCTCACGAAACAAAGAAGATTTGACTGCAATTTCTCTATCAATACAAAATGATAATCTCTTTCAATTCTCCAAAATGGGTATAATGCCAAAGATACAAACATATAACAAGAAAACATGAACAATAAATTAATCATCTATGAAAAACACCCATATGAAACGACTTACCATACAAATGCATAGAAATAACTAGAACAATAAACCAACGGTGAAAAAATTACTAACCCTACCCATGGTTTTTCACGAAAGAAAAAATATATAACTGCAATTTCTCCATCCACACAAAGCGATAATCTCTTTGAAATCCCCAAAAATGGGTATAACAACAAGGATGGAAATATATAACAAGAAGACATCAAAAATAAATGAATCACCTATGCAAAATAACGATATAAAACAACCTACCATACAGATGTGTAGAGATAACTAGAACAATAAACCAATATCCAAAACATTACTAACCCTAACCATGTTTTTTCATGAAAGAAAGAAGATTTAACTGCAATCTCTCCATAAATGGCTATAATGCCAAAGATAAAAATATACATGAACAATAAATTAATCATCTATGTAAAATACTCATGTAAAAGGACTTATAGATTCCAGAGAACAACACTTTTTAATCTAGCATAAAACGGTTTTGACAATACCATAATAGTCCGCTATGAAACTAGCCATGAAGACAGTTTTTACAATATCATGCTATCAAACCAGCCACAGAGATGATTTTTACAAGTCTTCTATCAAACCAACACCAAAATACCTGTTTTGAGAATACAACTTAATCAAAGTATACTTTCCCACACTACGACACTCAATATTGCATTTACTTCATCCGCACACATTTACTTCTTTCGCCTCCATTGTAAAACAACTACAAAATGCATTAACACTCTCGCGAGAAAACACATACCATTAAGCTTTCGAGTATCAAGGACACCAACTCCACCATCACCAACCCATGTAGTTATGAAGCTCCACTTTGCCACAAAAAACCCTGATGAAGTCCCTATTGGCTGACAAATTCTTGCCATCGGAAAATCCATTTCACGGCTGGGTTGATGAAGGAAACTTCAAACAAAATAGCCTATCAGCTAATTATATAGATAATAGTAAAATCCTTACAATATCAATTTGTAATTATTTGACATCTAGTTTTATTATTGTATATATTAAAACAATCTAAAAGAACAATAATCACAATCACACAAAAGTCAATTTTAATCCTTAAAAAATATGATGAAAATACTCATTCCATAATTAATATGGAAAACGGCCTTTTAACTTTATTTTTGTGGATGCATCATGAAAAAACTTTACCCTTAAATTCCATTTAATCTATATCCCTTTACAATTTTAGAGTACGCAAATTTTCATCATAAAACCCAATGAAATATATCTTCGCTTAAACTATTATTATTAATAAAACTAAAAAAAATTCAGGCAAGATATATATATGTCTCAATAAATGCTTAAACTATTATTATTGATAAAACTTAAAAAAATCATGCAAGATATATATGTCTGAATAAATGCTAAGAGTTTAAGAGTAAAATATGAGAGTTTAAGAATGTACATACATTCTTATTGTCGGTCCAATCAATTAAAATCAAATTAGAAAACCAAGTTCTTTCAGATAGATCATAAAGATTATTACTAATAATATTAAAATGTTCATCTAAGATATGAGAGTGTAAGATTGTATATACATTTTTATTGTTTGATTAATAAATTAAAATCAAAGGAGAAAGCAAAGTTCTTTCAGATAGATCATAGAGGTTATGTAAGGCCCCTCCTTGTGTGTTATTCATTCTATCCTATCTTCTATTGTGCATTGCATTAACCAATGGTTAGATAGATTGAAAGTGATCAATAAAGTGACTATGTGTTATTGTATTTGGGTATTATTAGTCGTATTGATAAACCCTATGGAAATCATCTATTTATCTCTCTCTAAAATATCATATTGAGAGTATTATTAAGACTAATGATATTATTAACAAAATTGTTAGAATCAAACATGATTTGATACCATGTTAGAATTGGCTATGGATGCCAAGATCTATGGACCAAATAGAAAGCACAAAGAAGAGAGAAAATAATATGACAAGAATAAACTGTATTCAATGTCAATGATAATTGAATTGCTTCCAATGTGATTGATTTTACAATGAGAGACCCCTTGGTTATATAGCCAAGGTGAGAACATAGGAGTGCATAAGATTATGACAAGTGTCGTAATCTTATGAAAGGAAACAACAATGAAAAGCTATCACTCCACCTAAAGTGGAAAGGTGATAATGTGATAACCACCACAAATAGTGGATCTACCACAAAAGGTGGAACCCTAATCACATGATATGTCTATGAAAGGTGGAGGTGATAAAGTAATAAGAAGATAAGTCCACCAAAGGTGAAAATTTTCCAACAACTCCTATGTGGTCCCTAAGTAAACTTAACTAAGGTGTAATTATGACCTAGGACAAAGTACAAAACATTTAATTACACCAACAAAAATAATGACCTGATTGATATTAAGAGTAGTGTTAATATTAATAATTACCTTAACATCAATTTCAAATCTAGTAATAACATTGGAATTAAGAGGGAGGCCAATATTTCCATTGAGCAAATGACATTCATATGTGAGGTGATGCCCATATTGATAACAATATTATATTAATATAAAAGAAATGGAATTAAAATAAACATAAATAGTAATGCAAGGAGTGGTCTTCATTTAAAATAGTTGTTTTATGACCATGAAGGAGGTTGGTAACAATTTAAGTAATTTTGGAATAAGGTAACTTTATCTTCTTGCAAATAACAATAATGAAGTTTGGTCTCTCTAATAAATATTATGCCACGATAAAAGTATATTTAAAAAAACTGAACTCCATTATTAACGTTAATTCTAGAACTAGTACATTTCTCTTCAATATACTTTAACTATAATTATTTTGAGGAATAATCTCCATAGAAATCCGGTCCCCCCTACTAACTTTAGTCAAATCACATTTATACATTTTCCATCGATTTGTAGAGCGACTCTATGAAAATAGATTGCTAAGATTTTCATATAAGCATTCAATTAATAGGCAGTTTGATAATAAATTCTTGGGTGACTGTAGCATTAGATAGACCATTTATGATGGTCACGGCAGGAACAATATGGGTAGTAGTATTCAACACTCAATGAGTTATAGGCAGTAAGCTATGGAATGGACGGTATGGACTGCATGGTTGGTGTTGTTTAATTTAATTATTTCGAACACCTAGCTAATGAGAGAAAAGGAGCATCTCATTAATGATCGCTTGACGGGTGAGGGGAGGATACTTAATAGAAAATTAGTTTCGGATGGATTGGCGGGGGGATTCAGTCTATTATTTATTTTCCCTAATCATAGGCCTTTGGATGGGGATTGCAACCCCTGTTGTTCATGGTGAGAGCTTCCACGTTTCACAACTGACACACCAATATACCTGCGTCTAGGTGTGATCAAGGAAAAAAAGAAAGGATTATCTTCAGGAAATGTTATAGGGAGGAAACCTTGCCTATGACGGTCAGGAAAGAAGAATGATTAACAGAAGTTGGGCGTGGGAAAACAAGCAACATCTCATCTTTGCCCCACCAAAGTGAAACATTATCAACTGTGTAAGAATGGCATGGCGGTTTGGGAAAAATCTGGATGGTTGACAGAGTAACTCAATTTGTGCATAATCTTGAGGTAAGTTACTGGTTGTGGTGTTAGTGATTGTTGTTTTTTATGTTTTTGCAACCTGTATGCAACTAGATCTTTTTGCTGCTATGTTTTATTCCATTCCAAAACAATCTAGTGTGCATTTGTTTTTCAACTGTTCGTTGTGGCAACTTCGTGTGATGTGAGGGTACGATTGTGTGTTGTGATTGTTAGTTCTTTTCAAAATTTCTATGGTTATCTATCAGTGGTTTTGATGCCTTTCTAGCCTTTATAATAAAATATATATGTTGATTTTGCACAAAGCATAACGTTTACTCTCAATAAGCTGTGTTGATTATTCCAAATTATCAGTGGAGGATAATCTATTGCAAGACATAACTGTGTTAAAAAAGAGGAGTGTTTAATTTTTTCATTTTATATGATATTGTTTCTCTCGGTCTTCTGGTTTGGAAAATCTTCAACACCAAGAGTTTCATTAAGAAATTTAGAAGACAATCTTCTATATCATAGATAAGAAACTTAAATGTAACTGTCTGTAATCAATTTTATTTTATTATCCCTGATCAAATCTTACATTGTTATTTATTTAACATTAATAATAATCGTTAGTTATAACTATTAAAAAAAAAAAGAGACTTCCAAGCCTTTTCAACAAATCCATTTCGTGTATACCCAGCGATCATTGCATTCTGTGAGACCACATTTCCTTCAGGCATTATGTCAAACAGTTCTCGCACCTCTTCTATGCTTTCGCATTTTTGCATAATTGTTTGCCAGAACCCTTGCAGTTTCAACATCTGAAAAAAAAAAAAAAAAAAATGTACCCTTTATATCTCGATGGATCTCCATACCTTGTCTGAGATCTACGAGGCAGCATGAGCAAAAATCCTGTTAGTAAAGGTTGTGACTTTTCTTTTTACACCTGTTTATTTCATTCCAGACATCTTCCTGAGGCATGCTGCCAAACATTCCACATGCTTTGTCTATGCTTCCGCATTTTGCTTACATGTCTACCAGAGCATTGGCAAACTAAATAAACTGACAATCCCTTGTTTTGATTCTTTCTTAATCTGCTTAACGTCTTATGATTCTAATTAAGAACATTGATAAACTTGAGCAGATTATCAAACGCATATTTCATTTCTCTTTAATTTTATGATAGCTAGCCAGTGTCTTTTGAGGAGCTATGTATTCTAACTAGACTAGAATTGAAGGTGCTGCTTTTCCTTATATTATGTAATCAGATTTCCTTGACTTCTGCAACATTAATTGACTAGCATTAATGACAACTATTACAAGTGTTAACTTTTCTTCTTCCTATAAATTGGATGTTGTGGGTTTACATCTTTAAAGATAATCGATTAATTCATTCTTTTGAGATTTTAGATTATTGGAATAGCAATAATAGTGTAAATGCCATTCTTTCATTAAGTATCATCATAATATCATAAGTCATTACTTTATCTCACAAATTCGGTAGTACGGTGGAATCAACCCATTATTTATTGTCATATGATATATTGGAGTGCTAGTTATGGGTTCACGAGTAGTATTATGTCATCAAAATAAAAAGACACGTAATTAAAACATTAGGAATTATATATACATATAATACTATCATAGGATATATAATCCACACTTTATAATCTAGAGGAACTACTCCTATTAATGATCGGTATTAATGAGTTGATCAATGAAAATAATCCTCTAGTTATTTATTAAAATGGAATTAAGTGAAGTCAACACTTTAGGAAGTTAGATAGGAATCCGGTGACATTGCATGTATGACCATATGAGAATAATAAACACTCTTAATCCTTATTATGTTATAAAAATGCTATACCACATTTTGATTATATGACAATACTAAAAGTCATAATGATGTAGGTAAGAGTTTGCAAACTTATGTGATGTATATGTGTAGGTACCCCAAATAGGAGATACATGTGATTATTGTTTGAAGACTTATGTTGGATATTATCTTTAGAATTTTTGAAATGGATATTATCGAACATGAGTTCAAGACCTAGATGAACCAAGGGAGATATGTTGGAATAGTATTTTCTTGTATAGAAGATTACCAAGCCAAATTCTGTTAGTTAGATCATTATACTTGGGATTGTATAATTCCTTGGCCTAGATTTATTGATCATTTAAGCTAGCATTCTTAGCTAACATGATTAATTCAAAATAAGAAGATGGGAGAGTATTTGGTATTGTTTTATGTCTTGGGATTAAAATAAGAAGCTTTTTTTCATACTTGCTTGCCTCCTTGAAAGTTTTTAGAACAAGACACTACTTTAACATGCACTTTAATCTATACATCTCAATTAAATAATTTTTTTATAAAGCAAACCTTATTTCTCATTCTTACAATCATGACATTTCATATTTACTTGTGTCTTGTCTTTATATTTGAGTTGACATGTTTTATTAGATTTGTATCCTTTATTAAGCAGTCAGTTGATGCCTTTTAGTATGGTCCTAGCAAGGAATATTTTGGATATGTAAACCAAATATAAAATGTGTTCTATGGATGTAATAGGTTCTTAAGAGATGTTGGTAACTCATGCCATAGTGTAATATTTTGATTATTATGATAGACGTGTATTTAAAACTTCCCTAAGTGCGTTCTTTATTAAAATATTATTTAAGGTATGGTCAAGATAGAGGCCTTTATTGAGTGGCAATTGGAAAACCTTCCATTGACATTAGTTCAATATTTATAATTGAGGTTTGTTTGTTTAAGAGTCTTCCTTTGAATTTTCAACACTATCATTTTTGTGTGAGTTGTTATGATTGAGGTTGATGTTAGGACAGATTTCTAACCTAGTGGATCATATCCCTTTACTATCCAACCATGGGTAATATGGTTGAAGTCGTGTCGAACTATGATGCCTCTGTGAATTATATACGTAGGCAAGGCCATCCAAGACGAGCCCTCGAGGACTAGGTCTGGCCCCTAGGATTTGTTCTCTTATTATTTATGTGATTACTACTAATATATATATGTGTGTTTGTGTGTGTGTGTTATTGTTGACATGTGACTTATATAATGTTTTAGATTTGTTTTGGGTTGGCTGAATTATTTTAAGTCTACCTCAGAGATGTAGATTACATGTCTCCTATTGAACTGACCATGATGGTCTGAACAATTTAGTTATCTAACTGAAATAATTATAGTTTATGATTGGTCAAAAGCTGTATATCTTCTTGTAGTGCTTGTCTTGATAAAAAACTTTTAGAGTTTTGCAAGCGTAAGTGAATAAAATTTGGAATTTTTGTTTTGTCCTTAACTGTATTTCAAGTGTTAAATTTAAGGCATTATAGGTTATTACTAATAACACTAAAAAGTTCTTGTAAGATATGAGAGTATCAGACTGTACATACTTTCTTATTGTCTAGCCAATAACTTTAAAGCTCAATTAAAATCAAAAAACAAAACAAAATTCTTTCAAATAGGTCATAGAAATTATTCTAAGATATGAGAGTATAAGACTGTACATACATTTTTATACACAGTATAAGATATGCAGTTGTAGAGCTCTTCTTCTTTGATCGTCGTCTGAGTGTGATCTCTCTACGCTTAAGATAAATTGCACAGCCCCGGCATTCACAGTTTTGAGGATGTGGGTTTCCCTTGGGATGCTGCGTACACACTACACATCGACACCCATCCTGATGCCTTCCATGCTTTGTTGTTGTAGGAGGATCTGATTGCATTCCTGCAATGCCTGAGAGATCATTATCTCCTTCATCTCCCTCATCGTCTTTCTTTCGCATACTAATCGTCGTTACCAATGGAGGGTGTTTATAAACTTTGCAAACCCATCAATCATATAAATGCGGGGTAGATTACATCAGTGTCGTTGTCTGTTTCCTCCACTTCTCTAATCTCCCGTAGCTCTTCATCACTATTATTTGATTTCTCAGGTGACTGAACACTGGTATCCTCTGGGTGCACATCATTGTGATTGAGTGCACAAAAACTGCATTTAGCTCCAGAAGATCTGGATGCAATGCACCCAGAATGAATAGGTTTACTGCAGATTCTGTAGTTATTCCACCCATCTTCATTTTCATGAAAAGCTTCGCAGAAATTACCCTTTTCATACACAGTTCCGCAAACATTGCAGAGACTGGTGAGCTCACCAGAGGGAAGCGACCATCCGCTTTTCCATTTGTTGGTATCTCTTTCATCTCAAACTCTTAGCATGTATGCATACATATATATCTTAGATTGTTTTATTCATAAACAATTGGAGGGTGATAAAAGGAAAAAGGGATGGAAAGAAATAAGAGAAAATTATGTATGAATGTGTACTGTGGGGCAAGAGAGACCAGCAGATGGAGAAGCGGATGGCCGCTTCCCTCTCATGAGCTAACCAATATCTGCAATGTTTGCGGAACTGTGTATGAAAAGGGTAATTTCTGTGAAGTTTTTCATGAAAATGAAGATGGCTGGAACAACTACAAAATCTGCAGTAAACCTCTTCATTCTGGGTGCAATGCATCCGGATCTTTTGGAGCTAAATGCAGTTCCTGTGCACTCAATTACAATGATGTGCACCCAGATAATACAAGTGTTTAGTCACCTGAGAAATCAAATGATAGTGATGGAGAGCTGCGGGAGATTAGAGAAGTGGAGGAAACGGACAGCGAAACTGATGAAAAATTACCCCGCATTCATATGATTGATGGGTTTGAGATCAAAGGTTATAAACACCCTCCAATGGTAACGACGATTAGTATACGAAAGAGAGACGATGAGGGAGATGAAGAAGATAATGATCTCTCAGGCATTGCAGCAATGCAATTAGATCCTCCTGCAACAACAAAGCATGGAAGGCATCGGGATGGGGTGTCGATGTGTAGTGTGTACGCAACATCCCAAGGGAAACCCACATCCTCAAAACTGTGAATGTCGGGGCTATACAATTTATCTTAAGCGTAGAGAGACCACACTCAGACGACGATCAAAGAGGAAGAGATCTGCAACTGCATCCACTTCTAAGAGCGGATGTCTCAAACAAAATGCTTAAGATAATTACATAGCCCCCCCATTCACAGTTTTGAGGGTGTGGGTTTCCCTTGGGATGCTGCGTAAAAATACACATCGACACCCCATCCCGATGCCTTCCATGCTTTGTTGTTGGAGGAGGATCTGATTCCATTCCTGCAACACCTAAAATCTCATTATCCCTTCATCTCCCTCATCGTCTTTCGCATTCTAATCGTCGTTACCACTGGAGGGCGTTTATAAGCTTTGATCTCAAATCCATCAATCATATAAATGCGGGGCAAATTTTCATCAGTGTCGCTGTCCGTTTCCTCCACTTCTTTAATCTCCCACAGCTCTTCATCACTATAATTTGATTTCTCAGGTGATTGAACACTGGTATTCTCTGGGTGCACATCATCGTAACTGAGTGTACAGGAACTGCATTTAGCTCCAGAAGCTCTGGATGCAATGCACGTAGAATGAATGGATTTACTGCAGACTGTGCATTTGTTGCACCCATCTTCATTTTTATGAAAAGCTTCGCACAAATTACCCATTTCATACATAGTGCCGCAAACATTGCAGAGACTAGTTAGCTCATCAGAGGGAAGCGGCCACCCGCTTCTCCATCTGTTGGTCTCTCTTGCCCCACAATACACATTCACACATATTTTTCTCTTTTTCCTTTCCATCCTTTTTTCCTTTTATCACCCTCCAATTATTTATCAATAAAACAATCTGGGTATAATTAAAGTGGGAGAATGCCCCCATACCGCATGGAGAAAAGACCCACGACGGAAGAGGTGAGACCCGCAACAGAAGGAAAGACATGACGGCCGGACGTCTCATCCCCCATGCCGTTTGCTGTCCCGTCACTGGGAAATCGTGTCAGCACCGGCGGGTTTTCAAAATAATCGTTCAGTGTGGATGGACAAAAAGCCAAAAACGTGGCATTCGAAACCATTATTAGCAAATATCAAAAAGTCCCGACGAGGTCCCATTTTCTCCATTTTTGGACGGCGACGTTTTGGTGGATAGTGAGGGCAAGAGTTGGAGGCATGCAGAGCTCCTTCAGGTATGTATATCCGCTCGGTGTATGTGCCATTTTTCCATTCATCCATGAACACCGAAGAAATGAACAAGCATTCGTTGTGGGGTTTAGGGTTTGTGATTTTCAGTTGAGGGTTTTAGTTTTTCGTCTCCTCTCGTTTGCTAATTTTAAAATTTTGGGGTTGCTGAAGAAACTATTTAGTTGAAATGCAGGTCTGATAATGTTTTTTTGTGTCGAAGGTTTTGAAATTTTTGTTTTGTTTCCTCCTCGTATGCTAGTTTTCAAATTTTTTCATTTCCGAATGAAATAAGTGACAACCCATTGTAGAAATATGAGTAAAATTACTGAATAATGTTTGTAAAAAACAAAATCTATGGGTTCTGCAATGAAATGCTATATTTCGAAAATCATGTAAAACTTGGAATGTTGCCATTTTCCACATTTTTTTTTCAGAATGGATAAAAAAGGGCATAACGTGGCATTCAAAATCATAATTGGAAAATGGAAAAAAGCCCACATCCAATCCCATTTTCACCACCATTTTATACACTGTTGTTTTGGAAAATACACTGTCTCCTAAAACTCGGACTATTGTAAAACCCATTGTTTCACTACGTCTTGTCATGTTATGTATGTATCCATGTATGTTCTTATGTATGTTTTTCATGTGTTTTTCAATGTGCATAGGTGAATTTTGTCTAGGAATTAGTTGAAATGTAGGTCTGATAATGTTTTTTTTGTTGAGGGTTTTCAAATTTTTGTTTTGTTTCCTCCTTGTATGCTAGTTTTCAAATTTTTCCATTTTCGAATGAAATAAGGGACAACCCATTGTAGAAATATGGGTGAAATTACTGAATAATTTTTGTACAAAGTAGAGTATATGGGTTCTGCAATGAAATGCTATATTTTGAAAATCAGTAAAACCCAGAAAGTTGCCATTGTTCGCATTGTTTTTCGGAATGGATAGAAAAGGGCATACCGTGGCATTCAAAATCATAATTGGGAAATGGCAAAAAGCCCATAGCCAATCCCATTTTTGCCCCCATTTTATACACTGTTGTTTTGGAAAACACACTGTTTCCTAATACTCAAACTATTGTAAAACCCACTGTTTCACTACGACGTGTCGTCATGTTATGTATGTATCCATGTATGTTCTTATGTATGTTTTTCATGCATTTTTCAATGTGCATAGATGAATTTTGTCTAGGAGTTAGTTGAAATGCAAGTCTAATAATGTTTTTTTTGTCAAGGGTTTTTAAATTTTTGTTTTGTTTCCTCCCCGTATGCTAGTTTTCGAATTTTGCCATTTCCGAATGAAATAAGGGACAAGCCATTGTAGAAATATGAGTGAAATTATTGAATAATGTTTGTAGAAAGTAGAATATGTGGGTTTTGCAATGAAATGCTATATTTCAAAAATCATGTAAAACCCGAAATGTCGCCATTCTTCGCATTGTTTTCCAGAATGGATAGAAAAGGGCATAACATGGCATTCAAAATCATAATTGGGAAATGGAAAAAAGCCCACATCCAATCCCATTTTTGCCACCATTTTATACACTATTGTTTTGGAAAAGACATTGTCCTAAAACTCGGACTATTGTAAAACCCATTGTTTCACTACGACGTCTCGTCATGTTATTTATGTATCAATGTATGTTCTTATGTATGTTTTTCATGCGTTTTTCAATGTGCATATGTGAATTTTGTCTAGGAGTTAGTTGAAATGCAGGTTTGATACTGTTTTTACTGTTGAGGGTTTTTAAGTTTTTATTTTGTTTCCTCCCCATATGCTTGTTTTCAAATTTTTCCATTTCCAAATGAGATAAGCGACAACCCATTGTAGAACTATGAGTGAAATTACTAAATAATCTTTGTAGAAAGAAGAATCTATGGGTTTTGCAATGAAATGCTATATTTCGAAAATCATGTAAAACTCGGAATATCACCATTTTTCACATTATTTTTCAGAATGGATAGAAAAAGGCATAATATGGCATTTGAAATCATAATTGGGAAATGGAAAAGAGTCCACATCGAATCCCATTTTTGCCGCCATTTTATACACTGTTGTTTTGGAAAACACATTTTCTCCTAAAACTCAGACTATTGTAAAACCCACTATTTCACTATGACGTCTCATCATGTTATGTATGTATCTATGTATGTTTTTCATGCATTTTTCAATGTGCATAGGTGAATTTTGTCTAGGAGTTAGTTGAAATGCAGGCCTGATAATGTTTTTTTTGTCAAGGGTTTTTAAATTTTTGTTTTGTTTTCTCCCCGTATGCTGGTTTTCGAATTTTTCAATTTTCAAATGAAATAAGGGACAACCCATTGTAGAAATATGAGTGAAATTACTCAATAATGTTTGTAGAAAACATAATCTATGGGTTTTATAATGAAATGCTATATATCGAAAATCATGTAAAACCCAGAATGTCGCCATTGTTCGCATTGTTTTTCAGAATGGATAGAAAAGGGCATAACGTGGCATTCGAAATCATAATCGGGAAATGGAAAAAAGCCCACATCTAATCCCATTTTTTCTACCATTTTATACACTATTGTTTTGGAAAACACACTGTCTTAAAAATCAGACTATTGTAAAACCCACTGTTTCACTACGATGTCGCGTCATGTTATGTATGTATCCATGTATGTTCTTATATATGTTTTTCATGTGTTTTTCAATGTGCATAGGCTAATTTTGTCTAGGATTTTGAAACCGACATATCCTATGTTATATACATATGTGAATTTTTTCCAATAGTTAGCTTGCTCCCTCCTTAACTCCTGGACAAAATTCACATATGTATATAACATAGGATATGCCCCCGATACCGCATGGGGAAAAGAGTCGTGACGGAAGAGGTGGGACTAGGGAGGGAAAAGGTTGTCGGACGGGAAGGAAAGACTTGAGGGCTAGACGTCTCATCCCATGTGCCATTTGTTGTCTCGTTATCGAGAAATCATGTTAGCATTGGCGGGTTTTCAAAATAATTGTTCGACGTGGAAGGACATAAAGCCAAAAAATGTAGCATTCGAAACCATTATTAGCAAATATCTTGTTCAATGACAACAATTAGTGTTGTGCACATAGTAAGAAGACAACGTATTGAATTTGAGCTTCATAATTTTTAACAACCCTTACTTTCAGCAAAACAATCTTCTTCGATATCTACCCAACACATTATTCACATAATAGTTGCATCATGGAAAACATAGTGGGCTGTGACTCACTTATTATTTTATGCAGGCTATGAGAAATGAATGTTTTAAATTTTATGTTTTTGTTTTTTAACAACACTTACTTTGAGCAAAACACTCTTTTTCAATATCTGCTGATATGTTTCAAACAAAAAATTTACATAATAGTAGCATCATGGAAAACATAGTGGGTTGTGGCTCACCTCTTATTTATTTCAATCTCCTTATTTAAATGTAAATGGAAAGCTAAAGGTTTGAGTGCACGTGGAGGAGTTGGAGTAGAATACCGACAAAATGGAGGTGAGGGGTAATTTGAAATTTGGGAAACACAATGTGGAGTATCTCAGTTTCTTGAATGTCTTCCAAATCACACATTCCATTGTTGTGTTTAAATTTCAGTTGACTGGAAAAAAAACTGCACAAAATAATTGTGAATGGGAAACATAGTGTTGGGTTTCAGTTATTTGAATCTCCTTGTTTAAATGTAAAGGGTTGTCTCATGGTGGGTTGCTTTCTTCTTAACACACATGGTTTTACAACATGGAATGTTACAAAACAATATGAATGTTTTCAAAATCATACATTCCACTGTGTGTTTAAATTTCACAGCAATGAAAAAAAAAGTGCAAAAAAGAATTTTAAATGGGAAACACAATCCTGGGTTTCAGTTATTTTAATCTCCCTATTTAGATGTAAAGGTTTGTATCATGCTGGGTTGCTTGGTTCTTAACACCCACGGTTTTGTAAGATGGAATGTTAGAAAATAGTATGAAAGTCTTCCAGATCACACCTTCCATTGTTGTGTTTAAGTTTTAAGTATATAAAAAATTGCATGCTTCATAACACATTGCATTTTTCAACCTCCACATCACAACATACCCAAGCCCTTTCTAATTTTTAAACCAGTATATCTAGGTGTGCACATTGGGTAGTGCATGTTGGAAAACACAATGTGTTTTGAAGCTTGCCTTCACTTCATTTTGTTTTGCAACAATTCATGTTGGAAAATCTTTGGTATTAAGAAAGAAGCAACCCAAATAGTGCTGTAAAACCCTCTACAACACTATTGGATAGTACATGTCACCTCAATTTGGTCTGATTTCTCCTCCAACTTGTCCACGTGCAGTGAAACATTCAACTTTCCCTTTCAATGTGCAGACTGGAAACAAATAGTATTTTCACCTTTCTTTCTCGAAATAGAAAAGGCCTAATACCTACAACCATTGCCGGGAAAATGTGTTAGTGCTGGCAAGATTTCAAAATAATTTATCAGCGTGGACAAAAATCCTAAAACGTGGCATTTGAACCATTATTTGCAAATATCAAAAAGCCCAGACAAGCTCCCATTTTCTCCATTTTTGGACAGTAACATTTTGATGGATAGAAATGTGAAGATTTCCAGGTGTTCGGAGCTCCCTAAGGTATGTATATCCACTCTATGTATGTGCCATTTTTCCATTCTACCATGAACACTAAAGAAAGGAATGACTATTTGTTGCTAGAAAACAATATTTTCACCTTTCTTTCTTGAAATAGAAAAGGCCCAATAGTAGGAAACAAATAGTATTTTCACCTTTCTTTATTGAAACAGAAAAGGCCCAATAGCAAGAAATAAATAGTATTTTCACCTTTATTTCTTGAAACAAAAAAGACCCACGTCATTCCCTTCTACTTTTTCTGCGCCAGACAAAAGAAACTTGTCCACAAAGCTAATTCGCCCACTTTTTTGCCTCGAAACAGGCGAGAAAACCCACCTGATGGGGCCGTTAACTCCCACTTGACCATTGCCTAGACACTTTGTTTCATTTGCCGATTTCGTGCTGATTGTCGGTCTGGCAGACCTTGCACTACGACATCTCATCATGTTATGTATGTTTCCATGTATGTTGTCATGTATGTTTTTCATGCGTTTTTGAACAACTCTTTGCTACAACCGAAATGCCATTTCTCTTTCTTTATCTGATTGGAACAAATAAATTGCTTGCATTATTTGCGGAGTTGGAAAACACACTGTCTCCTCTCAATTGCAGAGGGTTTTACAACACTATATGGGTTGCTTGTTTCTTAACACCTTATATCGACATAGTGTGTTTTCCAAATGTGCAGATAATGTGAGCATTTATTTGGTCGAATCAGATGAGGGAAATTAAATTCCATTTTGATCTCATGTTACATGAATATGTGCTTTTTGTTTATGAGTTAGCTTTCTCCTGATTGGAACAAATGAATTTCTCTCATTATTTGCACAGTTGGAAAACACACTGTCTCCTCTCTGTTGTAGAGGGTTTTACAACACTATTTGGGTTGCTTGTTTCTTAAGGATTCGACTAACTCCTAGACAAAATTCACCCATGTACATCGAAAAACGCATGAAAAAAACATGGATACATACATAACATGATGAGACGTCATAGCTGGAAAACACATTGTTTCCTCTTTGTTACACAGGGTTTTACAACACTATTTGGGTTGCTTGTTTCTTAACACCTTATATGGAGACATTGTATTTCACAACATTGCAAATAGTGTGAGCATTTTTTTGGTCGAATCAAATGAGGAAAATGAAATGCCATTTTTATCTCATGTTACATACATAGGTTCTTTTTGTTTACGAGTTAGCTTTCTCTTGATTCCTAATTGGAACAAATGAATTTATCCAACAGAATGAACGTTCATTGCTTCACAGTTCTAGCAGAATGGAAAAATGGCACATATGATTGTTGATATATATACTAGTGTTGGCGATAGGTTAAATTGGAAATTAAATTCCCAATGTACAATTTAATATGTTTGTTTATTGTCTGTGCAAGCTGGCATTTTGCACTAAGAAAAACGTATAAATTTTATATTGGGGAAATTTGGAAGAAATAAAATTATTTCTAGCACCAATTGTCTTTAATTTTCCAATTTAATATATTGCTAACACTTGTCTTCCTTCTAGGTGGTTGATATGGGCCAGGAAAGAAAATTGAACAAAAGAAGGGCAGGTGGATTGAGAAGGATGCTTCAGGAGATGTGAATCTTGTGTAGTAGATACACGTGATTATGGCTGTGATAGTTTGAATCGCAAGTGTAGTGGAAACATAGTAATGTTAATAAATGTAAGAACATAAATTGAAATTTTATTGTAAACTGTATCCTAATAGGGTTAGTATAAAGTAGAATTCCATAGTATATAAACAGAAGTTCAACAAGGTTTTGTTGTAAAATGATTTAGTGAAAAAATATTCCTCACAAGATAAAGAAAAATAACACACCTACCAGTTGAACAAGGCTTTAGAATAATAAGTTTCTATAGGATACCTACTAGAGTTGAACAAGGCTTTAGAATAATAAGTTTCTATAGCATACCTACCAGAGTTGAACAAGGCTTTAGAATAATAATTTTCTATAGCATACCTAACAGAGTTGAACAAGGCTTTCTTTGTTGCGGAGTTTATTTTAGTAAAACATATTTTATAATAGCATAAAGAAAAAGAAAATTTTCCATAGCATTATCTACTAGTTGAATGAAGGTTTCCATAGCTAAGTAACTTTATTTTCCATAAAGTTGATCTTTCTCTAAAAACTTACAAGTTACTAAAGAGTATTTTTTCCACTAATAAAGGGCTGCTAAATTAAATAAAGTTTAGAACATATGAATATTAAACTCATACAAGCAAAGAAGAGCCAAATTTAATAGCTTTGGCTGGTTGTCAGCGGAAGGTCCCTGCTAGAATAGACACATTTGTCTCTTCATTAAGATGACAGTTTTGTATGAAGTTTCCTAACTGTATAAGTCATCATCATCTTTATTATCTATTGTAGCAAATACATCTAAAGCCCCAATAGGAGTACCAGTAGGTCTATCTGTAGATTGAAACTCAGAACCAAAGCCTCAAGATTGTTGTAGTGTTTTTGCAAAGGTTTGATACTTCCAAATATCAACATCACTAACAGTTCTTTGGGAATATTTCATAGACTCCTCAAAATGAGCAGCTTTTATTTCAGCTACCTCATCACTATCATCCTCATCCATTTCCTTAGGATTCTTGACTCTTTTTCATTCACATTGAATTTCCTGAAAGTGTGGGGGGAGAGGTTATGGTAAAATTGAAACGCATGCTAGTATGATGAATTGAAATAACAAGCTACAAGTTGAGGTAGGTTCAATAGGTAGACTACTGCTCTATCTTAAAAATTAGTAACATAATAGTCAAAATAAAAACCATTAGAAATCCATAAACAGATCTAGTTTGCAAAAGATGCCACAATTGGAACTCACCTTCTCAATATTTTCTCTAATAGCATACTTGCAAGCCCTCTGAAAAATCTCAGTGATATCGGCTCCACTAAATCCTTGGGTATAATGGGCAAGTGCCATTAGGTCTACATCCTTTGATATGGGTGACTTTCTCAAGCAAGATTTGAAGATTTGATAACGTGAGGACTCATCAGGTAAGGGAATATAAATCTGCTGGTCAAGTTGGCCAGGCCTTAACAATGCAGGATCGATGATATCAGGCCTGTTTGTAGCAACAATAATGATAACTATTTTCTTGGCTTCCATACAAGCCATCTCCATCAACAACTGATTAAGGACTCTATCTGCAGCACCACTAGCATCCCCAACACTACTACCACACTAGAAACATGCAAACCAATTATGCATCACAAGTTAGAGCCTACCTCAAAAAGGTCAAACAAAATTCCCAGTCATTTATAGTCAACCTTAAACTTTTACTTATAAAAAAGCAACACACCTACGTAGCAATAGAATCAAGCTCATTAGAAAACATGACACAAGGAGCTAACCCTTTGGCCTTATCAAAAATTTGTCAGATTAGACTCACTCTCTCAAAACCACATTGTTAACAATTTAGGGCCCTTCACATTGATGAAATTTGCTTGGCATTCATTGGCAATTGCTTTTGCAAGAAATGTCTTTCCACAACCCGGTGGCCCATAAAATAGCACTTCTTTTGAAGGAGACATTCCAAATTTTTCAAATTTCTCAAGATGTTCCACTAGATATTGAAAAGTCTACACCAAACTCATAATGAATTTTTTTAGTTGATATCTCCTTGAAAAGTAGGTTTTCTAGATTGAAAGAAAAGCAAGGCACAAATATAATGAACCGCGTATCTCAATATACCTCATGAAGCTCCCTCTTGAAATTTTCCAACCCTCCAATATCTTCCCAAGTGACATTTGGAACTTCAACAACCTATCAATGTTTTCCCAATATTCATAAGCAAATTTACCATTATTAAAATCATTAGAAACAAAAAAACTTAGAAAATTAAAATTTAGGGGCCCAACAGATCAATAGTTTAAAAATACAATCCCTACTTAATCGATATCAGAAAAATTGAATGTCTAGACATGGTTTGGAAAAAATCACAGTTTCATGGACAACGAATGGGTTGCTAGAGCCCAATGCAGTCTGGAAGTGCTAATTAGTCACGACCATTGAATTTAGAATCTCAGCATCTATTGTCTCATCTTCTAATTCAATGACATCCATTTTTTCCCTAATACACTGAAGTGCAACCTCAGTGAACAAAGTTGCAAGATCTACTCCAACGTATCCATGAGTATCCTTAGCAATCCTTTCGAGATCAACCTGCACCAAGAATCCTAAAGATTAATATATACTCTCACCAAGAAGAAAAAAGATTAATAAATGCTCTCAAAATCCAAGCATTGCTTGACATTAGATCTAGAAGTACAAAAAACAATTTAGGTTCTACAATACGTACATCATCAGAGAGCTTCATATTCTTCATATGGATACGAAGCACTTCCAACCTGCCTACTTCATCTAGAAACCCAGTGTCAATTTCCCTATCAAACCTTCCAAACCTTCTGAGTGATGGGTCAATACTATTTGGTCGGTTAGTTGCTGCAATCACAATAACATGAGCATGAGACTTAAGTCTGTCCATAACTATAAGAAGTTGAGAAACAATTCTCCTCTCAATTTCACTATGGGTTTTTTCCCTCTTGAGAGCTATGGAATCAATTTCATCAATAAATATAATGGAAGGTGCATTCTTCTCAGCCTCCTCAAAAGCCTTCCGGAGATTGCTTTCATGTTCTCCATCCAACTTTGACGTAATTTCAAGTCGATTGATACTGGAAAAAGAAGGCACCGGTTTCATTTGCAACTGCCCTAGCAATTAAGGTTTTCCTGGAACCAAGTGGCCCATAAAGCAAAATATCCTTTGGGGGTTTCACACCAATTGATTTGAAGAGTTGTGGGTGCCTGAGAGGAAGTTCTACCAATTCAAGTACTTGAGCCATTTGTTTCTGTACACCACCAACATCATGATAGCCTATTTCATCTAATCTATCTTCATCCTCCCGCTTTACAGGCTCCCCTTCACAAAAAAAATCACTATCTGGAAGAACAACATAGTATTCCCTAGGGTTTGTCTCAATTACCTTAAACTCCACACTACGCATACCACCTCTTATAAGGAAAAGATCACCTTTTGTCACTGGGCGATAAGCTTCGAAGAAATAGGCTGCAAGTTATAAATCAGTAAAGTCTTTTAGCACATAGACTTCACAAAGGCAAAAAGGAAGAGGGTTTTACAACACTATTTGGGTTGCTTCTTTCTTAACACCTTATATCAAGACATTGTGTTTTCCAACTATGCAGATAATGGGAGCATTTAGTAGGTCGAATCAGATGAGGAAAATGAAATGTCATTTTGATCTCATGTTACATAAATAGGTGCTTTTTGTTTATGATTTAGCTTGCTTATTTCTCAGCACCTTATATCGAGACAGTGTGTTTTCCAACTGTGCAGATAATGTGAGCACTTATTTGGTCGAATCAGATGAGGAAAATGAAATGCCATTTTCATCTCATGTTACATAAGTAGGTGATTTTTGTTTATGAGTTAGCTTTCTTCTGATTGGAACAATTAAATTGCTGTCATTATTTGCATAGATGGAAAACACACTGTCTCCTCTTTGTTGCAGTGGGTTTTACAACACTATTTGGGTTGCTTCTTTCTTAACACATTATATCTAGACAGTGTGTTTTCCAACCATGCAGATAATGGGAGCATTTAGTTGGTCGTATCAGATGAGGAAAATGAAATATCATTTTTATCTCATGTTACATAAACAGGTTCTTTTTGTTTATGAGTTAGCTTGCTTGTTTCTTAACACCTTATATCGAGACAGTGTGTTTTCCAATTGTGTAGATAATGTGAGCACTTATTTAGTCGAATCAGATGAGGAAAACTTAATTCCTTCTTAATCTCATGTTACATAAATAGGTTCTTTTTGTTTATGAGTTAGCTTTCTCCTGATTGGAACAATTCAATTGCTCTCATTATTTGCACAGTTGGAAAACACACTATCTCCTCTATGTCACAGAGGGTTTTACAATACTATTTGGGTTGCTTGTTTGTTAAGGAGTCGACTAACTCCTAGAAATACAATTACACCTATGTACATCGAAAAACGCATGAAAAACATACATGGATACATACATAACATGACGAGACGTCGTAGTTCGAAAACACATTGTCTCCTCTCTGTTGTAGAGGGTTTTACAACACTATTTGGGTTGCTTGTTTCTTAACACCTTACATGGAGACATTGTATTTCCCAATAATGCAAATAGTACGAGCATTTATTTGGTCGAATCAGATGAGGAAAATGAAATGCCATTTTTATCTCATGTTACATACGTAGGTGCTTTTTGTTTACGAGTTAGCTTTCTCCTGATTCCCGATTGGAACAAATGAATTTATCCAACAGAATGAACTTTCATTGCTTCACAGTTCTAGCAGAATGGAAAAATGGCACATATGATTGCTAATATATATAATAGTGTTAGTGATAGGTTAAATTGGAAATTAAATTCCCAATGTCTAGTTTAATATGTTTGTTTATTGTCTGTGCAAGCTAGTATTTTGCACTCAGTAGAACATATAAAATTGTATATTGGGGAAATATGGAAGAAATAAAATTATTTCTAGCACCAATTATCTTTAATTTGCCAATTTAATCTATCACTAACACTTGTCTTTCTTCCAAGTGGTTTATATAGGCCAAAAATGTGTTGTTGAACAAAACAAGAGCAGGTGAATTGAGAAGGATGCTTCAGGAGAGGTGAACCTTGTGCAATAAATACAGGTGATTCTGGCTGCCATAGCTTGAATCGCAAGTGTAGTGGACAGTTAAATTTCCAAAATTTAATATGCATTTAGAAGTGCCGATTTGTTTGAAATTGTGAAATGTCGGGGTTTTCAACCAGCTATCATTTTCATGTGATTCTTAAGTGTTGCGCTAATTTGAAAACTTTCACCAAATAAGTTTATATGTGGTTCATAATTTTTTTCATAATAGTTATTTTTACAATTTTTCTATTTGTCTAGAATATTTAGTAAGTTATAAATGGTTTGTTTTTAACAACATCTGATGGAAAGTTTTGTAGAATGCTATTTCTATATCCTATTTCTACTCTTTTTCAGTATCTTTTGATCTGACCACCACACTGCAAAAATATCTGCATATAACAAGCGACTACTTGAAATAGTTCTATGCACTCTATTAAATAGAACTCATAAAGCCAATGGGTAGGAATAACTTAATTGATAATTTGGCCTACTCCCATTACTTGGCCCTAAATATTATAAACAAATTGTAAAAGAGCTATTAGAATAACAACATACATGGAAATAAAAAGTGACAAAATGGGCAGACGAGACCAAACATCCGGGTGATGGTTACATAGGAGTTAACAACACCGTTAAGTGGGTTTTCCTACCTGTTGCAAGGCAAAAAAGTGGGCAGGTTAGCTTTGTTGACAAGTTTCTTTTTTCTGGAATGGGAAAAGCGGAAGGGAATGACGTGGGCCTTTTCTGTTTCAAGAAAGAAAGGTGAAAATACTATTTGTTTTGTTTCCACTCTGCACATCGAAAGGGAAAGTAGAAGGTCTCAGTGCACGTGGAAGACTTGGAGGAGAATACCGATGAAATTGAGGTGACAGGTACTATCCAATAGTGTTGCAGAGGGTTTTACAACACTATTTGGGTTGCTTCTTTCTTAACACCTAGGGTTTTCCAACATGAATTGTTGCGAAATAGAATGAAGTGCGTACTATGAATTACACTATGTGTTGAGGGTTATTATTGTCCCCATTCAATGAGAGATGTGCAATTTTATAAAATAAAACACCATCTATACATTTGTATATTTTCATTACAAGACAAAGGTTGGGTATACCATATAAGTAAAGGCAGGCTTCAAAAAACATTGTGTTTTCCAACATGCACTACACAATGTGCACACCTAGATATACTGGTTTAGAAACCAGAAAGGGCTAGGGTATGTTGTGATGTGGAGGTTGAAAAATGCAATGTGTTATGAAGCATGCAATTTGTTATATACTTGAAACTTAAACACAACAATGGAAGGTGTGATTTGGAAGACTTTCATACTATTTTCTAACATTCCATCTTACAAAACCGTGGGTGTTAAGAACCAAGCAACCCAGCATGAGATGACCCTTTACATCTAAATAGGGAGATTCAAATAACTGAAACCCAACACTATGTTTCCCATTCAAAATTATTTTGTGCAGTTTTTTTTTCAATTGATTGAAATTTAAACACAACAATGGAATGTGTGATTTGGAAGACATTCAAGAAACTGAAATACTCCACATTGTGTTTCCCAAATTTCAAATTACCCGTCACCTCTATTTCATCGATATTCTACTCCAACTCCTCCACATGCACTCAAAACTTCAGCTTTCCATTTACGTTTAAACAAGGAGATTGAAATAACTGAAACCCACCACTGGGTTTCCCATTTAGAATTATATTGTGCACTTTTTTTTCAATCAACTCAAATTTAAACACAACAATGGAATGTGTGATTTGGAAGACATTCATACTTTTTTGTAACATTCCATGTTGCAAAACCGTGCGTGTTAAGAAGCAAGCAACCCACCATGAGATGACCCTTCACATTTAAACAAGGAGATTCAAATAACTGAAATGCGATAGTGTATTTTTTCAACACTGCAGACCATCTATAACAACATTGTGCCTTGCAAGTATCATAACATAATACTTGCAAGGCACAGTTTCGTTATAGATGGTTTGTAGTGTTGGAAAACACACTGTCCCATTTCAGTTTTCCAATTTAATTACATTCTTGGCACCTCGTTTTGCTATTTGGAAATAATGGTTTTCAATGACATGTATTGGGCTTTTTGTCCATCTATGCCGAACAATTATTTTGAAAAGAAGATGACTGTTATGATGCATGTGACACGCATTTTTGTAGGGAGAATAGCCTGCTCCCAATTGCAGAAGGTGATCTCCTTGTGACATGGCTTACACATGATAATGTATTTCCCTTCTTCAGGGATAAGACATATCTGCTTATCATTGCTAGTTGATTTGTGGATTCGATTGTCTAAGTATTTTTGCATCAACATTGCGGATGAGACTACGTGATCCAACATCATGATGAGTGATGTTGTCTTCTTCATCCTTATGTTGGATCATGGAGTGTGATCCCAAACGTTGATGCAAGAATTCTTACACAATCGAATCCATAATTTAACTAGCAATAATCAATATGGATTCTGGAAAATTGATATCATTTATTTATGATTATGTTATCATTTCAAACACATGTTTTTTCAGGGATAATAACTTGATTTTACTATATTTCATAGGGAGATTAGCTTTTGTGTTGCAATTGGATGTTGCTATTATCCCTAGAAGAATGCATGTCAGAGGCATCATAACATGCAAAAACCCACTGTGTTTTCCGTGATGCTACTGTTATGTAAATTTTCTGTTGGAAACATATGAGCAGATATTGAAAAAGAATGTTTTTCTCAGCGTAAGTGTTGTTAAAAAACTACAACGTGAACTTCAAAACATTCATTTCTCATAGCCTGCATAAAATAATAAGTGAGCCACAACTCACTTTGTTTTCCATGATGTAACTGTTATGTGAATAATGTGTTGGGTAGATATCGAAGAAGAGTTTTTTGTTGAAAGTAAGGGTTGTTAAAAATTATGAAGTTCAAATTCAATAAATTGTCTTCTTACTATGTGCATAACACTAGTTGATGTCTTCAAACAAGATTTGCAAAGTCTAGGTAAACCGAGTGTGTTTTCCATCCTGCAATAGTTAAGTAATTTTTTTGTTGGAAACATATGAACAGATAGTGAACAAAACTGTTTTTCTTAAATGGGTGTCATAAAACAAGAAAGTGAAGTTGAAAATATTATTTTGTCACAGTCCAGAAAAAATAAGAAGTGAACCGTAACCCACTGTGTTTTCCATGATGCTACTGTTATGTAAATTTTATGTTGGAAACATATGGGAAAATATTGAAAAAGAGTGTTTTTCTCTAAGTAAGTGTTGTTAAAAAACTACAACGTGAACTTCAAAACATTCATTTCTCACAGCCTGCATAAAATTATAAGTGAGCCGTAGCCCACTATGTTTTCCATGATGCAACTGTTATGTGAATAATGTGTTGGGAAGATATCAAAGAAGAGTGTTTTGCTAAAAGTAAGGGTTGTTAAAAATTATGAAGCTCAAATTCAATACATTGTCTTCTTACTGTGTGCATAACACTAACTGTTGTCATTGAACAAGATTTGAAAAGTGCGGGATAAAATGAAAACTCCGCAATGAATGGTCATTCGTTTCTTCAGTGTTCATGGCAGAATGGAAAAATGGCACATACAGGTATGTGTAGGATCATGATGGGCCAAAAAGTGGCGATATCTAAGTGATATGATGGCCCATGTGGCTGACGACTTTTTTTTACCCAAAATTGATGAAACAAAAAAAGTTTTTAAATGATATTCTCAGCTTTCCACCAATATAAATTATGCTTTACTTTGAATTTAATAAATAATTATTATTCATTTTCTATTTGAAGTACAACTAAAGTCTTGATTTATAGGTTGATTGAAAAAATCTATAGCTTTCAAATGGTATCACATTTTTTGAATCCAAAATATGCGTCACATTCTATGGTTCACATACTATAGGATTAAAAAGAAAGAATTGAATTTCATGAAGTTTTGACCAAGTTAAGGTGGTAAGACATACGAATTTTTATATTTTTTAAAAGTTGTAATAAAAAATTCATAATTAATTATTTACTTGGAAAAAACTTACAAAAAAATATGCATCACATCAGGACATGAGTTCTCTAGTTAAATCTAAAATCTTATAAAAAATTATTATCATTTTATTGTGGTTAGGGTGGTCAGACAGACACCCACTTCTTATTTTTTCCCTAAAATTTAATTACTATTGCATTGAAATTTCAAATTTTCACCAAATAGATTTTAAAAATAAATAAATAAACCTAGTACTTTAGAAAATATATTCAATTTTCTACAGATTCTATTCTTACATATTTTTAAAATAATATAGATAACTTATTCAAATTTTTACATCAAGTTGCCTAACTCTGCTTTTTGAATTTTATTGCCACTTAAGGGCCTATTTTTTCCATGATGATTCTGCACATACCCATACATAGAGTGGATATACATACCTGAAGGAGCTCCGCATGCCTACAACTCTTGCCCTTGCTATCCACCAAAATGTCGCTGTCCAAAAATGGAGAAAATGGGACCTTGTTTGGGCTTTTTGATATTTGCTAATAATGGTTTCGAATGCCATGTTTTTGGCTTTTTGTCCATCCACACCGAATAATTATTTTGAAAACCTACCAGAGCTAACACAATTTCCCGATGATGAGACCTCTGACCCTCAAGTATTTCCTTCTCGTCTGATAACCTTTTCCCTCGCCAGTCCCACCTCTTCCGTCGTGACTCTTTTCTCCATGCGGTATGGGGGGAATATCCTATGTTATATACATATGTGAATTTTTTCCATGAGTTAAGTAGGGAGCAAGCTAACTCCAAGACAAAATTCACATATGTATATAATATAAGATATGCCAGTTTTAGGCGTAAATTCACATATGTATATAACATAGGATATGCCGGTTTTAAATTCCTAGACAAAATTCACCTATGCACATTGAAAAATGCATGAAAAATATACATAAGAACATACATGGATACATACATAACATGACGAGATGTCCTAGTGAAACAGTGGGTTTTACAATAGTCTGAGTTTTAGGAGACAATGTGTTTTTCAAAACAGCAGTGTATAAAATGGTAGCAAAAATGGGATGGGATGTGGGCTTTTTTCTATTTCCTAATTATGATTTTGAATGCCATGTTATGATCATTTCTATCCATTCCAAAAAACAATGTGAATAATGGCGACATTCTGGGTTTTACATGATTTTCGAAATATAGCATTTCATTGCACAATCCACAGATTTTGCTTTCTACAAATATTATTCAGTAATTTCACTCATATTTGTACAATGGTTTGTCTCTTATTTCATTCAAAAATGAAAAAAATTGAAAACCAGCATACGGGGAGGAAATGAAACAAAAATTTAAAAACCTTCAACACAAAAAAATGCTTGAAATCGGCATATCCTATGTTATACACATATGTGAATTTTGTCCAGGAGTTAGCTTGCTCCCATTATATATAACCTAAATGATCCTAAAGATTTTAAATAACCATAATTATTTAAGCTTTTGAGAAGCGACAGACAACCCTCTGGGTTTTCCATACTGCAACTTTTTTTTTTTTTTGTGCAACTTTTGTTGCAAGCAAGGGAAGTTATAAAATATGAAAGTGAGCTTCAATACATTCTTTTATTATGGTGTGAATAACACTAAGTGTTGTCATTGAACAAGATTTGAAAAGTGTGGGACAACCCAGTGTGTTTTCCATTGTGCAAATTTTTTTGTGCATCTTCTCTTCGAAACATATTACGATATTCAAATGGAATGTTTGGTGCATGTGATGGATTGTTATAATAAAAGAATGTGAAGTTCAATACAGTGTTTTGTTACAGTCTACATAACAGAAAGTGTTGTCTTTGAAGAAGAATAGAGAAGTGAGGGAAAACTATGTTAACCTAATTGAGGCGGGGGGAGTAACCAATAGGGTTGTTTCTTGTAAAGGGTTTTAGAACAGTTTGTGGGTTGCATGGTTCATAACACCCCGTGTTTTCCAACCTGAAAATTCGGATAACAGTTTGAGTGTCTTGAAAATCTTTCCTTATTTACACTGTATGAATGTAAAAATGGCACCTCCAAAAATTACAACTGTTAGTTATGGTATAAATTTCAATTCAGTATCTTCGCGTGATTGACAATAATAATTGGACAAAATAATTGCATTTTGTAAAATAGAGTGGGTTACTTGTATAGTGTTTTACAATAGTGTGGGTTGTGCATTTCAAATTCTTCTTTTCATTGAAAAAATATATGCTTGATTACTACAAAATCATGCAATAAATTTTGGAACTTTAACTATCTATAACACTTGCAACAATTTTACTTTTTACAAGAAACCAAGGATGCGTGTTGTAAAACGAAAATTGGTTCCTGTAGTGAAGAATTTCACTAACGTGGACAACACACCTGAAAGTTTGTGTAGTAGTGCATCTTCTTCAAGGCGGTCTCATTCATGAAATGTGCAGGTAAGATCTGGTAATTACAAGATGCAATCAAATGTATAATTTTAATCTCTCATAAGTGGTTATGAGGTTGATTGGAAAGTGGGTATGTTTTATTCAGGAGGCAACAACCACAGTACGGAGGAAGTTCCCTTAGTTTACGAAAACAGTCAACCGTAAGGCAACAATGTTTTTGGTAATTGATTGTGAACTTGCAATTTCCCTTCCCTTCCTATGCATGAATCATAATGCTTTTTAATTTCAGTTCGAAAATATCATGTTTGTTACAAATATTCTGATTTTGACATATATCATTCCCTTGATTCAGGAAAATAATCAGGGAGATGATCTTGCTCTTGTGATAGTCCATGACCAGAAGGAAAAACATGTAGAGGGAGACCCTAAGGATGCAGAGGGATCCAATGAAGCATGGGGTGATGTGGTGGATGAGAAAGTAGATATAATAATTGAATACAGGTTGCTGCTGAATACAAAAGAGAAACAGTGAATGGTAGATATATATATTACTATATTGTAGAAGAATGTACAAGAAATTATTATGATTGGAGAGTGTTCAACATGCATAGGTTTCAGCATCACCACCTTCCTATTCTTGAGGTACCAAAGCATGGCCAAGCTGTGTTGGAGGGGAACCAAAACAACCTGCTCCTCCCCTTGATAAATTGAAAGAGTACCTTCTAAAGAAGGTGGAAAATACAGAGTACCAAATGAATATACGGAAGCAGCTACAGCAGAAGTGTGTTATTAGATATGTTTGTCAAAAGTATGGGAAACAAAACTTCCTTCAACTTCCCCAAGAAGGAAAGGATGAGGTGAAGAAGGAAATTTTGTTATACAACAGTGAGGAGATGAAGGAGCATAGAAGGCAAAGAATATTACAATTGCAAGAGAGAAAGAGACAAGAAGGAATGGTAATGTCGAACTGAACTATTAAATGTGAATTTTCCTTGCTTCATATTTTATGTTCGAATGCATACAAGGTTCACTTAATGTTAACTTACATGACATGACAGGGTGATGGTCGAGAAACAGTTTCTTCCCTCCAGCAGATTAGGGTTCATTTGTTAGAGGAAGCTATGCCCACGAAAGGCGAAGATGATGATGTTCCTCCCACCCCTATGTCTAACATTCAGAATAAGCATCCTACACAGTTAAAATTTTCAAGGCACCCTTTGAAGAAGAAACGAAAACAAACGGTGATCTCGAAATCTTTTGTTTACTCTAAAGTTTTTTTTGATTATTTGAATAAATTGGTTGCATGCATTTGAGTTTGGTGCAACGTTTCAATTCCTCCTATTACACAACAATGATGAACAACGAACTACTGCCCTCAAGCATGTTTTTGTGATTTTTGATGGTGAACAATTGCCCATGGAAGCACAAGATGATGTTGTTCCTCCCGACCCACCATCTAACAATGTTGAGAAGAAGAAGAATGAGCATATGTCGTAAAATGTGTCAAGGTACCTTGACATGGAGGAACTAGAAGAAACAGTGAATTGCAATTCTTTTATTTAATGTTTGTTTTGATTATTTCATTGAATTGGTTGCATGCACCTGAATTTGAAATGACCTTTTCATTCCTGCTATTACAGGGCAAGGATAAACAATGAATTATTGGCCTTGACCTCATTGGCGATGTCGTTTCAATTGAAATGAGAGAGGATAATATAGATGGACATGCGGATGGGGAGAGCACTGGCCACGAAGTGGGACAGGGTAACACAAATGGTTATCAGGACGGGGAGAACACTGACTTAAATGTGGAACTGGGTAACAGAGATGGACATGGGGATGGGGAGAGCAGTGGCTTGCAAGTGGGAGAGGGTAATAAGGATGGACCCAGGGGAGGAGAGCGCTAGCCTACAAGGGAGAGATGGAAATAAAGATGGAAATGGGGACGGGAAGAGGTGCGGCATGCCATCTATATCGATATGAGACCCAACACACTTCCATGCTCTATTCTTATTTCTTTAGGAATATTTTAACATGCCTTCAATTATGCTTCACGTCAATGACGTTTCTATTGTAGGAAAATCCGATGGATGAATAGGTGATAGAGTTCAACGACATAACTTTTAAGGTCGGTGATCACGTCGACCTTTGGAGGCCGCATAAATAGGTTGCGAAAGGCATTCTACATGTTGTCACTATAAACGCTCACACCCAATGCTTGAGGCACCTAGAAAATTGTGCGAGAGTCAGCATTGTTGAGGCCATTGATGGTCAATGCTACATGCCTTTTCCCATGCCTGGCGCAGAGACCATCACAGAGTGTATGGGCGGCTTTGTCATATGGTAGCTTGCCGAGATGAAGCATTATGTTCCAGAGGTACACATAAATGATATGTTGTTGTATATATCATACTACGTATAGTGTTTCCATGCATACGTTAATTCTCATTATTTTTTTGCTATAGTGTGAAGGTGTTAAACCTGACACAGACAAAGCACAAACTAAAAATAAATCTGTTGTTTCACGTTCATCATCTGTGAGGGTTTGTGGCTCTGGAATCATCCCTCCCGAAATACACAAGGACCCTAAGAAACGTGCCATATTTTACGCAGACCTAAACTCAATTTCAAGGAATAGGCAACGTAGGAATTGATGAGATAGGCTCCGAATATTGATTCTGCTCTATGGGTTTCATTATTTGAATATTGAAGAATTATGGTGTAGAGATACACCATTTGCATATGTTTCAACACTATGGTGTTATACATTTGATACAAAAATTTTAATGGGCTTCTTTAATTATTTTATTATTGTACAATTATGTTGAACATATACTCATTTCATGTCATTGGAACACATAATTGTTATCGATTTCATATCAGACTTTAAGAAAAATGGTCTTGTTCACTATCTATTCATATGTTTGGAACACAAATTTTACATGACTCTTGTGTTGTCCCCCATGGCATGTGTTACCATTAATGTCAAAGCAAGAAGACAATAAGATGTTCTTGATTGGTAAACAAGTCAGTAGTATTGGTTTGGTAATTTAGTTGATGGTCTCTTCATTTTAGTTCTTTGACAATCACTTGACTTGGCATACAAGTGTTTTTCAACTCTAGTACACTGCATATTGTTTCATGTTCAGTCATCTTGCATATTGTCATAAGGATCTAAAATTGTGACTATATGTAAATACAATTATATGAGTTAAAACAGTTATGAAGACAATTTTGGTTTTGAGTATGTGTAGGATCATCATGGAAAAAATAGACCCTTAAGTGGCAATAAAATTCAAAAAATCAGAGTTAAGCAACTTGACATAAAAATTTGAATAAGTTATCTATATTATTTCAAAAATATGTAAGAATAGAATTTGTAGCAAATTGAATGTAGTTTCTAAACTACTAGGTTTATTTATTTTTTTAAAATCTATTTGGTGAAATTTTGAATTTTCAATGTAGTAGTACTTAAATTTCAGGGAAAAAATAAGAAGTAGGTGTCTGTCTGACCACCCTAACCACAATAAAATGATAAAAAAAAATTAGAAGATTTGAGATATAAGTAGGGGACTCATGTCCGGATGTGATGCATATTTTTTTGTAATTTTTTTCCAAGTAAATAATTAATTATGATTTTTTATTACAAGTTTAAGAAAATATAAAAACTCATATGTCTAACCACCTTAACTTGGTCAAAAATTCATGAAATTCAATTTTTATTTTTTTAATCCTATAGTATGCGAAGCATAGAATTTGATGCATATTTCAGATTCAAAAAATGTGATACCGTTTTAAAGTTATAGATTTTTTTCAATCAACATATCAATTAGGACTTTAGTTGTAATTCAAATAGAAAACGAATAATAATATTTTATTAAATTCAAAGTAAATCATAATTTATATTGGTTGAAAGTTGTGAATCTCTTTTAATAACCCTTTTCATTTCATCAATTTTAGGTAAAAAGAAAGTTGCCAGCCACATGGGTCATCATATCACTTAGATATTGCCATTTTTTGGCCCATCATGATCCTGCACATACCCTCCTCATGTTCATTTATTTATCATATGTCATTCAGTTTTAAATTTTTCGTAAGATTATGTTATCTTGTAAATATTTCAGCTTTTGGGTTTCTATAATGTTGTCAGTCTCTATGATCTGGTTATGGTCTTTATGTTCATACATGTTAAAAATCATCAAACATGCTTGATAACTAAATTTCTCTAGAGCTTGCACTTTACATTTGGTTATTAATTCTAAAGTGGTTGGTATGGGAACAATTGATGTCACCATTTATCAATAAATTTGAGAAATTATTTTAAAAAACAATCAATGAGGTATGGGATTTGACACCCATCAAGTGTCAGCAATCTAGTTTTGGATTGTGATAATCCATACAAGTGGATAGAATGATATACTAATTTTTAAAATGCACCATTTGTAATGCATATTATATATATAACTACCTAAAAAAAATGTTGGGTCTCAATCCTGGAAACACAAAAATAAGGACTATCCATGAGTCACTCACAAGATCAAATCAACTTTTGAATGAACAAGTGAAATGCCTCAAGAAAAGAATGGTGAAAATCAAACTAATGTCAACAATTGCAAAGGTGATTACAATAGGCCCATCAAAATATCTCAATCAAGTAATGCACCATTGATTCTCATTATGTATCTTCAACCATATGGCAATGACAACAATGTGATTGGTAAACTATTCATTTAATGGTGTACCCTTACCCAAATTCCAATGACAAAGCAAAGCATATATTGGTGGGTTAGAAAACCCTATTCATCCTTCTAGAAAACATTTAAAGTAAGGTTTTAAGTCTCAATATTCTAAAACACCACTCTCTGTGAGTTGTTTATCCTCTACAAACTTCCCTATTCATCCTTCTAGAAAACCTTTAAAGTAAGGTTTTAAGTCTCAATATTCTAAAACACCACTCTCTATGAGTTGTTTATCCTCTACAACTTAGTTGTTCAAACCTCTTCTCCATTTAAGCAGGGTAATTTACTTCTAAAAATATATTTATTTTGGAGTATTTTCTCCATATAACCTGAATTGGTTCCTATATAATAGTTCGTAGACATAACTGTTGCAGGATGGAAAACACACTGGGTTGTCCCATACTTTGCAAATCTTGTTCAAAGACGGGAGTTAGTGTTATGCACATAGTAAGAAGACAATGTATTGAATTTGAGCTTCATAATTTTTAACAACCCTTACTTTCAACCAAACAGTCTTCTTCGATATCTGCCCAGCACATTATTCACATAACAGTTGCATCATGGAAAACATAGTGGGTTGTGGCTCACTTATTATTTTTTCTGGACTATAACAAAATACAGTTTTCAACTTCACTTTCTTGTTTTATGACACCCCTTACTTTAAGAAAAATAGTCTTGTTCACTATCTGTTCATATGTTTCCAACAATTTTTTTTACTTAACTATTGCAGGATGGAAAACACACTAGGTTGTCCAAGACTTTGCAAATCTTGTTCGAAGACAAAAGCTAGTGTTATGCACATAGTAAGAAGACAATGTATTGAATTTGAGCTTCATAATTTTTAAAAACCCTTACTTTCAAGAAAACACTCTTCTTCGATATCTGCCCAACACATTATTCACATAACAGTAAAATCATGGAAAACACAATGGATTGTGGCTCACTTATTATTTTTTCCGGATTGTAACAAAATACAGTTTTTAGCTTCACTTTTCTTGTTTTATGATACTCCTTACTTTAAGAAAAATAGTCGTGTTCACTATCTGTTCATATGTTTCCAACAAAACTTTTACTTAACTATTGCAAGATGGAAAACACACTGGGTTGTCCCAGAATTTGCAAATCTTGTTCAAAGACAATAGCTAGTGTTATGCACAGAGTAAGAAGACAATGTATTGAATTTGAACTAACTTTTAACAACACTTACTTTCAGCAAAACACTGTTCTTCGATATCTACCCAACACATTATTCACATAACAGTAGAATCATGGAAAACAAAGTGGGTTGTGGCTCACTTATTATTTTTTCCGGATTGTAACAAAATATAGTTTTCAACTTCACTTTCTTGTTTTATGACACCCCTTACTTTAAGAAAAAGAGTCTTTCTCACTATCTATTCATATGTTTCCAACAAAATTTTTACTTAACTGTTGTAGGATGGAAAACACACTGGGTTTTTCCAAACTTTGTGAATCTTGTTCGAAGATAGCAGCTAGTGTTATGCACACAGTAAGAAGACAATGTATTGAATTTGAGCTTCATAATTTTTAACAACCCTTACTTTCAGTAAAACACTCTTCTTCGATATCTGCCCAACACATTATTCACATAACAGTAGCATCATGGAAAACATAGTGGGTTGTGGCTCACTTTTTTTTTTTCGAACTGTAACAAAATACAATTTTCAACTTCACTTTTTCTTGTTTTACGAAACCCCTTACTTTAAGAAAAAAATTCTTGTTCACTATTTGTTCATATGTTTCCAACAATTTTTTTTACTTAACTGTTGTAGGATGGAAAACACACTAAGTTGTCCCACACTTTGCAAATCTTGTTCGAAGACATCAACTAGTGTTTTGCACATAGTAAGAAGACAATGTATTGAATTTGAGCTTCATAATTTTTAACAACCCTTACTTTCAGCAAAACACTCTTCTTAGATATCTTCCCAAGACATTATTCAAATAATAGTAGAATCGTGGAAAACACAGTGGGTTGTGACTCACTTATTATTTTCTTTGGACTATAACAAAATATAGTTTTCAACTTCACTTTCTTGTTTTATGACTCCCCTTACTTTAATAAAAGCAGTCTTGTTCACTATCTATTCATATGTTTCCAACAAAAAATTTACTTAATTGTTGCAAAATGGAAAACACACTGGGTTGTCCCGAACATTGCAAATCTTGTTCGAAGACAACAACTAGTATTATGCACATAGTAAGAAGAAAATGTATTGAATTTGAGCTTCATAAATTTTAACAACCCTTATTTTCAACAAAACACTCTTCTTCGATATCTACCTAACACATTATTCACATAACAGTAGAATCATGGAAAAAATAGTGGGTTGTGGCACACTTATTATTTTTTTCGGACTGTAAAAAAATACAGTTTTCAACTTCTTTTTCTTGTTTTATGACACCCCTTACTTTAAGAAAAACAGTCTTGTTCACTATCTCTTCATATGTTTCCAACAAATTTTTTTACTTAATTGTTGCGAGATGGAAAACACACTAGGTTGTCCCAGACTTTGCAAATCTTGCTCGAAGATAGAAACTAGTGTTATGCACACAGTAAGAAGACAATGTATTGAATTTTAGCTTCATAATTTTTAACAACCCCTACTTTTAGCAAAAAACTCTTCTGCAATATTTGTCCAACACATTATTCACATAACAGTAGAATCATGGAAAACATAGTGGGTTGTGGCTCACTTATTATTTTTTTCGGACTCTAACAAATTATAGTTTTCAATTTCACTTTCTTGTTTTATGACTCCCCTTACTTTAAGAAAAACAGTCTTGTTCACTTTCTGTTCATATGTTTCCAGCAAAAAAATTATTAACTGTTACAGGATGGAAAACACACTAGGTTGTCCCGAACTTTGCAAATCTTTTTCGAAAAAACTAGCTAGTGTTATGCACACAGTAAGAAGACAATGTATTGAATTTGAGCTTCATAATTTTTAACAACCCTTACTTTCAGCAAAACACTCTTCTTCAATATCTGCCCAACACATTATTCACATAACAGTAGAATCATGGAAAACACAGTGGGTTGTGGCTCACTTATTATTTTTTTTGGACTCTAACAAATTACAGTTTTCAATTTCATTTTCTTGTTCTATGACTCCCTTTACTTTAAGAATAACAATCTTGTTCACTATTTGTTCATATGTTTCCAGCAAAAAAATTACTTAACTGTTGCAGGATGGAAAATACACTGGGTTGTCCCAAACTTTGCAAATCTTGTTCGAAAAATCCAGCTAGTGTTATGCACACAGTAAGAAGATAATGTATTGAATTTGAGCTTCATAATTTTTAACAACCCTTACTTTCAGCAAAACACTCTTCTTCGATATTTGCCCCACATTATTCACATAACAGTAGAATCATGGAAAACACAGTGGGTTGTGGCTCACTTATTAATTTTCTAGGCTATAACAAAATACTGTTTTCAACTTCACTTTCTTATTTTATGACACCCCTTACTTTAAGAAAAATAGTAAGAAGACATTAGCTAGTGTTATGCACATAGTAAGAAGATGAGAAAAGTCGTAGATTTTGAAATTCCATTTCAACATTCCATTTCAATATCCTTATACATTTCAAAGAGAAGATGCACAAGAAAAGTTACAAAATGGAAAACGTAGACTATAACAAAATAGTGTATTCAAGTTCACCATGAAATTTTATAAGAACAATACACATCAGACAATGAAATGTAAAAATATTTCGAGTCAATACTATACAATCTAAAGAAAATTACAATGCACATTTAATACTGGTCACACTGAAGACTATGTCAACTATTTATGAACAGGTATAATCTTTGTGTTCTCAGCATTTGGAAGCATTTGTCGCACTCTGATTGTCAAGGTGGAATTGACAGCATATAATGTTAGCACCTCATAATTCTCATGTAGCAGTCTGAAGGAGGGCCTGACACGATGGATCTCAAAGCTGATAATGTGGTTGAATTTGAACACGACCAACAGCCATTCCTCCACAAGACCTTTGTGATTTCTAATTAGATATTCCCCCTTGATGAATCTCATAAACCTCATGCTCAGGTGATCCATAAGATTGTGCCTCTGTATGAAAATTTTTGGTCTAATGCACACCTTCCATATGCATCTAGCTAGGAAAAGGTCTCGAATTTCTCGGTAAATAGACATTGTCCAATCACATAAATTGACAATCTCTATTTGTAGATTGTAATATTGAACGTCCATGCCCATATATGCCTAGACACCAAAGACGTTGAAGAAGTGAGCATAATTATCATACTACAAATATGTGCGATTTGGACCTTTTCTATTAATTCTCCTTAACATCTTTTCCCGCAACCTGTATGGGAGGTTGAGTTCCTCAATTCGAGCAAGAGTATTCCATGGAAGATACGGGTGGTATTTGGTCAAACAACTAGCCACCCATGCTTGAGAATTGTGAGACATCTTTTATAGAATTGTAGTAGCAAGTTGTAAAATTCCTGAAATGAAAGACAAAACAACTTTTTTAGAAGGTAGACTTGCATTCTCTAATTAGAAGGACATTGTCAATGCAATGGAAATAGTGAAAAAATAAGTGAGCAAAGTGGACTAATGTATATAATGTATGCACTAAAGAGATTGTACCTATTATTTTGAATTGAACGAGGCAACACGTGCAGTATCTCCAATGGGCATATGGCGACACACGATTCAAACAGTGGGAAGAACAATGCCTGAAAGGAAAGAGAACAAAAAATTCAGCACATACAACAACATTCTCTAATTAGAAACACATGAAATAGTTCCTAAAAAAAATTGAAAGAGAAAGAAAACTTTTCATAACTAAGTAACTATGCATGGATGATGTCTTTTCCAACATACAAAATAATTTCAGCAAATAATTTGAGCAATTTATTTGTTGCAATCACATGAGTTGAACTAATGAATTGTAGAAAATATATTTCTGTTACGAACACAAGATGCAAATAATCACAGTTGCAGGATGGAAAACACAGTGGGTTCTGCCTAACATTTTTATTTTCTCTAGATTTATAACAAAACAAGGTCTTGAAGTTCACCTTCTTATTTTGTGGCAACCCTTTCTTTCACAAAACATTCCATTGTAATATGTCTTCATATGTTCCAAACACAAAATGCACGTAACAGTTGCATGATGGAAAACACACTCAAATTTGTCAACTTAACTATTTGAAACTCTTAACAACCCCTGCAAATAATCACAGTTGCAGGATGGAAAACACAATGGGTTGTTCCTAACATTTTTATTTTCTGTAGATTGTAACAAAACAAGGTCTTGAAGTTCACCTTCTTGTTTTGTGGAAACCCTTTCTTTCACAAAACATTCCATTGTAATATGTCTTCATATGTTCCAAATACAAAATGCACATAACAGTTGTACGATGGAAAACACACTCAAATTTGTCAACTTAACTATCTAAAAACCATCTTCCCAACAACAAAACATAACCTACCAGAATCATTCCTCGAGCGACGGAGATCACATCTCTGATTACATCCATTGCATCACACATCTTTCATAAGGTAACTTTTAGGTGAAATATGGTGGGTTTAGTAAGTGAATGTCTATCAAACTTGGGGGCAACAAAGTTTAAGGTAAGATTAAGCTTTTGCAAGCTTAATTAGTCGTGCTTGAAGAATGTTTTAGGCTTAATTATTCTTTTTGTAAAATAGACCTATTTTGGGGTCCACGACAGCGAAGAAGAACTTGTTTGAAGTGTTTGTTCCATAAAGTCTTTTCTATTCTAGAAACCCATTTGTGCCAATTTTTACATATCACAAATAGAGATGCTATTATTTTGAAAAGAATGCTTGAAAACATGACTCGACCATTGGAAATGCACTCAATTAGCCCAAATTTACAAAGGAGTGGATCTTAAATCATCATCACAACACCTAACGACTTGAAAAAGTCCTTTGAAAACTCTCATAACTTAGGAATCATCTACTTTTATGAATACAAAGGCTCAAGCCAATGCTAATCTACTAAACCCTTACTTTATGCACAAAAAAAGCTCTATCAAATGAGGCTTTAATAGAATACTGTATTAAAAACCTTCCCATGCTCTACCACCATATGAAACATGCTTACAAATGTTTTCCCATGCTTTAGGAACAAACTTTCAACCCCTTTGAATGCACTTTCCTCAGTTACCAACTTGTACGCATCCTTTTTCATTGGAAATCTTTTGTATTTTCTAAAGATCGGCAAACAAATATTGAATGGTTCGCTTCCCCTGCATGATTCAACATATACACTTCTTAAATTACATAATGTCATACAAAAAATTGGACTTATGTAAGCAAAGTTATTAAATTCGAACCATACCTTCCATTGGGTTTACACTCGCGAAAGACAATCGTCGACGAGGACTCCTTTTCAGTGATTGGAATGTTGAAGTGAACAAAAAAGCCATAAAATAAATCATAAAGTTTATGGCATGGTACAAGCACATACTGGAAAAAAGGAATCTGCAATACCATTTCCTATTACAATAAAGAAATTGAAATGGGTTTTCTCATACTCACCCGTATTAGATGTTGTATCCTCTGCCACATCCATAGTAGTTGCACCTGAAGTCTCACAGTGCATATTGACATTCAAATGCAAACTATTGTTCATAGACAATGGAAAGGAGTCATCCAAAGGGGTTCGGTGATCTGACTGTTGTGTGGAATGCTTCGTACGCCGAGTTGGATGTCGATGACGATCCCTAGTTGCACTAAACGATGGATGCATGCGAACGATGGTAGTTGCAACTTGATAAGGATCTAGATTGTATTGAAACGGAAATTTGTTTAATTATGGTAGGTCCTCTACAAACTTGTCCACTCATTTTGCATATAACTGCACCTACTCTAGAGATTGTGGTGGTGTACGCATCACTTTCTTCAAGAGTTCGTTAGTGTCATTCCAAAGAGAAATTGTCACCACATGTTCATCATATACATGAGTCATAGAAGGAGGTTTCATAGGGGTTAGAACATTAGGATTGATTTATTCTATGGCCCCCTCTGACAATGTCTCGTTCAAATCTATGTTTGTATTAATTGGTTGACCTCCCCTGTCTAAATGAGGACACAAAAGAAATTTGTATTAGGCTGTAGAAAATGAAAAACACAATTGATTCCAATAAAGTAATGCAATTCGAATTGAAATTCACTTACCATGGACCACCCCTTCAATGAAAAATGACCTTTTAATCAAGTGAGCAACCTTGATAACATACAAGTGTTCCCCTGCAAACTCCAAGGGAAGTCACAAACAAAAAGGTGCTCTCCAAATTTCCGCACAAGGTAGTGCATTGAACTACTTAGGCTTTTCACCCAGCACCATCCAGTATCTATTTCATCAAGAATACAGTCATCGATTGGAATTGCCTCGGCCCGCTCCACACTAGATCTCATATTTAAATCATTTTTGTTCGTCAAAAAACCATAATGCTGCAACTTTTCCTTTTGCCTATAGGATGGTTCCATTTTATACACAAGTGTGTAATACAAATAGTCCATTCTCCTATTGCATTTTTTTGAACGATCGCACAAGTACCAATTTTTTAGTACGCAATGGTACGACTCAATGATTGCATTCGTATCTTGGTTGGCATGTGGTAATAGTCTGCAATTTTTTGCCCACATGGTTGGGAAAAAAACATCCAATAGTCAAGTAAGCCACAACGTATTATATTTGACATCAAAGAATTTGAATGGTGTGAATCATGCGAGGTGATGAAAATTATCAACTCACCAATTCAATCTTCTCCTTCGCACCAAGTCTTCTTGAAGTACTCTAAGAATCGAGGCTTGAACTCCTGAAAGAAAGAGTTCAATAGCTGAGTGATGCAATCTTCAGTGTCAATGATTGCCATCATGATTGTGCCAAGACTGCGGAAGACGTCCATTGCCCTTTCCTTGGCTGCATACTTATATACATTCTTTAGCCAAGCCCTTTTGACATGCCAAAGTCATAGAAGCACATGACATTGAAAGACAACCCTAATAGACAATACGAACAATATTGTTTACTTCTCGACTGCATCAGAAAGTGGCATTGAAAATGAATAGAAAATGAGAAAGGTACACAAATGAAGAAAGGGATGCACATACTATATGGCTTGGATCTCTACAGTCGCATCATCGATAAAAAATGAATTGATTCTCCAGTCGAGCCTAGCTCTTCTTCCACATTCGAGCAATATGAGTAGCCACACAAAGATGTCCTCAATCTTGTTTCGTGAGGAGACTATCCACACAACCGACACACCACTCTATTGCTCATCGAAAATGAGGAGAGTATACAATGGGTACTATAGAGAGAACAACTCGGCGTGACCATTGTGAAGTTTACAGCCAAGAAGATCATTGAAAACACGATGAACTATTTGTCAATGTTTGTAAGGCCTCACCTCATATTTGTTAGTTGCAAATGTGGAATCCATCGAGATGACTGAATTGTGCGAGCAACTATCCATCCTATCCAGCAACCATGGAGGCTAAACCCCGATAACAAAAGGTGTATTGTTCCCATCAGATCGTTGAAAGTAGAAGAAGTTATCAAAGTCCTATCCACTCCATAGTAAGATACTTGTCAAATCAACTTTGTTTTTTTGTGCGTGAGTAGAATGCACCTTTCTCCAAGCATTCATAACATCCTTTCTTGTAAGGAATTGATCTCTCTTGGACATCATGCCACATAACATAGGATTGTTGATGTGTCTATCCATTATTGCATTGACATTGACGTCCATGAGAAAAATGCTTTCAATATAGATTTTTCACTCCGTGAATAGATTAGCGAAAAACATAGAACGCTTCTCTCCACTTGTGTCATGAATGCCATGGAAAAATTCACCATTTTTATCTGCGTGGAACATTTCTTTGTAGATAATATAGGCAACATCGGGTTTTGCTTCCATAACTTTACCATTAAATGGTATTGACAACCTCACATTTGTGTAAACATCTTATGTGGTTTCTTCTCTGGTGCAGGCTAGTTTCTGTTGTCTTTAGGACCGTATTGACACCAGTAGCTACAAGAAAGGCATCATCTCATCATGTTCAACCAAGAGAGTAAAATACCATTTGGCCATAGAAATGAATGTCGATATATACAAACCTCTTATACAAAATTGTTTTTCTATAAGTTTTTTCATAGACGGGACACGAGGTGGTAGGTTCTCTTATTTTCTTGTCCAAAAATTTGGTTTCTACACCTTCAACAGACGTTTCACCATCAATGAACTAATCAAGTCTCGTAAGAGGAATTGCTGCAACAAGGTTAGGGACCTTATCCTTGTTGACAGAAATAGTAGCCCATTCCAAATTAGAAGACAAAAAAGGAGAGCCTCCATTTGTACATCTTGCACCTACAATTCATCTAGCTTATTCCATTTCAAACCTCTCCCCATTCTAGGAATTCACAACATTGGATGAATACTTAAAATTAGTGTGGATTGTGTGAAGAAAAAGAAAAAAATCATTCATTAAACATAGATAAAATGTGCTTGCATTGCTCTTGCCCACATGAAACCAATAGGATGTTCCGGCTTCAACCGAGGAAAATTAAAGGTGATAGATTCAATCAAGCTACGCATAAAATATAACACAAATGCATGCTGGAAATCGGACAGTCCAACAAACCAACACTATGTTTTCCGAATCACAATTATTTTCTGCACTTCTCTTTCAATCATGTGAAATTCAAACACAACAATAGAATGTGTGTTTTGGAATACGTTCATACTATTTTGTAACATTCCATGTTGCAAAACCATGGGTGTTAAGAAGCAAGCAACCGAACATAAGACAACCCTTTACAATTAAACAAGGAGATTGGAATAACTCAAACCCAGCACTTGTTTCTCATTCACAATTATTTTGTGCAATTATTTTTTTCAATCGACTGAAATTTAAACACAACAATGGAATGTATGATTTGGAAGACAGTTATACTGTATTGTAACATTCCATATTGTGAAACCATGGGTTTTAAGAAGCAAGCAACCCACCATGAGACAACCCACTACATTTAAACAAAGAGATTGAAATAACTGAAACCCAACACTGTGTTTCCCATTCACAAATATTTTGTGCAATTTTATTTTTTAATCAACTGAAATTTAAACATAGCAATGGAATGTGTGATTTGGAAGACATTCATACTATTTTGTAACATTCCATGTTGCAAAACCGTGGGTGTTAAGAATAAAGCAACCCACCATGAGACAACCATTTAAGAAACAAGCAACCAACCATGAGACAAGGAAAGATAAACAACAGACTAATTTCACAAGATGTTTTGAATTCACAAATTCAGCAAATAAAACATCAACACAATTCGACTCAGCAAATATCATATTGAAGAATGATCACAGAAGCACAAAGACATTTGCGATCAAGAAAATATTAACAAACTTAAAGATTCAAAATTATTTTCTTTTTTCTCAATACAGAATATGGGCTCAAAGGCTCCATGGTTGTGTAAAAAAATTGTCTAAAAATAGAAAATGCCCTTCTTCCCCCTTTTCCTCTCTTTCTTTCATCCTTTTTTTATTTCTCCAATAATTGTTTGCAATCTTCCTTAAAAATGGCCAAGGTTGCAATAATTCATTAAGAAACAGACACTGTTTCCATTACACCCTAGGATTTCGGTCACTATTCATAATTACAAAATTTTCATGCATGTAAAGTAAAGATTTAGTTTTTGTCGAAAGAAACCATTTTTGTTGACAACTGCATAAAGAAACCAAGTTCACTAAACAATCGGAGGAGTGGGAGTCCAAAAAATCTCTGCAAGCATTTCATTAAGCAAATTATTAAATCCGGCTCGCTCTTCCTCTCTATCTAAGACAAAGATCACCCTCCAATATTCGACGTAGCTAGACTTTTCCTTCAATGCAAGTGAATGTAGCTCAGAAACAATGTCGAGTTGTTCCTCCTCGAGCCACATTAAATTAGGCTGAATGATTGGTACTGGCTCAATTTCCCATTCCGCAGCTTCGCCAGGAAGCACCATGTCGAAGAAAACCTGGGATCAAAATTCTGCCACCTTTGCAAAACCGTGGGTGTTAAGAAGCAAGCAACCGACCATAAGAAAAACCCTTTACATTTGAAGTGGATGATTAAAATAACTGAAACCCAACATTGTGTTTCTCATTCATAATTATTTTGTAAAAAAAAATTTCAATGGTGCAAAATTTAAACACAATGGAATGTGTGATTTGGAAGAAATTCATATTTTTTTGTAATATTCCATGAAAAACTGTGGGTGTTAAGAAGCAAGCAACCGACCATAAGACAACCCTTTCCATTTAAACAAGGAGATTGAAACAACTGAAACCCAACACTGTGTTTCCCATTCAAAATTATTTTGTGCAGTTTTCTTATCAATCGATTGAAATTTAAACACAACAATAGAATGTGTGATTTGGAAGACAGTCATACTATATTGTAACATTCCATATTGTAAAACCATGGGTTTTAATAAGCAAGAAACCCACCATGAGACAACCCTTTACATTTAAACAAGGAGACTCAAATAACTGAAACTCAGCACTGTGTTTCCCATTCACAATTATTTTGTGTAGTTTTTTTACTGAAACCCAACACTATGTTTCCCATTCAAAATTATTTGGAGACTTGCAAAAGAGAATAACAATTGAACTAATATAGTGGAGGCTAAATACTTCAATGGGTTACTTGTTATTGATTTTCCAAATTTGGATAACTTATATAATGTCTTACTTATATACATTAAAGTAAAAAATTATAGATAACTCATCAGAAAGAGACCAATTTGAAATGTAGGAAATGGGTTGAAGGCTAGATTTCAGTATGATTCTTGGTTGGGAAACACTCTCCATAATTTTTTAATCCCTTGTTTAGCTATCAAGAATGGTCTTTCTTCTTTATTTTCATACTGTGTGGGTAATTACTAGGAATATGGTACTTAATGTAGAAAGTTGATTAATTTATTTACTCCTCTCAAACATCTCAATCAAGAGGTTATTAGCTACCTTATAGAGAAGTTAAAGAGTTCTATATAGTCTAGTTTAATAGGAAAAAATAGACCATTTGGTTGGGTTCTTCCATATGGAAGTGTACTATTGCATCTACTTATCTCCTTTAACGTGATATACATGTTGAGGTGTTTGAAAAGAAGAAGATTTTGAACAAGAATATATTGCATAAAATCTATGAAGTCTAGCAGGTTGCTTGTTAGAGTAAATTATTGATTATTGATAATCTTAAAAATAGAGCCATTACAATCCCAAATAGGTGTGATCTTTGTGAGAATAATGTTGAGTCTATTTTTCACATTTTTCTAGAATATTTATTCACCTACTCTATCTAAATATCAAGTTCTCACCCTTAATGATGAATGGAGATTCCCTCGGTATTTTAAACTACCTCAATTACCTTTCTCCCCCTCTTGGAATATCTTAAAAATTATTAAAAGCTATAAGAAAATTCACTCCATAAATGAGGAAACAATTGATCATTTCTACCATGGAGGTAGTGGAAAAACTATTTCTTTAGATAATATGAGTTGTTTTATGGAAAACATCGCATTGGTATGATGGAAAAAATTTTCCTACTAAAATTACTTGTGGAATAATTATGAGAAGTGGGGTTGATTGCAATTATGTGATCTTGGGAAATTATTGAATGACTTGATAATAATTGAAGTTTATCAAAATATTTATTTGGGTTACTCCTTTAGATTTATCACAATCTACAACTTGGAGGTCAATGATATCACCATTTTTCTCTTTATTTGTAAAGGATACTACCTATCAATCAATCTCCTTATTGATCCCTCTTTGGGAATCAACTTCTTTCATTTTTTCCAATGAGACTTAATAATTTCATCATTTTCTACTTGTTTATGGACTAGTACATTTGGAAGATTATCATGGGAGATGAAAGACTATGAATAGAGGCTTATTATTGTCAATAATACAATAAAAAATTACTATTTTGCAATCCTTACGAAGGGTGAGCTAAATCCATTTATATAATACATAGATAGTTACGATCCATTAGTTCATAGAGATTTCATTGTACAATGGAAGAGTAAGAAGGTTATTGTGAGGGATCTAAAATTTTAAGACTCTAAAGAGTTCAACATTGTAGTTGCTAGCATGTCTAAGAAAAGAGCCAAGACCCACCAAGCGAGCAAATGTCAAAGAAAAGAAAACATTGACACTTTCGTAAAAGGCTTTGAGAAGCTCATTAAATGATAATTAAAATATCTCAAGGAGGCTCTTCCTTAAAATGAATTCAACTTCTTTCTCATTAAATATTTTACCCTAAATGAGAAGTATAAATTATCTATCTTTTGTTAAATATCTTTCCCTTTGTAAAAAATATAAGCATAATTACCTAGTATGCTTTGCTTTGTACCTTTCATTATATATAGAGAAATAAGTCATGAATGAGATTCAAGGTAAGAAAAAATGGTCCACTACACCAAGTTTTTATAATTTAACTTTATAATTGTGATAAATCCAATTCCTTACTTCTCAAATCCAGCCATAGGGTGGTTGTTAATGAAAAAGTGCTCTTATTTTATAAGAATCAAGTATCTTTTATGTGGGAAAAGATTCTCTAACCTCGAAAAAATGTGATCACTAAAATTTATCCCTATAGTTCCCATATTTTTAAATCTTACAAGAGGTCTAGTCTTGGTGAGGAAACTACAAATGATCCCACTAAATCTTCACTATTCCTAGTGTTATCTTCTTTAAACTTATTAGACCTATAGGTAGAGCTAGTATTAGTAGAAGTCCTACCCCCTCTAATCTTAGTGTTGAGGTGATCCATCTAATGTTTCCCCTATTGATATCATTTCCCCTCCCTCTAATACAAAAGGAAAATACCTATATATCCTTGGTTCTTCAATTGAGTTTATTGATAACCCTAGATTTAAGAATATATAAACAACTACTAAAAGGAATAATAATTATATCAAGGAGACTATGGCCTAAAATGAAATCACTCTATGATGGTTTTAATCTTAAAGATAGATTCCTAAAGTGGTTCAAGAATGAAGTTGAGAATGAAATTAAGGATGGAGAAAATTCATAAATAGGTGAATATGGATGTTACTAAAATTGAGATTAAAGTGAGATTGTTTGATAAGGATTGTACAAATACATTGCTTGGATTAAGATTCTATTTATATTGTAATCATATGTCTATCCCATGCATCTTGAACACTCTTAGAATGTGAATTTGGATTCCTATAGTGTATAATTATAGAGGTATCTTCTATTTATACTCTAATGGTAACCTTGACATTATTTTTCATATTACATTTCACTTTAGACTCATTTAAAGTATTTTCCCTAAATCTTAAGTACTAGAAGAAGAAGTTGAGAATCTAGTCATAAAAATGGGTCCCACATGTGTTAGTGGCTCCAAAATAGAGAACTATATTTAGGGATTTAATCCATAAGATAGTTATGGGTCGAACATGTCTTTGCGGTTTTATTTTGTATTTAGGGTCTCATTGATTGAGCCCATATGACGTCCATGTGAATTCATTGATGTCCAAGGTGGGTAATGGATTTTTTCATGTACTGAGGCCTTGGTCTATTATTTTGGTGAAAAAAAATATGGCTTTTGTCTCTTTTCTTATGTATTAGTAGTATAAGATAGTAGTTTAATATCATTTTTTGCAGTTGTTTTTTTCAATGGTGTGAAATTTAAACACAACAATGGAATGTGTGATTTTGAATACATTCAAAAAACTGAAATAGTCCACATTGTGTTTCCCAAATTTCAAATTAAAAGATCTTGTAAAACCCTCTATATTTAAACAAGGAGATTCAAATAATTGAAACCTAGCACTGTATTTCTCTTTCAGAATTATTTTGTACATTTTTTTAATTGAAACCCAACACTGTGTTTCCCATTCAAAATTATTTTTTGCAATTTTTTTTTTCAATGGTGCAAAATTTAAACACAACAATGAAATATGTGATTTTGAAGACATTCAAGCAACTGAAATACTCCACATTGTGTTTCCCAAATTTTAAATTAAAAGAACTTGTAAAACCCTCTACATTTAAACAAGGAAATTCAAATAAATGAAACCCAACACTATGTTTCTCATTCAGATTTATTTTCTACAATTTTTTAATTGAAACCTAGCACGGTGTTTCCCATTTAGAATTATTTTTTACAATTTTTTTTTTCAATGGTGGGAAATTTAAACACAACAATGGAATGTGTGATTTTGAAGACATTCAAACAACTGAAATACTCCACATTGTGTTCCCAAATTTCAAATTAAAAGATCTTGTACAACCCTCTACATGTAAACAAGGAGATTCAAATAAATGAAACCCAACACTGTGTTTCTCATTCAGAATTATTTTGTATAGTTTTTTAATTGAAACCCAGCACTGCGTTTCCCATTCAAAATTGTTTTTTGTTGTTTGTTTTTCATTGGTGTGAAATTTAAATACAACAATGGAATGTGTGATTTTGAAGACATTCAAACAACTGAAATACTCCACATTGTGTTCCCCAAATTTCAAATTAAAAGAACTTGTAAAACCCTCTACATTTAAACAAAGAGATTCAAATAAATGAAACCCAACACTATGTTTTCCATTTAGAATTATTTTCTACAGTTTTTATTGAAACCCAGCACTGTGTTTCCCATTTAGAATTATTTTTTGCAGGCTTTTTTTTCAATGGTGTGAAATTTAAACACAACAATGGAATGTGTGATTTTGAAGACATTCAAACAACTGAAATACTCCACATTGTGTTCCCCAAATTTCAAATTAAAAGATCTTGTAAAACCCTCTACATTTAAACAAGGGGATTCAAATAAATGAAACCTAGCACTGTGTTTTTCATTCTAAATTATTTTGTACAGTTTTTTATTGAAATCCAACATTGTGTTTTCCATTCAGAATTATTTTTTGTAGCTTTTTTTCAATGGTGTGAAATTTAAACACAATAATGGAATGTGTGATTTTGAAGACAGTCAAGCAAATGAAATACTCCACATTGTGTTTCCCAAATTGCAAATTAAAACATCTTGTAAAACCCTCTGCTTGCAACAAAATTACCCCTCACCTCGATTTTGTCTGTATTCTCCACCAAATCCTCTATGTGCACTCCACACTTCAACATATTTGGTCGATATTCTCCTCGAAGTCGTCTATGTGCACTCAGACCTTCAGCTTTCCCTTTCAACGTGCAGACAAGAAACAAAACAAATAGTATTTTTGCCTTGCTTTCTCAAAACAGAAAATGTTCACGTCATTCCTTTCCACTTTTCCTGCGCCAGACAAAAGAAACTTGCCAACGAAGCTAACCTACCCACTTTTTCGCTTGACAACCGGTGGGAAAACGCACCTGATGGTGCCATTAACTCCCGCTTGACCATCACTCAGACGTTTCGTCCCATCCGCTGGTTTCAGGAGTCTGGTGGGCCCTGCACTATGACGTCTCGTCATGTTATGTATGTATCCATGTATGTTCTTATGTACGTTTTTCATGTGTTTTTCGATGTACATAGGTGAATTTTGTCTAGTAGTTAGCCGTCTCTATTTAAGTGGACCTTAAAAACTTTAGAAAAACAAATTCTATTGAAGAAAGAAAATAAAACAATCTCATTAAATGAGGCGTTCAAACCCTCACAAAAAAGTTCTATTAATAGAAAGAAAATAAAACAAGTTAAAGCATTTTTTATGTCCAATATTCAAACCCTCAAAAGTTTTTTTTATATCCTAGAAGAAAATAGAGTAATTTAAGTGGGTCTTCAAATCCTAGAAAAAAACTTTTTTCGCAGGAAGAAAATGTGGTATGATGAGAAGAAAACCCCATATATATATATACAATTTTTAATTTTTGTGAATATAATTAATTGTATTTAAATATAATTAAATAGGGTTTATATATAATTTCTCAACAATGTCGGTTGGTATGTTACCTCTTTTAAACATTGACCTAATATGAGTTTACATATATAATTTTAAAACAATTTTCAATTTGGATGGGTATCATTGGTTGCGCTTAAATAATGATCTAATATGAGTTTGCATATATAATTTGACAACAATTTTTAATATTAATAGGTATCACGAGGTATGTTTAAACATTAACCTAATATGGGTACATATATAATTTTCAAACAATTTCCAATTTTAGTTTAGCTCTACCTAAAAATGAATCAATATATTATCACATTATTTGATAAATTTAGTAAAATTATTGATCTTCACTTTGTAAAAATAGATTGTAGAAAGATTTTACACTTTTTAATAGTGATTGAGAATTTATAATTTTACTATTATAATAAATTTTAAAAAATCAAAATTTTCTTTTAATTTAATCTATGCATAAAATATTATTATATATAAATTCTAAATAAAATAATTATAAATAATAATAATCTATATAAATATTATTTTAAAAATAAATTATTAATATATTTATTAAATTTTATTAATATTAATTAATTAAAATATTTCTATTTTTTATCTTTTAATATTGTTATCTATTAAATATGTTTATTTAAATATACATGTAGGATGGTGAAATCTTACACATTGATTGTGTAGATTCAGCCATTCTCATAGAATAACATGGTTCATTTCTCCAATAAAATGCTAAAACTAGATCAAACATGCATGGAGAAAAGGAAATACAACCTATTCTATTCTATGATGGATTGGTGCCCTCCATGAAGATGTGAGAGAGCCCTTTCCCAATCCCTTTCTAAGCCAAATGAGATAGACAATGAGTTGCTATGAGCTCAAGTTGCCTATAGTTTAGATACCTTCAAAGTGTGTTCTAAAATGAGAGAAGATGCATTGCTTTTATAGAAGAAGTTGAGAGAAGAGAGGCCAAGTTTAGCCAATGTGGGACTAAATCCCCTCCAATAGAATAGAGACACTTGGCATGATGGGATTGGTCAAAGCTTGTGCAAGTTTTGGCCAATGTGCCCATTCAAATTTGAAAAATGTCAATAAATGCATGTTGTTGAGGGTTTTGGGGGGAATAATCTTTGTTCAAAAAAGTCAAAGATGAGAGTTATTGAGGGAAAATAACTCTTTTTAATAAATCAATAAATTGATTTATTGATGCAAGTGGGTGGGTTAGTTAGGAGTTTAGATTTGACTCTAGTTGAGTCAAAAGCTAGAGAATGCTAATCATGATTAGAAGTTAATTAATTTAGATTAATTAACTTAGGGGTTTTTAGGGATTTGATAATTGATTTTAAATCAGTTTGATTTATTAAATCAAATAAGAAGAACTTTAGGAACTTAATTAAATAATTTGATTTATTTAATTAAGCTTGATGAACCTTAGGATTAAATCAATAAATTGCTTTAATTGATTAGTAGAAGAAACGAATGCATGATGTTAGTTACAGTGGAATGCATAATGTTATTTTTGGATGTCTACATTTTGCCCCTCTTTGAAGCAATGTACTCGTTGCATTGGTTCAAAGAATGATGTTGTCGGCATCGAAATTAAAAATTCTTTGGTTTTTTCGGATGCCCCAGTGGAAAATAAGTACGTTAGTACATTGCCCCCTCGAGAGATCAAGCGAAAAGATACAATTTGAGGTGGATCTCGCGACAAAGAGGTTCAAAATGGATGTATGGATGGTTAGACTATATGATAATGATGATGAAAATGAGATGTTTGGAAGATGCTTAGGATAACAAATTTATATTATCGTAAACAACTTTAAATGATTATGCAATGCATGTGAGATGGATGAGATGGATGATGTTGTCTTGATATGATGGTATGACATAATTATGCGAAATGAGAATACGGATGCAAGATGGATGCATTGTTAGCGTGACAGAAGATAGAAGAATGAGAGGGATGAACCCTTAAATTCAAGAAGATGAAGAAGTCCAATAAGTCTCTTAGTCATCAAGACTTTATTGGATATGACGATGAATGATGATGATGTGTTGCTTATCCAGGGATGGGAGAGAGCGTACCTTTCTTTATGTTTGATAACACATGTAGGTGCGATGCATCAAGGTATTAAGAACCAGGATGGCGTTGCGCCTAGTGTGATGGACTTTGACTCGACAATCAGATAGGAGTACTCTTGTTCACACTTGACAGACATAACCTTATTCAGAATGCAGTTCAGATATTCTAGACATCTTGGGCCAAAACATAAAAAGGCAAGCCTTCTTATGTGGTCAACAAGATACCTAAAACATCCTTCCTACAAACAAAACAAAGTATGCGTGACGAATTTATTTTACAAGAATATCCAACAAGCACAGTAGATAAAAAGATACTGATCGTTGCCCCATTCATTTCTCTCTAAACCAGTTTTGTTTAGGCATCATCGAGAGGTCCTTGGAATGAGCGTAAAATAAGATAAGTCTAAAACACTAAAATAGAGTAAACAAACAAGCTGATGTTCTTCGTATCGCTAGCCAAGACTAAACTACTGTGGGGTACCTGATGCTTATGTCCATCGCAGGAAAGCTTCATCCTAGGACATGTAGTGATCAGGGTTTTGGTGAGACTGATTGCGTGATAAGCTATTGATACTCTGAGTTGACCAACTTGCTAACTTACTGACTTAGACCTTCGAGACTTTGACGATTAGGCGTTCACTTTAGAACCTACTAAACTTGCTTCTGACTAACTCACCAAAGGGTGAAAGCGACGATGATTTATTATGAGTGATGACAATCACGGGTGAAAGCGAGATGAAATGGATGCACCATTTTGGTTTTTTCAAATGTTTTGAGGTTGTTTTTGGTATTTTTGGAATTTTACAAATGTGTTTGGTATTTTCAAGATTTTCCAATGTTTTTGGTATTTTCAAGATTTTACAACGAACAGACTAACTTAAAGACCTATCCTAGGGGTCTCAGGAGTTGATCTATAGATTAGCCTTGCCTACGTCATATACGCAGAGACCACGTAGTTCGACTGGTGGTGGACTGACTTGATGATAATATGGACAAATGGATTGCCATTTTATTGCCTAAAGGACTGACTTAAGATGCAGACTAGATGGGAAAACGTATTGCCAATGCGACGGACGCCTAAAGGACTGACCCAACCGTCTCGGGGGATGATCAAAGATCACCCTTGCCTACGTTCAAGCTCAGAGATGACGTAGTTCGACAAGGTAGAAAAAAAACTGACAAGACTTAATGATGAAATTTTTGAATATTTTCTGATATTTCGACATGTTTTTGGATTTTTGATGATTTTTCTGAATGTTTTTGGTTTTTTGAATGAGTTTTCTGAATGTTTTTGGAATTTTGAATGAATTTTGAAAAAGATCACGAGAATATACACGAATCCGATCCGATGTTGCGAGAACATGCCCCCAGTGTGGTGCGATAGACTACTTCGATAAAGGCAGGACAGACTGACCTTTGAAATGCCAAGTAGTTCCAATGGTGGAATATAGTACAGATACCAACGCAGGCTATGGTATGGATACAAGTGGATAAGTGGAATGTGATGGAGTGGATGAGTTGTGCAGGTCCTGATAGATGGGGAAGGTACTTTATTTACACTTGACGCCTGTTTGCCAGGTTTTCACCAAGGTATTTGCCCAAAGCGCCACCGAAGTGGTTTTCACTAGAGGACGATTTTTTCTCTTTACTATTTTTCAATCCTTTTCTGATTTTTTTTTTGGATTTTTTGATCTTTTGATTTTTATTTTTTTTGTCGTCACCAAGATGCCTGTTTGCCAGGTTTTCATCGAGGTAACCATTTTTTCAGGACTTTTTCTGATTGTTTTTGTAATTTTCTGGTTCTATACCTTGCAATGTTTAGGCATAAAACTTTTTGAGATGAGAGCTATTCAGAGGCTCCTGCAGAGGCTCGCCTTCTGGTGTTGCTAGTTGATATGCCCCTGATGTGTAACTTGCAGTGATGACGAAAGGTCCCAGCCAGTTGGGCTCAAATTTTCCCTTTGTATCTGGATTTGGCACGTTCTTTTGGTTTTCTTTCAGCACGAGGTCACCAACTTGGAAAGTGCGTTGTCTGATGTTCTTGTTGTAGCTCCTTTTTAGGCGATTCTGGTACACTTGTAGATGATTAAGGGCATCCATGCGCCTTTCATCTAGTAATTCCAGCTCATTGAGTCTTGTGACCCTGTATTCCTCATCTGTGATAAGGTTTTGCAGTGATATCCTTAGTGATGGGAGCTCGATCTCAATGGGGAGTATGGCCTTTGATCCGTAGACCAGAGAGAATGGGGTGGCGCCTGTTGGCATGCGGATGCTGGTGCGGTAGGCCCATAAGGCGGGATTTAACTGCAGATGCCAGTCACGACCAGAGTCATTGACTGTTTTCTTGAGGATTTTCAAAATGGTTTTATTTGTAGCTTCTGCTTGGCCATTGCCTTGTGGATAATATGGAGTGGAAAAGCGATGCTTGATTTTGAATTTTTCACACAAGTCACGGACATCCTGATTCTTGAAGGGCATCCCATTATCAGAGATAATGGATTGGGGGACACCGTACCGACAAATGAGGTAATTCAGGATAAACTTGGATATCTGCTTTCCAGTGATGTAGGTCATGGGAATTGCTTCGACCCACTTAGTGAAGTATTCGGTGGCAGTGATAATGAATTTATGGCCATTGGATAAGGTGGGTGATATTTTACCAATGAGATCAAGCCCCCATTGTGAAAAGGGCCAAGGTGTAACAATAGGATGCAGTTCTTGAGCTGGTGCATGAATAAGATCTCCATGCTGTTGGCATTGCAAGCATTTTCTGACAAAATTGTGTGCCTCTTTTTCCATCGTCGGCCAGTAGTACCCTGTTCTTAGCAACTTTTTAGCCAAGGTCATACCACTTGAGTGTGACCCACACGTGCCATTGTGTACCTCAGTTAGAGCAGTCAGGGCTTCCTCGGGTTTTAAACAATGTAACAGGGTTCCATCGGTACTCCTACGGAAGAGGGTCTCTCCTAGGATGACGAATCGTGAAGTTCTTTTGATGAAAGTGCGTTTTAGGTTTGGGGTGATGTCAGTGGGGAGGATTCATAACTTTAGGTAGGTGTATATATCATGATACCAAAGATCACCGGGACCAACGAGTTCACATGCGTATTCTGACTCTGGTACCTCGAATGTGGGTATGAGAAGCTGCTCTACGAGGAATTCATGTTTCGAGACGTTACGAGGGATGTCGAGTAAGGATCCAATTGTCGCCATTGCATCAACTGCTCTGTTGTTTGTCCTTGGTATCTGCTCAAAGGTAATGTCGATGAAAGATTCCTTGAGTCTTTCTACCACCTTCTTGTATGGTGTGAGCTTATCATCCTTGGTTTGGTATTCGCCCTTGACTTGGTTGATGATAAGTTGCGAGTCGCCATAGACTTTTAGTGCCATGATTCGCCATTGTGCTGCAATCTTGAGTCCTATGGTCAAAGCCTCATACTCTGCTATATTGTTCATACAAGGGAATGCCAGCTTGTATGATCTAGGTATGCAATCTCCTTGCAGCGTGATGAAAAACACACCAGCTCCTGACCCATGTTGTGTGTGAGAGCCATCAAAGTATAGCTTCCAGTGGTCTGTTGCATCAAGGTTAAAAAGGGACTCATCTGGGAATTCTGATATGAGTGGATTATCTGTGTAGAGGGGAGCTTCTGCCAGCTGATCCGCAATGACTTGTCCTTTTATGGCTTTTTGTTCTACATACTCGATATCATGTTCAGATAATATCATTACCCACTTAGCCATTCTACCTGTAAGTGCTGCTTTTGTCAATAGGTACTTTAGAGGGTCTATTTTGGCAATCAACTTGATTTGGTGCGCTAGCATGTAGTGTCTGAATTTCTGAGCCCCAAATACCAATGCTAGGCAAGCTTTCTCTATTGATGTGTAATTGAGCTCATGTCCCACCATTGTTCTGCTGATGTAGTAGATAGCCCGCTCGGTTTCCTTTTCATCATGTTGGGCTAAAAGGGCCCCCAGGGCGGCTATTGTTGCAGAGATATATAGGATTAGTGATTTCCCCACAATTGGTGGCATCAATACAGGTGGTGTAAGTAGATATTCTTTTATTTTGTTGAATGCTTGCTCGCATTTTTCATCCCATCTAAAAGCTACTCCCTTGTGAAGTAGGTGTGAATAGGCAATCTGTTTATCTGCCAATTGTGTTATGAATCTTCGGATGGACTGGAGTCTTCCTTGCAATCCTCTTAGTTGTTTCAACGTTCTTGGTGCTTTCATTTCAAGGATTGCTTTTACCTTTGCAGGGTCTACCTCTATCCCTCTCATTGAAACTATGTATCCTAGCAGCTTCCCTGATTGCACCCCAAAGACACACTTCTTCGGGTTGAGTCTAACCTTATATTGTTCGAGCCTGTCAAAGATAGCACTTAGAGTTGCTATATGGTCTTGTCTCTTCTTTGATTTAGCAAGTATGTCATCTACATAATCTTCGACTGTTTTGTGGATCATGTCGTGGAAGATTAATGTCATGGCTCTTTGATAGGTAGCTCCTGCATTCTTCAACTCAAATGGCATTACATTCCAGCAGTAGGTGCCCCACGGACATGTGAATGCTATCTTGTGTTGGTCTTCTTTTGCGATCAATATCTGATTGTACCCCGAGAAACCATCCATTAGGGAAAGCATCTCATGTCCGACAGTCATATCCACTATCATGTCAATGTTGGGTAGTGGAAAGTCATCCTTGGGACATGCTTTGTTTAGGTCTCTGAAATCAGTGCAGATGCGGATGCCCCCTTTCGGTTTTGAGACTGGTACGAGGTTAGATACCCATTCTGGATAGTCAATCGGGCGTATGAAGCCAACATCCAGAAGTTTCTGTAGCTCAATCTTTACAAGCAAGGCTATTTGTGGGTGCATCTTCCTTAGCTTCTGTCTGACTGGTTTTGCTCCGGGGTGAACGGCCAAATGATGCACTACTACTTCAGGATCCAGGCCTGGCATGTCTGCATAGGTCCACGCAAAATTTACCTTTCTCTCCTTTAGGAAAGCTGCCAGTAGTTTTTGTTCTTCTTCTAGGAGGGATTCTGCATAGAAGGTAATTTGTGGTTCTGATTCTGTTCCTAAGTTGACCGGGTTGCACTGTTCTGCCAATACTGTTGACTTCTCCTGGTGTAGAGCAGTAGGGGGAGATTGAATCCTTCATCCTCTGGCGCCTCAGAGAGGTTTTCGCCATTGGATGCGTCCTTTATTTTTACTATTTTATGGTTAGAGAGTGCCACAGTGTGGTTTTCACTCAATAACTCTGAGCTTATTCTCGATCTTTTTCTTTTGCGACTGAAAGACTCAATCGTCTCCCCATAGTATGCTTGTGTGTCTAGAGTGATATCAAATCCTGCCTTGTGATCTCCACATGGAACAGTATCCCTTAGTCCCATGAATTCGGAGAGAGCCTCATCGTTTTCTAATGAGTCTAGAATCGGCGGTCCCCGTTGGTCGTGATCGATGAGTTGGGGGTATACTAAGTGGATTTGGTGGGTTTGTTGGATTGGCTCAGCGGGTGAGACACTAATCATCAATAAGGTGGAATCTTCAAAGAGCCTAGGTAGGCCACCTATGGTGTCATCGTCATCACTGCTACTACAAACGTCAGTTATGTCAAATGTGAAGTTATCGAGAGGTAGGCCTGTGGACACGGGTAATCTAAGATCAGTTGTCGAGACCCGAGGAGAGGACCTGACTGCCCTATTAGGAACACTTCTGCCACGCACAGTTATACTCGGAGGGGTACAGCCGAGGCCAAGGTTCTGCGTTCTTCTTTCTACAATGATGGGCTCCAACCGTCCATCACTATTTCTTCCTAGGCTTTCATTCCTGTTATAGCCCATGCCGAACATCATTTGTAACCCTCTGTTTGTTTCCTCCATGGGTAGGGTGGGAGTGGGTCTTTCATCTTGGTACAGAGTGTTTGTGATGTCCTCCTCGTCCACATTTTCCTGACTGAGATCCCCCCAACTGTGGAATCCAGAGGGTTCTATTCTAGTGTGGACAGGTGTTTGAGTCAATTGTGGTTGCCCATGTGATCTAGGAGATTGTGGTAACTCTCCTACAACAAAAGCATTTCTCTTCATTCTATAATCACCGCATCCATTGTCCTGTATCATGTTCTTGATCTCGGATATGTCGGGGATGGCGGGTGTCTCTGTCGCAGAAGTGGAGGCGAGATTAGCTGGGTCTATGTATGAAGTGGATGGTCCTTCATCATTTTTAGGTACTTGAGGGATCTTGTAAAACTTGGCTTCCAAGTTTTTGCAATAGGCGAAGGGTTCGGGATCCCCATATATGGTAACCTCCTCGTTTTGATATGAGAACTTAATGCACTGATGATAGGTTGAGGCCACTGCCTTCATTCCATGTATCCATGGGCGTCCCAGGAGGATGTTGTATGGCAAATCAAGGTCAAGAACTTGACAAGTTGTTTCCATGGTTGCTGGCCCCACTTGGATGGGGATCTTGATAGTGCCCTGAGACACTCTTTCTTGGTCATCATATGCTCTTATGGTGATACTTTTGTTTTTATTGATGGAATCCTCGGCGAATCCCAATTTCTTTATAAGTTTCAGAGAACAAATATTAAGACCTGCACCACCATCTACCAGGACTCGCTTGACTTTCTTTTTATGAACTAGGATTTGGAGGTGAAGTGCCCGGTTATGAGATGGCTGCGGGGGGAAATCTTGGTCCGAAAATGTGATGAGATTCGGGGTAATGATGTTACCTACCATAGCCTGAAATTGCTCTGTGTCAAGGGTAGCAGCGACGGTAGAGGCAGCTAGTGCTTCATCCAGGATCTGTCGATGAGCGGCGGAGATTTTTAGTAATTCCATGATGGATATTTGTGCGGGTGTTCTCTTTAGTTGGTCAATTACATTGTAATCATAGGGGACAGCCTTTGTGTTGGTAATGGGGGTCTTAGCAGGTGCCCCGGCAATGGTAACTTTTCCGCCTCGTGTGGTGACTCCACAGTCATTGTTGGTTCCCTTGATATTTATGACAGTGACCAACTCGTCGACACATCCGCCTATCTCCTCGTATACTAGATTGGCACTAGCATACTTTTGTTTACCCTTATTATTCCCTTGGTTATTTCCCTGATTATGATTTGGCATCGGATTCGTGTAGATTTTTAGGTCTTGGTTTCCGGCCGGCTGCTCGATGTTGATGACCTTATCCTCGACGAGGTCTTGGATGATATTCTTGAGTCTCATGCAGTTGGTGGTGGTGTGTCCTTTAACTTTGTGGAAGTCACACAGGAGATTCTCGTTGTACCATGGCGGTTTGGTCATGGGCTCTGTATATTGTTCAGAGTTAGAAATTTTGATTAGGTTTTCTTTGACCAATTTCTTCATGGCAGACTCAATCGATTCGCCAAGGGCTGTGAACTTCCTCTTGGGGGGAAACTTGTTGTGAGGAGGTAGTACTCCTTGATTACCCACATTGTTGACTTGGCTAGTGGAAGGTGGTTGTGACTATGCTACTACCGCATTAGCCTGCACATTGTTGTGGTTATGAGTTTGTGGATGATGATGATTTTGAGTATTTTGCTTAGGAGCACTGATGACTACCTTAGCATCAACCACGCCATCGTTCGTGATATTTTTGTTCCTCGACCATGTTCGAGGTTTATCATTGTAGTTGTTGGACGGGCAGTTATCCTGCGGTGGAGTGAATGTAGGTGCGCCTCCTCGCACAGTAAGGGCTCTTTCGATGTTAAGCACCTTTGGAATTAGTTGATCATAAGATGTGATGCACTGCATTTTTAGGTAGAACGCCAGGTTTTCATCTAAGTTGGCTATGATGGTGCAAACTTGTTGTTCCTCTGGCATGGCCCACTTGCTCTGATTGGCCTTGGATCGCCATCTTTGCAAGAAGGATGCAAATAACTCTCCTCTTCTTTGTTTGAGTGCAGATAGTTCTTCTAAACTGACATCTGCACCCATATTAAAAGCATAATTTTTAAGGAAAGCCTCCACAATTTCCTCGAATGTTTTAATGCCTGTGGGTAGGCGAGAAAACCATTCCATAGCTGGACCAGTCAGGCTTCGGGGGAAGAGCCGCATTAAATACGTGTCATCATATGCGACTTCCATGCAGTGCACCTGAAATTCCCTGACGTGGTTTTCAGGGTTGCCCGTTCCATTGTACTTATCAAATTTGGGGATCTCGAATCCCTTTGGAAACGGTACCATGGTGAGACTTCTATTGAATGGATAAGGGTACAAGTTTCCTGGTGTCCTTGTGGTTTTTCCTGCTTGCAAGTCCAACACCTGCTGCGAAAGCAATTTGATCTGTGTTGCGACATCCTTGCTTGGGTCGGGGGGCGGGATGAATGAGTGGTGAGGTGTTGGAGGTGTTTGATGGGTGGGGAGCGTACTGGTCGGCGTTTGCTGTGAGCTTGGTTGTGTGTTTAGGGCTTGTTGGTAAGCTTGCATTTGTGCCAACAACGCTTGTTGTTGATCTTGCTATTGCTGTTCCAATAGCGCTTGCTGTTGGTCCATCTACTGTTGTTCCCATGAAGCCTACTGTTGGTCAAGTTGTTGCTGAGCTATTAACGCTTGTTGTTGGTCTAGCTGTTGTTTTGCCAATAATGCTTGTTGTTGGTCGAGCTGCTGTTGTGCCAATAAAGCTTGTTGTTTAGCTTGGTGTTGTGCCTGAAAGTCTTGCAGGGCTTGGTGGTAGGCTTGCAGGTGGATTGCTTGCAATTGCGCTTGGTATTGAGCTTGTGTCTTTTGTTGGGCTTGAGCTTGAGCTTGGGCTTGAGCTTGCGCTTGCGCTTGTGCTTGTGTTTGTGCGGCTTGTGCTTGAGCTTGAGCTTGTGCTTGTGTTTGTGTTCGCGCTTGTGCGGCTTGTGCTTGAGCTTGAGCTTGTGCTTGCGCTTGTGCGGCTTGTGCTTGAGCTTGAGCTTGTGCTTGCGCTTGTGCGGCTTGTGCTTGTGCGGCTTGTTGTTTTTGGAGTGCCTTTTGGTGGGCAGCTTGTTGTGCGTTTTGCAACATGATGGAGAATGAATTGGTCGTGTTGTGCTTTGGCGGTGGGATTGGTGGTGGGGCAGGAATCATGCCAACTGTCGTGGCGGGTGGAGGGATTGTGGTTGTGACTGTGATTTGGGTTGTGGGCGGGGTGGTTGAGACAATTGGTCCTTGATGAGGCATGCTTTGGGAGACTTGAGGACCAATAGATGCATTAACCGTGGTGACAGGAATGGTTGCGATTTGTTGTGAGGATATGGGCAAAAGAAGCGGGTTCAAAGTGGTGGTCAGATTGCTTGGATTAGCAAAATTTTCAATGATTAAAGGTGGAAGACCTATTCTAGGAGGCGATGCAGATGTGAAAGGAAGCGGGGGAAGGGATGACGCACCACTTTGGAAAGAGAAAGGATTGATAGCTTCTGTCGTTCCAAGCAAACCAACTTCCTCATGCGGTGGGGGAGTTGGTATGTTCAATTGATAAGCTGGTGTGGCGTGAAATGAGGATGAACTAGCGGGATTATGAAATGTGAGTGGGATGTAAGGGTGAAATGAGTTTTTTGGAATAAATGTAGGGGTGATGATTACTTCTTCATTAGCCACAAGGCGGTGTTCTTGCAATTCTTGGAACATGGCACTCCCCTTGTTCACAATCGGGGAGGTTGGTGTGATGATTGAGGTGATGCAAGGTACTTCTTGATTGATGTTTGACAACGGGGATGCAACTGCACTAGTGCTTGTGTTAAGGTTGGGAGGGGGCATGTCCCCTCCTCTTTCTATTGAATTTATGCATTTGAACATAGCACTACCAATTTTATGGTTCTTAGGATTTTGAATCATTTCCATGATTTCCTCTGGTGTCATCCCTATGTCTTCATTTATGTCGTCCTCTTGATGACTCTCCTCTTGAAGATTTTGTGATGATACGGGAGAGTTGCTTGGGGGATTGCTTGATTCTGCTAGGTTCACTTCGATATTTAGATGACTCATGTCCATAGAAGTTGATATGTCTCTGATATTCTCCATGTCCTTCTTGTGTTGAGATCTTGTTTGGACCATAAAAATAGGGATTTGTTCAATCCTAATCCTTTAAGTCCAAAAAGAGAAGAACTAGGGTAGCTAAAAGATCAAAGATGGTGATGATGGTGATGGGTTAAAATGGATGAGATGAGTGAATGAAACCTTTGGAAAACTTTTTGAATGTATGTGCTAAACTTTGAAAGGGCTTTTGATTTGATTTGAATGTGATAATTTGACTAGATGTGTTAAGTCAAACAAGATTGGTTGTGAAGTTGTTTTCCCTAGGAAGTTGTGTTATCCTAAGGGAACTTGCACAAAATGGATGAATTGACAAAGTGTGTTATGCCAATGTTTTGGAGAACTAATAGACTTTAAGAAGTTGTGTTATCTCAAAGAGAATTTGTTCAATGATTTGAGACTATGTTGGCTAAGTGTGTTAAGCCAAGATATGATGATGTTGATTTAGCCCTCTAAGTTTAGTGTGATGTTTGATTCTAGAGTTCTCAAAAGGTTTGATGATGAAATGAGACTTTGATTTGATGGATGAATGAAGGGGAATGACAACTTTGATCTTGAACCTTAACCTAGATGTGACTCTCTTTCTACAAAACCTCGGTGTTGAAGAACACGCTTGACTTCCTATGGGAGAAATGCAAATCTTTGAAACAATTCGGGATTTTGTTGACAATAAAATGCATATAATGTTGGATTGTTCCTTGAGGCTTTTCTGTAAAAGTTATAAACCAATCTTTCCCTGAATTCAAAAAGTCTCTCAAGACGTTCCTCACGAGCTTTTAGACTAAGCTTCTTGAACTTTGGCTTTGGGATTTTGATCTTGCGGGAAATCATGTTAGAAAACACATGTGTAATCCAATTTGTCTTTTTATCTTGGTTAAATGAGGTTCTTTTTATCCAAGACACTTGCTTGCTTAGGTTTTCAAACTATATGTCTAATGTCCCATTCTCTTTCTCATCCCACACTGTCCTTTGTGTGGAAATCGAGGAAAATAGGGCAAAAGTTCCTTATGTTTATCCTTATTGGAAACAAATGATGATAAAATTTGCACACTTAGAAACCTCTAGGAATGTGATTCCTAGGGAAAGCAAGAGTGGGCAAGTTCGTCAATAGGTATTTGTTCCCCACAAGGTGTTTGAAATTTCAAGGTTTTTGTGTATGTTTGTTTTCCAAATGTTTTCAAGATCAAGCAATGTGTTTTTTTTCCAAGCACTTTCACACTCCTAGGTTGATGAGACAATACCTTGTTGGGTTGCCACTTGGATAAATCCAGCTGCGCATATCTTGTGCGAATGGCTAAATGCTTGACCATATTGGCTCCCCTCCACGACACTCACTTATTCGGGTCAGCCAAGCATTAGTACCCATGAATCTCCCATGGCATACTTTCCATTTCCACAACAAGACCGCATGTTACGTGGGGCGGCTTCAAAGGACATAACCTTTTGCACCAACAAGATAGACAAGGTTTTGGCCAATTTCTAAACAAGGGGTTCTAATTCGGGCATTCCGTTCGTGGGGGATTATCCAACATCGGCGAGAGTCCATTGCTGTCCATCTCGTCGGAATAATCCTCATGATTCTTGAACTTTCCTCAAGAATCCACACTTATATACCGGTTGGAAATCGCTTGGCTTTAGCGTGTTCCCGATTGGGTTGTTCCCTTGGTGATTACTTTTTCCCACAAGGCAGGCCCTCTAAGATAAACAAAAGCGAGCTAACATATTCCGTCGTTCACACAACCTTCGTTGAAAAACAAAGGGGAGAACCTCTGCAATATATCGTGCTCACACTCGCATGATTTGTTCAATTTTTAAATCCCAAATTGAAGTGTGGAGGCAATCTTTTATGCAACTTAGGGTCATCAAAAAGACTTTTGATTCTCAAGATCGCCGTGAAGCGCGAGAGAAGCGCATACGCCCTTTTAAATGACACTACTTTGCAAAAAAGTTTACAAAACACAAAGTACACATGTTCAATTTTAAATTCCTCAAAGCAATGATGAGTTCGTTTTAAAAGCACCAATTGAAATGTGAAGTTGCCTTGTTCAATTTTAATCCCAAATTGAAATCTAGTAAGTATCTAAGATTCAATTTTAACCAACTTTGAAAAGATCAAGTCATTGATTGATTTTAAGTCCAAATCGAAATGTGAGTTAGCTAAAAATAGAAAAAAAGGGTAGTAAGTGAAAGCTCCAAGATTGTTGAAACAAGCATTAAAAAATGCTTTTTTTCCAAGTTTTGTTTTCAAGAATCTTCAATTCCACTCTTTTCGCCTTCACTTTTGTTTCAACCTTCAACTTCAATCTTGATGTCAACCTATGATTTCAACACCTTGATTTTTTTTTAACCTATATAAAAAAAAGAGTTCAAAGTTACAAACTTGGGGATGAAATTTACCTCAACAATTTAATAATTGATCATAATGAAAACACCTCCCAACAAAAACAAATACCCCCAATGATGACCTTTAGTGCAAGGATTCCTCTTCCTTGAAAATTTATAAAAAGCCTAAATCTTGCATTGATAACATTCTAAATGTATAATAAACTTTTATTAATGATCTCCTTAATGTTTTGAAACATGACCACTACAAGATATAGTATATTCAAAACAAAAACTTAATTCAAAGGTTTTTGTCAATCAATGCCAAGGTGGAACCATGAAAAATCTAATGAACAAGATCATAAATACATAATGACTTTATACTTCATAGCAACTCATAATTTGTATCAACTTTCCACACACTCTTACCTACTTCAATATCAAAGGCAGATGATAGCTTTTAAGGACAAAGTAAGATTCAAACTGGTTATAAGAACAGATTCATCATTCACTACCTATCGAATGCCATCAGATGACATATTTAGGCGTCTTTTCAAACTAATTAATACCAAACAGGCAAGAGGTATTTGAATCTCAAAGACGCGCCATTTACACACTCATTCATTGCTGCATTAATAACTAAGTTTGGCAGTTCAAAATTGGATTTTATGTGTACCTTATCAATGTCTAATCAACAATGACATAAACCCTTCTGCATAA
>CM021101.1:310808074-310916301 GCA_007115665.2 Sequoiadendron giganteum
GAAGACAATGTATTGAATTTGAGCTTCATAATTTTTAACAACCCTTACTTTCAACCAAACAGTCTTCTTCGATATCTGCCCAGCACATTATTCACATAACAGTTGCATCATGGAAAACATAGTGGGTTGTGGCTCACTTATTATTTTTTCTGGACTATAACAAAATACAGTTTTCAACTTCACTTTCTTGTTTTATGACACCCCTTACTTTAAGAAAAATAGTCTTGTTCACTATCTGTTCATATGTTTCCAACAATTTTTTTTACTTAACTATTGCAGGATGGAAAACACACTAGGTTGTCCAAGACTTTGCAAATCTTGTTCGAAGACAAAAGCTAGTGTTATGCACATAGTAAGAAGACAATGTATTGAATTTGAGCTTCATAATTTTTAAAAACCCTTACTTTCAAGAAAACACTCTTCTTCGATATCTGCCCAACACATTATTCACATAACAGTAAAATCATGGAAAACACAATGGATTGTGGCTCACTTATTATTTTTTCCGGATTGTAACAAAATACAGTTTTTAGCTTCACTTTTCTTGTTTTATGATACTCCTTACTTTAAGAAAAATAGTCGTGTTCACTATCTGTTCATATGTTTCCAACAAAACTTTTACTTAACTATTGCAAGATGGAAAACACACTGGGTTGTCCCAGAATTTGCAAATCTTGTTCAAAGACAATAGCTAGTGTTATGCACAGAGTAAGAAGACAATGTATTGAATTTGAACTAACTTTTAACAACACTTACTTTCAGCAAAACACTGTTCTTCGATATCTACCCAACACATTATTCACATAACAGTAGAATCATGGAAAACAAAGTGGGTTGTGGCTCACTTATTATTTTTTCCGGATTGTAACAAAATATAGTTTTCAACTTCACTTTCTTGTTTTATGACACCCCTTACTTTAAGAAAAAGAGTCTTTCTCACTATCTATTCATATGTTTCCAACAAAATTTTTACTTAACTGTTGTAGGATGGAAAACACACTGGGTTTTTCCAAACTTTGTGAATCTTGTTCGAAGATAGCAGCTAGTGTTATGCACACAGTAAGAAGACAATGTATTGAATTTGAGCTTCATAATTTTTAACAACCCTTACTTTCAGTAAAACACTCTTCTTCGATATCTGCCCAACACATTATTCACATAACAGTAGCATCATGGAAAACATAGTGGGTTGTGGCTCACTTTTTTTTTTTCGAACTGTAACAAAATACAATTTTCAACTTCACTTTTTCTTGTTTTACGAAACCCCTTACTTTAAGAAAAAAATTCTTGTTCACTATTTGTTCATATGTTTCCAACAATTTTTTTTACTTAACTGTTGTAGGATGGAAAACACACTAAGTTGTCCCACACTTTGCAAATCTTGTTCGAAGACATCAACTAGTGTTTTGCACATAGTAAGAAGACAATGTATTGAATTTGAGCTTCATAATTTTTAACAACCCTTACTTTCAGCAAAACACTCTTCTTAGATATCTTCCCAAGACATTATTCAAATAATAGTAGAATCGTGGAAAACACAGTGGGTTGTGACTCACTTATTATTTTCTTTGGACTATAACAAAATATAGTTTTCAACTTCACTTTCTTGTTTTATGACTCCCCTTACTTTAATAAAAGCAGTCTTGTTCACTATCTATTCATATGTTTCCAACAAAAAATTTACTTAATTGTTGCAAAATGGAAAACACACTGGGTTGTCCCGAACATTGCAAATCTTGTTCGAAGACAACAACTAGTATTATGCACATAGTAAGAAGAAAATGTATTGAATTTGAGCTTCATAAATTTTAACAACCCTTATTTTCAACAAAACACTCTTCTTCGATATCTACCTAACACATTATTCACATAACAGTAGAATCATGGAAAAAATAGTGGGTTGTGGCACACTTATTATTTTTTTCGGACTGTAAAAAAATACAGTTTTCAACTTCTTTTTCTTGTTTTATGACACCCCTTACTTTAAGAAAAACAGTCTTGTTCACTATCTCTTCATATGTTTCCAACAAATTTTTTTACTTAATTGTTGCGAGATGGAAAACACACTAGGTTGTCCCAGACTTTGCAAATCTTGCTCGAAGATAGAAACTAGTGTTATGCACACAGTAAGAAGACAATGTATTGAATTTTAGCTTCATAATTTTTAACAACCCCTACTTTTAGCAAAAAACTCTTCTGCAATATTTGTCCAACACATTATTCACATAACAGTAGAATCATGGAAAACATAGTGGGTTGTGGCTCACTTATTATTTTTTTCGGACTCTAACAAATTATAGTTTTCAATTTCACTTTCTTGTTTTATGACTCCCCTTACTTTAAGAAAAACAGTCTTGTTCACTTTCTGTTCATATGTTTCCAGCAAAAAAATTATTAACTGTTACAGGATGGAAAACACACTAGGTTGTCCCGAACTTTGCAAATCTTTTTCGAAAAAACTAGCTAGTGTTATGCACACAGTAAGAAGACAATGTATTGAATTTGAGCTTCATAATTTTTAACAACCCTTACTTTCAGCAAAACACTCTTCTTCAATATCTGCCCAACACATTATTCACATAACAGTAGAATCATGGAAAACACAGTGGGTTGTGGCTCACTTATTATTTTTTTTGGACTCTAACAAATTACAGTTTTCAATTTCATTTTCTTGTTCTATGACTCCCTTTACTTTAAGAATAACAATCTTGTTCACTATTTGTTCATATGTTTCCAGCAAAAAAATTACTTAACTGTTGCAGGATGGAAAATACACTGGGTTGTCCCAAACTTTGCAAATCTTGTTCGAAAAATCCAGCTAGTGTTATGCACACAGTAAGAAGATAATGTATTGAATTTGAGCTTCATAATTTTTAACAACCCTTACTTTCAGCAAAACACTCTTCTTCGATATTTGCCCCACATTATTCACATAACAGTAGAATCATGGAAAACACAGTGGGTTGTGGCTCACTTATTAATTTTCTAGGCTATAACAAAATACTGTTTTCAACTTCACTTTCTTATTTTATGACACCCCTTACTTTAAGAAAAATAGTAAGAAGACATTAGCTAGTGTTATGCACATAGTAAGAAGATGAGAAAAGTCGTAGATTTTGAAATTCCATTTCAACATTCCATTTCAATATCCTTATACATTTCAAAGAGAAGATGCACAAGAAAAGTTACAAAATGGAAAACGTAGACTATAACAAAATAGTGTATTCAAGTTCACCATGAAATTTTATAAGAACAATACACATCAGACAATGAAATGTAAAAATATTTCGAGTCAATACTATACAATCTAAAGAAAATTACAATGCACATTTAATACTGGTCACACTGAAGACTATGTCAACTATTTATGAACAGGTATAATCTTTGTGTTCTCAGCATTTGGAAGCATTTGTCGCACTCTGATTGTCAAGGTGGAATTGACAGCATATAATGTTAGCACCTCATAATTCTCATGTAGCAGTCTGAAGGAGGGCCTGACACGATGGATCTCAAAGCTGATAATGTGGTTGAATTTGAACACGACCAACAGCCATTCCTCCACAAGACCTTTGTGATTTCTAATTAGATATTCCCCCTTGATGAATCTCATAAACCTCATGCTCAGGTGATCCATAAGATTGTGCCTCTGTATGAAAATTTTTGGTCTAATGCACACCTTCCATATGCATCTAGCTAGGAAAAGGTCTCGAATTTCTCGGTAAATAGACATTGTCCAATCACATAAATTGACAATCTCTATTTGTAGATTGTAATATTGAACGTCCATGCCCATATATGCCTAGACACCAAAGACGTTGAAGAAGTGAGCATAATTATCATACTACAAATATGTGCGATTTGGACCTTTTCTATTAATTCTCCTTAACATCTTTTCCCGCAACCTGTATGGGAGGTTGAGTTCCTCAATTCGAGCAAGAGTATTCCATGGAAGATACGGGTGGTATTTGGTCAAACAACTAGCCACCCATGCTTGAGAATTGTGAGACATCTTTTATAGAATTGTAGTAGCAAGTTGTAAAATTCCTGAAATGAAAGACAAAACAACTTTTTTAGAAGGTAGACTTGCATTCTCTAATTAGAAGGACATTGTCAATGCAATGGAAATAGTGAAAAAATAAGTGAGCAAAGTGGACTAATGTATATAATGTATGCACTAAAGAGATTGTACCTATTATTTTGAATTGAACGAGGCAACACGTGCAGTATCTCCAATGGGCATATGGCGACACACGATTCAAACAGTGGGAAGAACAATGCCTGAAAGGAAAGAGAACAAAAAATTCAGCACATACAACAACATTCTCTAATTAGAAACACATGAAATAGTTCCTAAAAAAAATTGAAAGAGAAAGAAAACTTTTCATAACTAAGTAACTATGCATGGATGATGTCTTTTCCAACATACAAAATAATTTCAGCAAATAATTTGAGCAATTTATTTGTTGCAATCACATGAGTTGAACTAATGAATTGTAGAAAATATATTTCTGTTACGAACACAAGATGCAAATAATCACAGTTGCAGGATGGAAAACACAGTGGGTTCTGCCTAACATTTTTATTTTCTCTAGATTTATAACAAAACAAGGTCTTGAAGTTCACCTTCTTATTTTGTGGCAACCCTTTCTTTCACAAAACATTCCATTGTAATATGTCTTCATATGTTCCAAACACAAAATGCACGTAACAGTTGCATGATGGAAAACACACTCAAATTTGTCAACTTAACTATTTGAAACTCTTAACAACCCCTGCAAATAATCACAGTTGCAGGATGGAAAACACAATGGGTTGTTCCTAACATTTTTATTTTCTGTAGATTGTAACAAAACAAGGTCTTGAAGTTCACCTTCTTGTTTTGTGGAAACCCTTTCTTTCACAAAACATTCCATTGTAATATGTCTTCATATGTTCCAAATACAAAATGCACATAACAGTTGTACGATGGAAAACACACTCAAATTTGTCAACTTAACTATCTAAAAACCATCTTCCCAACAACAAAACATAACCTACCAGAATCATTCCTCGAGCGACGGAGATCACATCTCTGATTACATCCATTGCATCACACATCTTTCATAAGGTAACTTTTAGGTGAAATATGGTGGGTTTAGTAAGTGAATGTCTATCAAACTTGGGGGCAACAAAGTTTAAGGTAAGATTAAGCTTTTGCAAGCTTAATTAGTCGTGCTTGAAGAATGTTTTAGGCTTAATTATTCTTTTTGTAAAATAGACCTATTTTGGGGTCCACGACAGCGAAGAAGAACTTGTTTGAAGTGTTTGTTCCATAAAGTCTTTTCTATTCTAGAAACCCATTTGTGCCAATTTTTACATATCACAAATAGAGATGCTATTATTTTGAAAAGAATGCTTGAAAACATGACTCGACCATTGGAAATGCACTCAATTAGCCCAAATTTACAAAGGAGTGGATCTTAAATCATCATCACAACACCTAACGACTTGAAAAAGTCCTTTGAAAACTCTCATAACTTAGGAATCATCTACTTTTATGAATACAAAGGCTCAAGCCAATGCTAATCTACTAAACCCTTACTTTATGCACAAAAAAAGCTCTATCAAATGAGGCTTTAATAGAATACTGTATTAAAAACCTTCCCATGCTCTACCACCATATGAAACATGCTTACAAATGTTTTCCCATGCTTTAGGAACAAACTTTCAACCCCTTTGAATGCACTTTCCTCAGTTACCAACTTGTACGCATCCTTTTTCATTGGAAATCTTTTGTATTTTCTAAAGATCGGCAAACAAATATTGAATGGTTCGCTTCCCCTGCATGATTCAACATATACACTTCTTAAATTACATAATGTCATACAAAAAATTGGACTTATGTAAGCAAAGTTATTAAATTCGAACCATACCTTCCATTGGGTTTACACTCGCGAAAGACAATCGTCGACGAGGACTCCTTTTCAGTGATTGGAATGTTGAAGTGAACAAAAAAGCCATAAAATAAATCATAAAGTTTATGGCATGGTACAAGCACATACTGGAAAAAAGGAATCTGCAATACCATTTCCTATTACAATAAAGAAATTGAAATGGGTTTTCTCATACTCACCCGTATTAGATGTTGTATCCTCTGCCACATCCATAGTAGTTGCACCTGAAGTCTCACAGTGCATATTGACATTCAAATGCAAACTATTGTTCATAGACAATGGAAAGGAGTCATCCAAAGGGGTTCGGTGATCTGACTGTTGTGTGGAATGCTTCGTACGCCGAGTTGGATGTCGATGACGATCCCTAGTTGCACTAAACGATGGATGCATGCGAACGATGGTAGTTGCAACTTGATAAGGATCTAGATTGTATTGAAACGGAAATTTGTTTAATTATGGTAGGTCCTCTACAAACTTGTCCACTCATTTTGCATATAACTGCACCTACTCTAGAGATTGTGGTGGTGTACGCATCACTTTCTTCAAGAGTTCGTTAGTGTCATTCCAAAGAGAAATTGTCACCACATGTTCATCATATACATGAGTCATAGAAGGAGGTTTCATAGGGGTTAGAACATTAGGATTGATTTATTCTATGGCCCCCTCTGACAATGTCTCGTTCAAATCTATGTTTGTATTAATTGGTTGACCTCCCCTGTCTAAATGAGGACACAAAAGAAATTTGTATTAGGCTGTAGAAAATGAAAAACACAATTGATTCCAATAAAGTAATGCAATTCGAATTGAAATTCACTTACCATGGACCACCCCTTCAATGAAAAATGACCTTTTAATCAAGTGAGCAACCTTGATAACATACAAGTGTTCCCCTGCAAACTCCAAGGGAAGTCACAAACAAAAAGGTGCTCTCCAAATTTCCGCACAAGGTAGTGCATTGAACTACTTAGGCTTTTCACCCAGCACCATCCAGTATCTATTTCATCAAGAATACAGTCATCGATTGGAATTGCCTCGGCCCGCTCCACACTAGATCTCATATTTAAATCATTTTTGTTCGTCAAAAAACCATAATGCTGCAACTTTTCCTTTTGCCTATAGGATGGTTCCATTTTATACACAAGTGTGTAATACAAATAGTCCATTCTCCTATTGCATTTTTTTGAACGATCGCACAAGTACCAATTTTTTAGTACGCAATGGTACGACTCAATGATTGCATTCGTATCTTGGTTGGCATGTGGTAATAGTCTGCAATTTTTTGCCCACATGGTTGGGAAAAAAACATCCAATAGTCAAGTAAGCCACAACGTATTATATTTGACATCAAAGAATTTGAATGGTGTGAATCATGCGAGGTGATGAAAATTATCAACTCACCAATTCAATCTTCTCCTTCGCACCAAGTCTTCTTGAAGTACTCTAAGAATCGAGGCTTGAACTCCTGAAAGAAAGAGTTCAATAGCTGAGTGATGCAATCTTCAGTGTCAATGATTGCCATCATGATTGTGCCAAGACTGCGGAAGACGTCCATTGCCCTTTCCTTGGCTGCATACTTATATACATTCTTTAGCCAAGCCCTTTTGACATGCCAAAGTCATAGAAGCACATGACATTGAAAGACAACCCTAATAGACAATACGAACAATATTGTTTACTTCTCGACTGCATCAGAAAGTGGCATTGAAAATGAATAGAAAATGAGAAAGGTACACAAATGAAGAAAGGGATGCACATACTATATGGCTTGGATCTCTACAGTCGCATCATCGATAAAAAATGAATTGATTCTCCAGTCGAGCCTAGCTCTTCTTCCACATTCGAGCAATATGAGTAGCCACACAAAGATGTCCTCAATCTTGTTTCGTGAGGAGACTATCCACACAACCGACACACCACTCTATTGCTCATCGAAAATGAGGAGAGTATACAATGGGTACTATAGAGAGAACAACTCGGCGTGACCATTGTGAAGTTTACAGCCAAGAAGATCATTGAAAACACGATGAACTATTTGTCAATGTTTGTAAGGCCTCACCTCATATTTGTTAGTTGCAAATGTGGAATCCATCGAGATGACTGAATTGTGCGAGCAACTATCCATCCTATCCAGCAACCATGGAGGCTAAACCCCGATAACAAAAGGTGTATTGTTCCCATCAGATCGTTGAAAGTAGAAGAAGTTATCAAAGTCCTATCCACTCCATAGTAAGATACTTGTCAAATCAACTTTGTTTTTTTGTGCGTGAGTAGAATGCACCTTTCTCCAAGCATTCATAACATCCTTTCTTGTAAGGAATTGATCTCTCTTGGACATCATGCCACATAACATAGGATTGTTGATGTGTCTATCCATTATTGCATTGACATTGACGTCCATGAGAAAAATGCTTTCAATATAGATTTTTCACTCCGTGAATAGATTAGCGAAAAACATAGAACGCTTCTCTCCACTTGTGTCATGAATGCCATGGAAAAATTCACCATTTTTATCTGCGTGGAACATTTCTTTGTAGATAATATAGGCAACATCGGGTTTTGCTTCCATAACTTTACCATTAAATGGTATTGACAACCTCACATTTGTGTAAACATCTTATGTGGTTTCTTCTCTGGTGCAGGCTAGTTTCTGTTGTCTTTAGGACCGTATTGACACCAGTAGCTACAAGAAAGGCATCATCTCATCATGTTCAACCAAGAGAGTAAAATACCATTTGGCCATAGAAATGAATGTCGATATATACAAACCTCTTATACAAAATTGTTTTTCTATAAGTTTTTTCATAGACGGGACACGAGGTGGTAGGTTCTCTTATTTTCTTGTCCAAAAATTTGGTTTCTACACCTTCAACAGACGTTTCACCATCAATGAACTAATCAAGTCTCGTAAGAGGAATTGCTGCAACAAGGTTAGGGACCTTATCCTTGTTGACAGAAATAGTAGCCCATTCCAAATTAGAAGACAAAAAAGGAGAGCCTCCATTTGTACATCTTGCACCTACAATTCATCTAGCTTATTCCATTTCAAACCTCTCCCCATTCTAGGAATTCACAACATTGGATGAATACTTAAAATTAGTGTGGATTGTGTGAAGAAAAAGAAAAAAATCATTCATTAAACATAGATAAAATGTGCTTGCATTGCTCTTGCCCACATGAAACCAATAGGATGTTCCGGCTTCAACCGAGGAAAATTAAAGGTGATAGATTCAATCAAGCTACGCATAAAATATAACACAAATGCATGCTGGAAATCGGACAGTCCAACAAACCAACACTATGTTTTCCGAATCACAATTATTTTCTGCACTTCTCTTTCAATCATGTGAAATTCAAACACAACAATAGAATGTGTGTTTTGGAATACGTTCATACTATTTTGTAACATTCCATGTTGCAAAACCATGGGTGTTAAGAAGCAAGCAACCGAACATAAGACAACCCTTTACAATTAAACAAGGAGATTGGAATAACTCAAACCCAGCACTTGTTTCTCATTCACAATTATTTTGTGCAATTATTTTTTTCAATCGACTGAAATTTAAACACAACAATGGAATGTATGATTTGGAAGACAGTTATACTGTATTGTAACATTCCATATTGTGAAACCATGGGTTTTAAGAAGCAAGCAACCCACCATGAGACAACCCACTACATTTAAACAAAGAGATTGAAATAACTGAAACCCAACACTGTGTTTCCCATTCACAAATATTTTGTGCAATTTTATTTTTTAATCAACTGAAATTTAAACATAGCAATGGAATGTGTGATTTGGAAGACATTCATACTATTTTGTAACATTCCATGTTGCAAAACCGTGGGTGTTAAGAATAAAGCAACCCACCATGAGACAACCATTTAAGAAACAAGCAACCAACCATGAGACAAGGAAAGATAAACAACAGACTAATTTCACAAGATGTTTTGAATTCACAAATTCAGCAAATAAAACATCAACACAATTCGACTCAGCAAATATCATATTGAAGAATGATCACAGAAGCACAAAGACATTTGCGATCAAGAAAATATTAACAAACTTAAAGATTCAAAATTATTTTCTTTTTTCTCAATACAGAATATGGGCTCAAAGGCTCCATGGTTGTGTAAAAAAATTGTCTAAAAATAGAAAATGCCCTTCTTCCCCCTTTTCCTCTCTTTCTTTCATCCTTTTTTTATTTCTCCAATAATTGTTTGCAATCTTCCTTAAAAATGGCCAAGGTTGCAATAATTCATTAAGAAACAGACACTGTTTCCATTACACCCTAGGATTTCGGTCACTATTCATAATTACAAAATTTTCATGCATGTAAAGTAAAGATTTAGTTTTTGTCGAAAGAAACCATTTTTGTTGACAACTGCATAAAGAAACCAAGTTCACTAAACAATCGGAGGAGTGGGAGTCCAAAAAATCTCTGCAAGCATTTCATTAAGCAAATTATTAAATCCGGCTCGCTCTTCCTCTCTATCTAAGACAAAGATCACCCTCCAATATTCGACGTAGCTAGACTTTTCCTTCAATGCAAGTGAATGTAGCTCAGAAACAATGTCGAGTTGTTCCTCCTCGAGCCACATTAAATTAGGCTGAATGATTGGTACTGGCTCAATTTCCCATTCCGCAGCTTCGCCAGGAAGCACCATGTCGAAGAAAACCTGGGATCAAAATTCTGCCACCTTTGCAAAACCGTGGGTGTTAAGAAGCAAGCAACCGACCATAAGAAAAACCCTTTACATTTGAAGTGGATGATTAAAATAACTGAAACCCAACATTGTGTTTCTCATTCATAATTATTTTGTAAAAAAAAATTTCAATGGTGCAAAATTTAAACACAATGGAATGTGTGATTTGGAAGAAATTCATATTTTTTTGTAATATTCCATGAAAAACTGTGGGTGTTAAGAAGCAAGCAACCGACCATAAGACAACCCTTTCCATTTAAACAAGGAGATTGAAACAACTGAAACCCAACACTGTGTTTCCCATTCAAAATTATTTTGTGCAGTTTTCTTATCAATCGATTGAAATTTAAACACAACAATAGAATGTGTGATTTGGAAGACAGTCATACTATATTGTAACATTCCATATTGTAAAACCATGGGTTTTAATAAGCAAGAAACCCACCATGAGACAACCCTTTACATTTAAACAAGGAGACTCAAATAACTGAAACTCAGCACTGTGTTTCCCATTCACAATTATTTTGTGTAGTTTTTTTACTGAAACCCAACACTATGTTTCCCATTCAAAATTATTTGGAGACTTGCAAAAGAGAATAACAATTGAACTAATATAGTGGAGGCTAAATACTTCAATGGGTTACTTGTTATTGATTTTCCAAATTTGGATAACTTATATAATGTCTTACTTATATACATTAAAGTAAAAAATTATAGATAACTCATCAGAAAGAGACCAATTTGAAATGTAGGAAATGGGTTGAAGGCTAGATTTCAGTATGATTCTTGGTTGGGAAACACTCTCCATAATTTTTTAATCCCTTGTTTAGCTATCAAGAATGGTCTTTCTTCTTTATTTTCATACTGTGTGGGTAATTACTAGGAATATGGTACTTAATGTAGAAAGTTGATTAATTTATTTACTCCTCTCAAACATCTCAATCAAGAGGTTATTAGCTACCTTATAGAGAAGTTAAAGAGTTCTATATAGTCTAGTTTAATAGGAAAAAATAGACCATTTGGTTGGGTTCTTCCATATGGAAGTGTACTATTGCATCTACTTATCTCCTTTAACGTGATATACATGTTGAGGTGTTTGAAAAGAAGAAGATTTTGAACAAGAATATATTGCATAAAATCTATGAAGTCTAGCAGGTTGCTTGTTAGAGTAAATTATTGATTATTGATAATCTTAAAAATAGAGCCATTACAATCCCAAATAGGTGTGATCTTTGTGAGAATAATGTTGAGTCTATTTTTCACATTTTTCTAGAATATTTATTCACCTACTCTATCTAAATATCAAGTTCTCACCCTTAATGATGAATGGAGATTCCCTCGGTATTTTAAACTACCTCAATTACCTTTCTCCCCCTCTTGGAATATCTTAAAAATTATTAAAAGCTATAAGAAAATTCACTCCATAAATGAGGAAACAATTGATCATTTCTACCATGGAGGTAGTGGAAAAACTATTTCTTTAGATAATATGAGTTGTTTTATGGAAAACATCGCATTGGTATGATGGAAAAAATTTTCCTACTAAAATTACTTGTGGAATAATTATGAGAAGTGGGGTTGATTGCAATTATGTGATCTTGGGAAATTATTGAATGACTTGATAATAATTGAAGTTTATCAAAATATTTATTTGGGTTACTCCTTTAGATTTATCACAATCTACAACTTGGAGGTCAATGATATCACCATTTTTCTCTTTATTTGTAAAGGATACTACCTATCAATCAATCTCCTTATTGATCCCTCTTTGGGAATCAACTTCTTTCATTTTTTCCAATGAGACTTAATAATTTCATCATTTTCTACTTGTTTATGGACTAGTACATTTGGAAGATTATCATGGGAGATGAGAGACTATGAATAGAGGCTTATTATTGTCAATAATACAATAAAAAATTACTATTTGGCAATCCTTGCGAAGGGTGAGCTAAATCCATTTATATAATACATAGATAGTTACGATCCATTAGTTCATAGAGATTTCATTGTACAATGGAAGAGTAAGAAGGTTATTGTGAGGGATCTAAAATTTTAAGACTCTAAAGAGTTCAACATTGTAGTTGCTAGCATGTCTAAGAAAAGAGCCAAGACCCACCAAGCGAGCAAATGTCAAAGAAAAGAAAACATTGACACTTTCGTAAAAGGCTTTGAGAAGCTCATTAAATGATAATTAAAATATCTCAAGGAGGCTCTTCCTTAAAATGAATTCAACTTCTTTCTCATTAAATATTTTACCCTAAATGAGAAGTATAAATTATCTATCTTTTGTTAAATATCTTTCCCTTTGTAAAAAATATAAGCATAATTACCTAGTATGCTTTGCTTTGTACCTTTCATTATATATAGAGAAATAAGTCATGAATGAGATTCAAGGTAAGAAAAAATGGTCCACTACACCAAGTTTTTATAATTTAACTTTATAATTGTGATAAATCCAATTCCTTACTTCTCAAATCCAGCCATAGGGTGGTTGTTAATGAAAAAGTGCTCTTATTTTATAAGAATCAAGTATCTTTTATGTGGGAAAAGATTCTCTAACCTCGAAAAAATGTGATCACTAAAATTTATCCCTATAGTTCCCATATTTTTAAATCTTACAAGAGGTCTAGTCTTGGTGAGGAAACTACAAATGATCCCACTAAATCTTCACTATTCCTAGTGTTATCTTCTTTAAACTTATTAGACCTATAGGTAGAGCTAGTATTAGTAGAAGTCCTACCCCCTCTAATCTTAGTGTTGAGGTGATCCATCTAATGTTTCCCCTATTGATATCATTTCCCCTCCCTCTAATACAAAAGGAAAATACCTATATATCCTTGGTTCTTCAATTGAGTTTATTGATAACCCTAGATTTAAGAATATATAAACAACTACTAAAAGGAATAATAATTATATCAAGGAGACTATGGCCTAAAATGAAATCACTCTATGATGGTTTTAATCTTAAAGATAGATTCCTAAAGTGGTTCAAGAATGAAGTTGAGAATGAAATTAAGGATGGAGAAAATTCATAAATAGGTGAATATGGATGTTACTAAAATTGAGATTAAAGTGAGATTGTTTGATAAGGATTGTACAAATACATTGCTTGGATTAAGATTCTATTTATATTGTAATCATATGTCTATCCCATGCATCTTGAACACTCTTAGAATGTGAATTTGGATTCCTATAGTGTATAATTATAGAGGTATCTTCTATTTATACTCTAATGGTAACCTTGACATTATTTTTCATATTACATTTCACTTTAGACTCATTTAAAGTATTTTCCCTAAATCTTAAGTACTAGAAGAAGAAGTTGAGAATCTAGTCATAAAAATGGGTCCCACATGTGTTAGTGGCTCCAAAATAGAGAACTATATTTAGGGATTTAATCCATAAGATAGTTATGGGTCGAACATGTCTTTGCGGTTTTATTTTGTATTTAGGGTCTCATTGATTGAGCCCATATGACGTCCATGTGAATTCATTGATGTCCAAGGTGGGTAATGGATTTTTTCATGTACTGAGGCCTTGGTCTATTATTTTGGTGAAAAAAAATATGGCTTTTGTCTCTTTTCTTATGTATTAGTAGTATAAGATAGTAGTTTAATATCATTTTTTGCAGTTGTTTTTTTCAATGGTGTGAAATTTAAACACAACAATGGAATGTGTGATTTTGAATACATTCAAAAAACTGAAATAGTCCACATTGTGTTTCCCAAATTTCAAATTAAAAGATCTTGTAAAACCCTCTATATTTAAACAAGGAGATTCAAATAATTGAAACCTAGCACTGTATTTCTCTTTCAGAATTATTTTGTACATTTTTTTAATTGAAACCCAACACTGTGTTTCCCATTCAAAATTATTTTTTGCAATTTTTTTTTTCAATGGTGCAAAATTTAAACACAACAATGAAATATGTGATTTTGAAGACATTCAAGCAACTGAAATACTCCACATTGTGTTTCCCAAATTTTAAATTAAAAGAACTTGTAAAACCCTCTACATTTAAACAAGGAAATTCAAATAAATGAAACCCAACACTATGTTTCTCATTCAGATTTATTTTCTACAATTTTTTAATTGAAACCTAGCACGGTGTTTCCCATTTAGAATTATTTTTTACAATTTTTTTTTTCAATGGTGGGAAATTTAAACACAACAATGGAATGTGTGATTTTGAAGACATTCAAACAACTGAAATACTCCACATTGTGTTCCCAAATTTCAAATTAAAAGATCTTGTACAACCCTCTACATGTAAACAAGGAGATTCAAATAAATGAAACCCAACACTGTGTTTCTCATTCAGAATTATTTTGTATAGTTTTTTAATTGAAACCCAGCACTGCGTTTCCCATTCAAAATTGTTTTTTGTTGTTTGTTTTTCATTGGTGTGAAATTTAAATACAACAATGGAATGTGTGATTTTGAAGACATTCAAACAACTGAAATACTCCACATTGTGTTCCCCAAATTTCAAATTAAAAGAACTTGTAAAACCCTCTACATTTAAACAAAGAGATTCAAATAAATGAAACCCAACACTATGTTTTCCATTTAGAATTATTTTCTACAGTTTTTATTGAAACCCAGCACTGTGTTTCCCATTTAGAATTATTTTTTGCAGGCTTTTTTTTCAATGGTGTGAAATTTAAACACAACAATGGAATGTGTGATTTTGAAGACATTCAAACAACTGAAATACTCCACATTGTGTTCCCCAAATTTCAAATTAAAAGATCTTGTAAAACCCTCTACATTTAAACAAGGGGATTCAAATAAATGAAACCTAGCACTGTGTTTTTCATTCTAAATTATTTTGTACAGTTTTTTATTGAAATCCAACATTGTGTTTTCCATTCAGAATTATTTTTTGTAGCTTTTTTTCAATGGTGTGAAATTTAAACACAATAATGGAATGTGTGATTTTGAAGACAGTCAAGCAAATGAAATACTCCACATTGTGTTTCCCAAATTGCAAATTAAAACATCTTGTAAAACCCTCTGCTTGCAACAAAATTACCCCTCACCTCGATTTTGTCTGTATTCTCCACCAAATCCTCTATGTGCACTCCACACTTCAACATATTTGGTCGATATTCTCCTCGAAGTCGTCTATGTGCACTCAGACCTTCAGCTTTCCCTTTCAACGTGCAGACAAGAAACAAAACAAATAGTATTTTTGCCTTGCTTTCTCAAAACAGAAAATGTTCACGTCATTCCTTTCCACTTTTCCTGCGCCAGACAAAAGAAACTTGCCAACGAAGCTAACCTACCCACTTTTTCGCTTGACAACCGGTGGGAAAACGCACCTGATGGTGCCATTAACTCCCGCTTGACCATCACTCAGACGTTTCGTCCCATCCGCTGGTTTCAGGAGTCTGGTGGGCCCTGCACTATGACGTCTCGTCATGTTATGTATGTATCCATGTATGTTCTTATGTACGTTTTTCATGTGTTTTTCGATGTACATAGGTGAATTTTGTCTAGTAGTTAGCCGTCTCTATTTAAGTGGACCTTAAAAACTTTAGAAAAACAAATTCTATTGAAGAAAGAAAATAAAACAATCTCATTAAATGAGGCGTTCAAACCCTCACAAAAAAGTTCTATTAATAGAAAGAAAATAAAACAAGTTAAAGCATTTTTTATGTCCAATATTCAAACCCTCAAAAGTTTTTTTTATATCCTAGAAGAAAATAGAGTAATTTAAGTGGGTCTTCAAATCCTAGAAAAAAACTTTTTTCGCAGGAAGAAAATGTGGTATGATGAGAAGAAAACCCCATATATATATATACAATTTTTAATTTTTGTGAATATAATTAATTGTATTTAAATATAATTAAATAGGGTTTATATATAATTTCTCAACAATGTCGGTTGGTATGTTACCTCTTTTAAACATTGACCTAATATGAGTTTACATATATAATTTTAAAACAATTTTCAATTTGGATGGGTATCATTGGTTGCGCTTAAATAATGATCTAATATGAGTTTGCATATATAATTTGACAACAATTTTTAATATTAATAGGTATCACGAGGTATGTTTAAACATTAACCTAATATGGGTACATATATAATTTTCAAACAATTTCCAATTTTAGTTTAGCTCTACCTAAAAATGAATCAATATATTATCACATTATTTGATAAATTTAGTAAAATTATTGATCTTCACTTTGTAAAAATAGATTGTAGAAAGATTTTACACTTTTTAATAGTGATTGAGAATTTATAATTTTACTATTATAATAAATTTTAAAAAATCAAAATTTTCTTTTAATTTAATCTATGCATAAAATATTATTATATATAAATTCTAAATAAAATAATTATAAATAATAATAATCTATATAAATATTATTTTAAAAATAAATTATTAATATATTTATTAAATTTTATTAATATTAATTAATTAAAATATTTCTATTTTTTATCTTTTAATATTGTTATCTATTAAATATGTTTATTTAAATATACACAATTTATATAAATATGAAAAAAATTAAATAATAAAATATTAAAATAAATATATGTTATTTATTTACACATTTTATAAAGATAAATTGAAACTTTTATATTTTCTAAAACTAAAATTGAAAGAACCAAAAATAAATACATTTAGAGAAAAATACCCCTTATTAGAAATATACTTATTTAAGTTTATTTTGTGCTTCAATCTCTCATTTGAATGGAGCATAGTTGTAATGGGTTCCAAAAACTCAATTCAAATGAATTTCCATGATACAAATGTGAAGGGTTTAAGAAAGTATAATTATTAAAGATATATAAAGAAAAAAAAATTAAAAAAATTAATAAATTATTGTATAGCATAAGATATCAATAATTTTAAGAAAAAATAAATTTGTCAATAAAAAATGTCTGTATAGTTTAAGTAAGATCTTCAAACCTTGAGAAGAAAATGAAAAAAAATTATATCATAGGAAGAAAATTAGGTATGATGAGAAGAAAATCTAAGTATGTGTATGTGTATGTGTATATATATATCATAAGAAGAAAAATAGGTATGTGGTATTGTTTCTCACTAGAGTGTTATTGTTGGATGTTTAAATTGGGGACAAGTCCCTAATTTTTTACCTCCTTGATTCATTGATTTAGATCAAAAGCATTTACCCCTTAAAAAACTAGATATGATTAGAAGAAAATCTAATATCAGTATATACATATAATTTTCAATGTTAGTGAATATAATTAATTATGTTTAAATATGATTAAATATGAGTTTACATATATAATTTATAAATAATGTTGGTGGATGCCATTAGTGGTGTTTAAACATAGACCTAACATGTATAATTTTAAAACACTTTTCAACTTGGATGGGTATCATTGATTGTCTTAAATAGTGATCTCATATGAGTCTGCATATATAATTTTTCAACAATTTTCTATATTAGTAGGTATCACCAATTATGTTTAAACATTAACCTAAGATGGTTTACATATAAAATTTATAATTTTAATATGTTTGTTAGATGTACTTAAAAATGGCATTGTTTGGTAAACTTAGTAAAAATATTGATCTTTATTTTATAAAACAAATTGTGGAAATATTTTTTTTTATTAATGGAAAAGTAGCTAAGGGACAACACCCTTATATGAAAATTTTAAGTATTAGTAGTACAATCATAAACCGGGGATTATCAACGAATCACCCATACCATACCATCCAGAACAAAACACTACTAGGAACTAAGACTTAAAATGGCACCCCAGACCAAAAGCCCTACAACCATATGCAACATTGTTACACCTAGGCACCCAGATCCAAAATGGGGCCTCAGACCAAAACCATACAACTAGACAACCCCACACTCAAACCAATGATAGCTTCATGAAAGAAAAATTTAAATTTTATGAACATCCCCACAAAGCTCCCTACCCACTGAGACACATAGATTATGATCACCCTGCCCAAACCCCAAAGCCTCAATGCACCTGCCCATCCCACATTCCCTCATTCAATTTCAAATTCTAGGGATTCCCTAGATGGACGTGTCACCCTCATCCACCAAACCCTTTATGGTAATGTAAGCTTGCAACCAACTCACCCCCTCATTAGGAACAATTTCCAAAATTTGTTTCAGAAATTTGATACTCTTCATCACTATCGTATGGAATCTGGGAAGGGAAGCCAGATCATTGGTGAAAATTAAAGGATACTGCTTTGGTGGCAACCCATGACAACACAACAAATAGTAGTCTCTAGGCAATGGAACCCCCTTTCCCACCTCATAGTTCTCCAATACATCCTCCAAACTAACTAGATACTTACCCCAGATCAACTTCTATAAAGTTGGCAAGTCGTATCCTTTGACTCCCCCACATCCAAGATCGAGGCCAAAAACATGGCTTAGATATCAGTGTTAACTCTATGCTAGCAAAATGAATAGAGAAACTCCTCGCTGAGCACCATCTTCAACATGTGGAGTATTAAGTCATGCTTGGATTTGAAGACATTTCCCAACCATCTATCAGTCACCTCCCCCATGGATGCTAACTGGATCCTCATTCTCTCTAATCTTATTGGTGTATCCATGTTGCACAACCCCAAGCACCACACCAACTTTGTGAAAAGTTATCGTGGCATAAAACTCAGCCAACACAAAGATTTATGATCACCCACTAGCCATCAACCTGACATGGCATGAACCCTATGGTAAGTAATTATTAAGATGCCACCTCCACCCATGAACAATCATCAAACCATCACTAAATCCAGAAATGACATGCGAATTAAATCAGCCCCGTCATTGAGGCACTTTTGCCAATTCATCCACCACCCCATTTCTTTCATGATAAATATGTGTCACCTTGAATTCATCCAACTCAACAAGTAGTTGATTAATGGGAGAGAGTCATCACCTTAATTTCCAATTGGGTGTCCATCCCATCCTAATGGTGTTGATTGTAATTAAAGAGCCCCCCTCTAAATGGATTTTTTGTAATTTTTTATTCTTAACACATTAGAGCCCAATCAAGGAACCCCAAAATTCAACCTCATTGTTTGTGCCAATCCCCAGGTATGTAGATTTCTCGATTAATATTCACCCATTGTGATCCTTGATGACACAATCCACCCCGCTCTCCCTAGGGTTTCCCTTTGTGGCACCATCAAAGTTGACCTTCACCCAACCCTCCTCTGGCACCGACCACCACACACCATCCCTCGAGGCCCTCGTGGGACAACCCCCTAGGACCCCATTAATGGGGAAAAGCTTTATTTATTATTTTGTTGCACCAGAGGTATCCTCGTGACCCAATCGAATGGCAGGAAACATTTGAAATTTTAATAGTAATCGAGAATCTATAATTTTAATTATAATAAATTTAAAAATATATATATATTTTTGAAAGAGATATTTAAATTTTTTTGTGATGTTTTCAATAAGAATAATTAATCTATGTATATATATATATTAAGTAAGATATTTAAAAATAATAATAATTTATGAAAAAATTATTTTTGAAGACAATTTTTTTTGCTCGATAAGGCACAACAAAGGTTGCAAAGTTATATATCAATTGAAAAAATTGATTACATGAGTTTCCAGCTAAAGAAGCTGCAACTATTATATGCAAATACCATACTTTCTATGAAAGATTGAGGTTGATACTCCAACACCAACACTAAACACATAGATTCTTGAATTAAAGTCCCGCACTTCTGAGTCTACAAGCCTCTGTGCATGCATGGAAGGGGCTTTCTTAAGCGCCACCAATTGATCCCATTGAAATTCCATCTGTAACCATATTTTCCAAGGTGTTAGCTTCCTTGTTAGCTTCTCAATAAGTGTGGTTGATGGTGAATTCCACAAATAAATCTAGAAACCCTAAGACTCTCCCTAGTAGGGCATTCAATTTCCATTTTGGTGTAGCCCTTGTTCTGACTGCATTGACTATGATGGTTGAGTCTCCTTCAATCTCCAACTTTTTCAAACTAAGGTCCTTACATAAGAGAATCCCCTTTGTTAGTGCCTTAAGTTCTGCAATATTATTCATGTTCTCATCTAGAGGAATAGCCAGCTTTGCCACTATCGAACCATCCCATAGATGGATAATGCATCCAAACCCAGAGTGACCTGGGTTCCCATGAGATGCACCATCAAAATTTAATTTAAACCAACCAAATTGTGGATTCTTCCAAGAGCACTACTCTCTAACGTTATTGCTTTTCGTGCCACCTTCCTCGACAAATTGAGGGACCTTTAGACCACATCGATTTAATTTCACACCAACACTAAACACATAGATTCTTGAATTAAAGTCCCGCACTTCTGAGTCTACAAGCCTTTGTGCATGCATGGAAGGGGCTTCCTTAAGTGCCACCAATTGATCCCATTAGAATTCCATCTGTAGCCATATTTTCCAAGGTGTTAGCTTCCTTGTTGGCTTCTCGATAAGTGTGGTTGATGGTGAATTCCACAAATAAATCTAGAAACCCTAAGACTCTCCCTAGTAGGGCATTCAATTTCCATTTTGGTGTAGCCCTTGTTCTGACTACATTGACTATGATGGTTGAGTCTCCTTCAATCTGCAACTTTGTCAAACCAAGGTCCTTACATAAGAGAATCCCCTTTGTTAGCGCTTTAAGTTCTGCAATATTATTCATGTTCTCATCTAGAGGAATAGCCAGCTTTGCCACTATCGAACCATCCCATAGATGGATAATGCATCCAAACCCAGAGTGACCTGGGTTCCCACGAGATGCACCATCAAAATTTAATTTAAACCAACCAAATTGTGGATTCTTCCAAGAGCACTACTCTCTAACGTTATTGCTTTTTGTGCCACCTTCCTCGACAAATTGAGGGACCTTTAGACCACATCGATTTAATTTCATCTTGCTATCCCATACTGTATAATAAGAGTTCTTAGTAGGGTCAGCTACCAATCTATTGTTGATTAGTTCTACAATTGCTTCACTAGTCTTGTTAAAAAGGCCTCTAAGCACATCCTCCTATCTTGAAATATTCTTCTATTACATTCTTTCTAGATTTCTCATACTAGAAGAGAGGGGCTTTCCTTCCACAACCCACCAAAAACTCTTGATTCGTAGATTATGGGCCAACCCTTGAATAAACTTAGGATGTCATTTGGTAGAGCTTACACCCAACCTTGCACACAGCCACTTCCAACAAGCTTTGGAAAAGGGGCATCCAAGGAGGAAGTGGTCAACACTCTCTTATGCTTCTCCACATAATACACATTTTGAGGGCCCTTCAAATCCCATCTTCCTGAACTTATCTGCTATGAGAATCTTACCTTGAAGGGCAGCCCAAGTGAAGACTCCCACTTTCAACATGACAAGCTTATTCCAACACATTTGAGTGGGAATTTTTGTGTACCGAAACTCCTCCCTTTTGAAAATCATATTGTATCCATCATTTACATTGAATTGGCCAAACTTGGATCCCATCCTTATTAGATTGTCTTGAGCTTTACGAAAAACCACCAATCAGGTTTTTAAAATCTCCCTTAGGTGGGTTAGGTACCCACTTGGTAATTACATGACCATCCTAAGGATAGATCCTCATTGGGGAATTTCACATAATCCCTAAGCTTTGCACCTCGTTGTTGTTTTAGAAAATGTTTTATTTGGGATGTGTCCATCAGGCTGTTAATGCTTGCGTATCCTCCCCATGAGCCTTCCCAAAACAGGGCTTGGTTCCCATCCACAATATCCCAAGATAGGTTATTCGTGATGATTTTCCTACATTTTAGCATAAAATTCCACACTCTTGAGCCTTGAGGCAGATTGGGGGTCCTAAAAATACTCGTTGGATCATCATTCACTAGGTACTTCTTTTGGATGATCTTGGCCCACTTTAGGTGGGGCTCCTTATACATCTTCCACAATAGTTTGGCGCTTAAAGCCTCATTCTGCCAAATCTGATTTTTGAGCCTATACCTTTGAAATCCTTTGGCCTACAAATTTTTTCCCATGAGATCAAAGCTACTTTGTTCTTCTCTATTAGACCTTTCCAAAATAACTTTCACATTTTCTATACTAGGAATTTTCTCTAGCTGTGAGGGATAGACATGAAAGGAGGTAAATAGGGAGCGCTAATAAGACTATCTTAAACATCACTAACCTTATAGAGTGTATTACACAAAGAGATTGTCCTAAACTCATCCAAGCATGTATGGCCTTTTCCTTCTTCAAAATGAGGGTAATAAATGTGTTGTTAATTTCCCTAAGAAATCTTCCTAAATTCCTTAATACTTCTAAAGATTTCATTAGATCCCCTCCAAAGATATGCCAACATTTTTGGGAAAACCTTGTTGGAAATCCATCTGGCCTAGGAGCTTTCTCTCGGTGTAGCTAGTTGAGAGCCAACTTGATTTCTTCCTTGGCGAAGCTACATAAGGGGGTTAACAATAGGAAATTTTCAAGATCTCTTCAGCATGGAATGGGTGGGCAGAATGGGAGAGCTCATTATCAAATTAAATGGCAGGAGAACGACACTTCACAATGCTAAAATCGATGGGGTCACTGTCCCATAGGCCTTCTTTTGGTCTTTGGATGTTAAAAATCTTCTATTCTACTCTATTCCCCCAAAGCCTTGTTTTGTTCTAATTTTCTCTATCTGATCCTTCCCAATTATTTAGGATATTGGAAAAGGAGACTACCTCATTGTTTTTGATAAAAGGGTAAAACGGGTTTTACAGGGACCCAAAACCACAAAGTTTACAAAATAGCAAAAAGAACACCAAAGTTCCACCAAAAAAACAGCTACTCGAGAAAAAAAACCAGCAGCAACCAAACTAAAAAGACCAGAAGGGTCAGGAAAGAAGGGATAGCAGAGAAAGCACACAGGAAACCCCAGCCATTACTTCAGAGACTTAAGGACAGTCTTTGTCTCCACCTCCATATCCTGCATATCTTTAACCCCCTTTTTAAATGTTTGAACCATTTTCGGAGTAAGGGGGGTCTTGCGCTTCAAGTTGGCACGGGTTCTTCTAGAAATGCCAACTTCTATGTCCTGGCTTTTATCTTCAGTATCTTCTAGATCAACCACAAGAGATCCCTGTTGGGCTTTGTCAAGCTTTTCAGTCATCGCATTAATAATTATAGCATTATGTCTTGCTATACGGTTATTATGTTCAGTGACAGTTCTGATGGTATTCCTTAAGCTCTCAGCTTCGGTGTCAATGTTCCTGTTACTATGAGCCACTTCTTTCTTATCCATCTCAACAATCTTAGCACCCATTTCATCAATCTTACTTTGCAAAGCCCAGTTTTTAATTTTCAGCTCATTAATTTCAAAGAAAGTCCAATCCAAGAGTTTGGAATGGGACTCAGAATTGGTTTTTGCAAGGTTGAGATAATCAAGAGAGGGCTCTTTTCCAGTGTTAATAGGGGAATTATCAACAAAGTGTTTGTCCGACACAGGGTTAGCACAGCGCTCAGAAATGTTAGTATCAGATTCCTCCGACTCGGAGGATTCTTCGGAGTATGAAACAAGGCTTTTAGCCTGGGTTTTCCTACCAACAGAGCTGATCTTAGGAGGAGGGCAGTCAGGCTCAGGCTCAACACTGGTTTTACCCGAATCCCTGGAAGGGCCAGCATGCAAACTAGGGGCTTTTCTAACCAGGCTATGGTTAGGCAAATACTCCGAGCCACTGGGCTCAGTATCATCACTCTCAAAATCTGGGTTGGTTTCCAAAATAGCAGGAGTGGGCACATGAAGATGTTCGACAATCAGCCTAATTAACCCAGTGTGAAGAATGTGGAATCTTTTAGGGTTTTTCTTGTTGTCCTCCAAGCTTTTCTTCAAAGAGCAGAAAAGGTAATAGGGGATAGAGACCCTTACCTTGTGTCGGAAATGGTTGAGAAGAGCAAAATGGTAGCCATAGACTTTAGTGTATCACCCGTCCACTGTTATGTACTCCATGATGACCTGAAGAACCTTTCTCCATATAGTTTTTATAGAGTCAACATTGAAGTAACTGTTAGCAATTTTAACCAAGCTTTGCTTTTCCTTGTCCTTTTTGGGGAATCTGATAACAACTTCATCAGAAAAAGCCCTGTTCCTAAAAAACTTCTTCCCATCAATGGGTAATCCCGTAATATCAGCAATAAGGTTTTCGTTGAGCTCCACATTCCTGCCGAACAGGGTCAAATTACCATCATGCCATTTTTTGGCGAAGAGATCCGTAGCCTCCTGGTCAGAACCATGAAGCTTCTCCAGAAAAGGAATTAACCCTCCACTTTTAATCTTGTTCCAAACCTTGGCATTTTTCATGTGAATTAATACTTAGTTGTTCCTCTATTAGAGAGCCATCTATTTTCCTCAGCTTGATGATTTTGTTTATATTTCTTCTAAGTTGCCTTGTAACATTGTGCAAAAAACTTTTTGTTTTTATCACCTTCAACTAGCCATGTTTCTCTTGACTTCTATCTCTAAAAGATTTCTTCTTTTGACAGAATGTCCTTATATTATTTAAGCAGATATTTTTCTTTCAGGTAACTCTCTGAATCCATCCCCTTGCGAGTTACTTCCTCGTGTAATGCTGCCAACTTGTCTTCCAGATTCTATTTCTCAGCAAAAATGTTTTTGAAGTGGTCCTTATTCCATGTCAGGAGTTTATATTTTATTGACTTCAACTTTACCACAAAGAAGAATAACTTTGATCCCACAAATTGTTCTTCCAACCACCATGTTTTGACTAATTCAAAGAAGTTTGGGTCCTTTATCCACATGTTTTCAAATTTGAAGGGGCAATTGTTGGGTTTCTCGTCTCCTGTTAGCATTAGAAGGACTAGATAGTGGTCCGACCTAGAGCAAGGAATGATAGATGCTTTAATGCTAAAGGAAAAGGTTAGATTTCCCCTAAAAAGAACATGTCTAGGGTCTTAGGAATATGACTAAAAGCCAACCTTCTGTTATTCCATGTAGAGGCCATTTTCTGCTTCAATATCAAGAAAATTGCTTCGACCTACCTAGTTCCTGAAGTCTACCTATGATTGGCTCATTCTTTGGGAACCCCCACTTTTATCTTTCAAATGCAGAATAGCATTGAAATCTCCCCCTATGATTGGCTCATTCTTTGGAAACCCCCACTTTTATCTTTCAAATGCAGAATAGCATTGAAATCTCCCCCAACGATTGTGTGTGGATACGGGTTGCCTTCCAAGAAGCTGTCCAACTCTTTTCAGAGATCTCACTTCTTGATGCTAGGGGTAGGGCCATAGACATTGATTAATAACATGCTTATGTTCGTGTTTGTACTTCTCAGGATGCCCCCTATCCAATTTTTCCTGAACCCAATCACTACGAAGGAGGCCACCTTAGGATTCCAAATAATTTCCAAGCCCCCTGAATCCCCTTCAGATTGGACTACCTCCACTTTCCAATAGCCTATTTTCCTAATGAAGAGATCCATTTCAGTTTTGGTCAATTTGGCTTCTTGCATAAGAGCAACTTCTACCTTTTCCAAGAAAACCCTACGCTTGACCAAGCACTGCTTCTTAAGGGCATTCAAGCCCCTAACATTCCAAGTAAGGAGATTCATGGCTCGTTGGGAAGGGGATCTCCCTTCCCAGCTTTTAATAGTGTTACGGTTTTGATCTAATCCTTTGCCTCCCCTGCTATTGATCTTAGTTCTTTTAGAGATTTCCTTCATTGCTTCTTTTCTGTTGTCTTGCCATAGTCTGGTTTGTGTTTGTTTACACAAGATTGGATGATGACTAAGCCTTCCATGACTAGGTGATATTCATCGTTGCTCCGGTGAGGCTCTGTGACCCCAAATAGGAGTTCCTTCTCTGTTGCTTTTGCCTCTTCTACCTCAATTAACTCTTGAAGAAGTTCTTGCTTTTTTGTTGTTTTGACAAGGTCTACTGACTAATTCAAATTTATCTCCAGGATCTGTGCGTTGGTTAACCCAAAAAAATCACAAACAACCTCCATCTGTAGGGAAGATAATTCTTCTCCTGGGTGGTCTACCTCATCTCCATCCCATTATTGCTTGGGGTCCTCAATGGTCTCTTCAATCATGCACAATTTATGATTGTTGTCTACACAAAGTGTCTAATTTAGATCCTCTTGTGTCACAATTTTCTCAATCGGTAGTATTCTTCTTTTTGCTGACTTCTGAGGAGCCCCAATAGACCTGGCCTCATCATTTCTTTCTGTGGTTATTTCTATCAGTTGTTTACTGATATCCTCTGTAAGGCCACAACTTCTTCTAAGAGCTGAGATAATTCTTTTTCTTGTTGCACAATCATTGGTTTCACTGTTTTCCTAGTATCTTGTTCTTCTCTTAGAGACTGGATTCTTATATCTATGTCGATCCCTTGCTCCAGAGATATTCCAGTCACGGTTTCACGCTCTTTTTGTTGACGGTATGTCATTGTGACTATGCCCCCCCAGCTTCTATTGTTGGTGCTTTTCCTTTACTATACTTTTGCGGCCATCCGCTATCCAGATTTCCAACCTACATTTATACACGGACCTCACAACATTCTATCCTACCTTCCCCTAGATTCTGATCTATCCCAGAGCTTCTAGCCACCAGTTTTTCCCTTAGCAGGCAATGGCCCGACACCCTTCCTTCCAACACTTTCACTTTTTGGAACCATCTACCGAAACCCGATAAAATTTCCAACTCTCTGTAAACCCCTATATTTGTGTTAATTTGAACATATAAATTAGCCAAATCCCCCATTTTTCCATTTACGAAATCCTCTTCCACTCCCAAGAAGGATCCTAAGACATCTCCTATTTTAATTAGGGCTTCCGAATTCCAGAATTCTGGCGGGAGCCCTACCAGGCTGAGCCACATTGGGGATTTTTTAAAGATGTATTTCGTCAGATCAAAATTAGGGGTCCAATTTATTTGATGAAAGCCAGATCCTTTGAAAAAATTGGGTTTCCATATAGAATTTCTAGCTTCAGATTTAAATCTATACACTATGAGAAAAAAGGCATTTGGAGGGGTTGAATGCTTATCTTCCTTGCATAGACTTGTCTCCACCAATCCATGATTTCCTGGTTGTCGCATCCTCTACCGCAACATTTAACCATCAACACTCTATCTTTTAGTTGACTAGCGTTTGAGGAGATAAGATCTGATGGCATTACGAATAATTGCTGCCAAGGCTCTGTCAGGGCTTCCTCTTGCCTTCTGTCTAGTTTTCCATCCTCATAAAATCCCTTTTGTTTTCCTTGCCCCAACCAGAAACCTTCCTCTGATCCCACCTAGGGTTTCTGTTCGTGAATTTGCGCAGGGCATCTGAACAATTTAGAGCTCCTTCTGGTGATAGATGCTTCGGCCTTGGTGTGCGGAATGAAGGCTTTATCGATTTTTCTCCTTTCTCCCCTGCACCCCTGTTCTACAAAGGGACCCCTAAATCTTCATTCGTAGAGGTGTATTTCTGCCTCCTGTTGCTGGTGCCAATCCGCCCTTCTATGTGCTGCAAATGGGGCATTTCTAATTTGTTTCGCCACTAATCTGCCTGAAATTTGTTCTCTTGCCAAAACCATCCATACCGCCTACTTCCTATATATCGTTATGTTGCTGAAGTTTCCTAAGTTCCCAGCCTTCTGTTGACCCTGGTTTCTTTATTGAGTGTTCCCCTCAAACTTCCTTCTTTGGTCTTTCCACCCGACCTATCGCTGCTTAGGGTTTTGATAGGATGCCTCTCTTTCAGTTTGCTTGTGTCCATGCCAATCTCCGAACTCACCTTTCCTTCTTGCCTCCTACGTTGGATGCATGAAAGCACATTTATCGACCCATTGCCCATGTTCAAAAACCCACTACAAGATGTGGTTTCCCTTGTCTTGACTCCACCTCTGTGTATTCCCATATCTGGGAGCTCCATATCTGCTATATCACCCCATTTTCTGCCCTCCAGATCCCATGTGTTTCTTCGCTCGTCGCCTCCTGCACTCATCCTGACATCGATTTGACTAATTGTAAATCCTCATCCTTTTGAAAGAAAAATATTAATATATTTATTAAGTTTTATTAAAATCAATTAACTACTAGCGCTTGCACCCCCAACAAGGTGCAATGGTTACGCCGATAGTAAGATATACTCTGGCAATATATTGAAGGGCAAGGGTAAAAGTCGCAATATATTGTAACCAGTTTCCTTAGATAGACTACCAAACAGATAATAGCAAAAAGACCAAATTGATGCTTTTATAGTAGACAGAGATAGTCAAGGCAGGAAAGGAAACTCATTTTAAATTTCAATCAACATGTCTTATTATGTTTGCATGGTAAATAAAACTTCGTCAATTTCAGTATATACACAAAAAATTCCATTTATTATCCACAACATGGGAAAGGATTTTGGACATTACTCAGTGAAGTAAACTCAATCTTATGTGGAATTATACAATTTATCTTGCTATGTTTAACTCAAGAATACAAATGGAATGATTCAAGTAAAAATTACTCTCTTGAATTATTAGGCATAAAAAAAGACCTAATTGCAATATTTTTCAAACAAGTGATGAAACTTGAAATTTGCGCATCCACTCTAGGATGCATTTGATGCAGAAGCGTGATGACAAGGTGATCATAATGGTGAGAACACTAATGTCTCCATGAACTTCACTAGTATACTCCAGGAATTGATATTGACAGAAATGAAGAACATGTCAGATCCCCACATATGGAAAAGAGGTGAGACTGTCCTACTAGAAAAATGCCCTATTTTCTCCTGAAGCTTACATGATCTCGCAAAGATAACAATTTATGATATATAGAAAATATTTAACTGCTCAAGACTATAATAGATATTGCATCTTGTCAAGAATAGTCCCAAGCAAATGTTGCACAAAAGAATGCAATCCTAAGGCACACTTATCATATGCTCTTGCACATTCAATGATATATCAGATGTCTAAGTTTTGAGGTGAAGGAGGCCTTCTAGTCACGCTAGTCAACAGGGATGGCCGTAGACACAATCTCTTCCATTTGCTCTATTTTAAATGTGGATGCAGTCCAAGAACATGCTCCAGAATAAAGTCAACGCACGTTAATATGCCAACAATTGAAGATCTCTATAATGCAATGCCAAAAGAAGAAATACAATATAAGACTCTGTGAAAGTGCTTTTTGTTGAGAAGCAACAAATAAAGTAGAAGAAAAGACAAGCCACTCTAAGCAAGCAAACTAAAGATTAATGAATGTGCTTACATCAGAAGTCTTAGGAAGCACGCAAAGGTGATGGAGACCTAACTGATGAAAAAGAACAAGTGCCTTTGCTAATGACATGGTTTTGACTACTGTGTATGGAGATGCATTTGCAAATGGATGCAGATCAACATACATAACCATTTCCTCTGCACTCAAAACTCTTTCATCAACATTGAAACATAAACTTTCTACAAACATTGTGGCGAGTGGAGGTTAGCAAGTTCTTTAACTTTCCACAAACATTGTGGTAGAGCATGTCTCAAAGAATAATAAACTTTCCACAAACATTGTAGCAAGTGGAGGTTAGCAAGTTCTTTAACTTTTTAATAAACCTTGAAAGATGACAAGAATATTAAGAGTTCATTAATTTGAATGTGATCAAATTGTCCTAAAACAAGCACACAAACAAGACCTCTTCTGCAGGATTAATTTATACTTTAATATGAATATTTTCATAATGAGATATGGTAAGCAGCAGAAAAATGTACTTGCATCCATTGTTATTGTCGATCAAGTGGAAGTTTCTAGCTCACAAACTCAATAAGTCTTGCCTTGCAAAGTTCACCAGAAGATCTCGTAAGAAACCAGTGCAACCAAAGACCAAGGATTCCTTTTCAAGGGACTCTCCAGGGTCCCCTATTTCTGGTAATGTACAAATACTCTGTATTCCCAAAATATAGAAAACGTTGACACTCTTAATATTTACGCATCCCTAACAGTTAGATTTCCTGAATCCGGCAAGCTAGTCAGTTATATATGCTGGTAAGAAGGTCAACGCTAATGATAGATCACATGTATGAATGCAGAAAATCTAAAATCAAGTATTAATTTGTTGCCAAATGTTGCATTAGAAGATGTAGAGCTATTTGTGACCGAAGAATATCAAGGAAATTTTCACTTTATTAAGCTAAAACATAAAAATACATGGCCATCAATTCAACAACAATTTCTATAAACGCGCTGCAAAAATGCATTCCCAAATAGCTGATATGACCCATATTGCAAATCAACTCTTACTCTAGCTATTGTATAATAGGAGGTTGACTCGTATCTACAGAGATTACTATTTGTAGAAAATGACAATTTGACTTAAAATGGTAGAAGATGAAACTCTAAGTATTTGCTCCCATGTTAGGTTTCACATTTACAAATGTCTGCAATATCCCCCTCTTATCTTTTCCATAGGGTGTAGAAGACCTGTAGAAATAGTTGCAATATTAAAGAAATAGACAATCAGTAAATATTAAAGAAAGCTAGCAAAATGAAAGAAGCACATAGGAGTAAATTAAAATAATGCAAACCTAATGCTGGTTCAGGAGCTGCAGGTACAATAATGTGAATATCCCTGAGCAAAGCATCCCACAAGAATAAACATAAGGAAAAAGATCAAACTATGGGTTAGACACACAACGAACAATCCATTCTCTAATATAAACAAAATGAACCCTTTCAAAGTGACATGACAATATATATAGGAATAGAAACTCACCAATTTCAAATCACCTTTACGAGCTTTACGAGCTCCAATATGAAGAGGAGGCCAACCCCTATCATCTATTTCATGAGGGTTGTCGAAATGAAAATTGGCTTTCTTGAGGCATAATACTCCCAACCCAAATCAATTAAGTAAAATGGTATTTCTTCACCAGAAAAATCCAAATTAAAAGAGGGTCAAAATTTTCCTTCTTGAAACCCTAATCCCCTCAAGGCTAAGTGTCCATCGATGTTGCCCTTCACTAAAGAACACAGATGAAATAAAACCCTTGAACAACCTGGGAACTTGATGAAAACTAGAAATCAAAGCCAGAATGGGTGTGCGCTGATATGACCCATATTGCAAATCAATTTTTACTATAGCTATTGAAAAGACATGGGCTAAATTATCTGAACTGCTAACAATGGTAGAAAGTGGCCACAGGGTTTCTATTTTGTTGTTGTTGCCACCCACCCCAGCAAGGGGTACTGCCCACCTCTCAACATCGATTCAATCCCACCTAGCCTTATTGGCATAGGACCAACAATGCTCTCTCGAGGGAAACCCTTTCTTGATGCTACCATTGGTCAATATGAAACCGGCACCAAATAAACCTGCTCACCTCCTCATCCTTCCTTCGAAATCCCCTGAAAGCACCATTGTAAGGAAATAACTGATGAGGAGTGTTGCCCATCATGAGTTGTACGAGGTAAAGATCCGGCGCAGATGCTTCCATAAACTCCGCTCCACTATCATTACACTCAATATACACCTTGCCATCACATGTTTCCAGTCTTCATGCCAGTAGATAGAAGTAAATCAGAGTTTCTGACAGGCTTTTCTTCAGGCGCTCCACCATGGACTGAAACTCTTGGATGGTGTAGCCGCTGGGTGTGGAGAAATAGAGACATTTTTGTAAATAATGGACGTACAACAACTGCAGATCTGACTTTGTGAGTTTACATTGATGTGCTAGAGAAGGGCGGGCAGGGAGTATGCTACATTTTCTATCCACCTCGACCCTAGCCATGGCTGAGATGGAAGAGAAGCATGAGAAAATACTAGAGTTTGAAGAGAGAGCGTCGAGTTCTATTGTTTTAATGCCATGATCAGAGACTGTATAACCTAACCCTACCCACCGAAATAGTCTTTCTCGACATTAGAAAATAGACTAATCCGGTGGGATTTCGCACCTGTAATAGCCTATCGGCTAATAACACCTTTTCCAAAAACTTTCGGTGGATTGAATGGTCAGAAATAAGTGAGACCCACTGAAATAGTCTTTTTTGGCGTCTGACAATAGACAAATCTGGTGATTTTCCCACCTAGAATAGCCTATCGGCTAAAAATGCCTCCATTTTTAATCTTTTAATAGGTTCTACCTATTATATTTTTATCTATATATATGATCTATATAAATATGTTAAAAATAAATAAATAATAGAAAACTCAATAAATACATTGTTATCTATACATAAATTTTATAAAGATAAATTGATTTTTTTTATATTTTCTAAAACTAACTTTTTATAGTAAATAAATATATTTTTTTTAAAGGAAAATCTATTGGACTTATTAGAAAAACAATTATTTAAGTTTATTTCATGCTCCAATGTGGCTCAATTGTAATGGGTTCCAACAACTCAATGCAAATCGCTTTTCATGATAAGAATTTAAGAAAGTGTTATTATTAAAGATATACAATGTAAAATATTAAATAAATAAATAAATTATTATGTATATAAAGATAAGATAAGATAAAATTTTAAGAAAAAAATAAACATATTGTTTAAGTGAGGTCCTTAATAGAAATTTTCTATTATGAGAAGAATTTTGTTCTATAATAAGAAGAAAATTTATCATCACAAGAAGAAAACACATTATCATGAGAAGAAAACCTAATATAGGTCCATATATTTTTTGATGATTGTGTTTAAATATTAACATAATAAGGGTTTACATATATGACTTTTATATAATGAAGTGGGTGTCTTAGTGATGCTTAAAAAATGATTTATTATAGGTTTACATATATAATTTTTAAATAATTTTCAAACAAAACAAATTCACATGATCCCATTAATTAAATAAATATTTATTATTTATTTATTTAATTTTTCATTCATTCTTATCCTTTTCCATTTAGTACTAGCCTTTAAATTTGTTCACGTGGATTACAATCTAAAATCAACATCATATGACAAGTGTCCACTTCACATGCCTAACTAATTCATATAGATTCATTGAACCTAGAAACTTTCTCAAAAGCCAAACTAAGTTTACATCTTATCCACCCATTTCATATCCCACCTCTTAATTTTCTATCCATCCAAATAAAGATGTTGCATTAATCCATTTTTCTTGTCCTTCATATGACACTTGTCACATGACTACATCTTTGAGCATAACCTTAATTATATTTCAATCTTAGCCATTCATCATAAATATATCTTAGCCCTTGATTTTACCTCTTCAAAGATCTATAACTAGAGACCCTCATCCTTCATCATCATAAAAAATTAAGCTACCATGCCCTTATGTTGTCATTTTTATATCTCATTATTGCAATCATGTACCAAGGTTATGTTAGTCTATTGAGCAATTCGCATTATATCACAATCTAGAGCAAATCAAATAGAACAAGGGTGCATTCTATTTCCATTCATAGGAGGATGGAGATTATTTGAGGTATACATTTGATTTCATGCATTATCTTATGTTATTTTGCTTTAATTATTTTTCACATCTTCACCTATTCTTTGCATTACTAAAAATTATTTTTAGGGTAAGTGCACAAAGATGGTTCCCAAAAAGGGGACTTAAGTGGACAACTTTTTTCTGAAATCAGGAAATACTGACCTTGGACGTGAAATTGAGGATACTTACACTCAAAATTTTGGGATGGAACAAAAAAAAGGATTCAAGTGCTCTGAGTCTACTTTCTAAACTACTAATTTGTTTTGAAAATGGTTGAGATTAAGGGATTCAAATGAGGGATGTACACAAATTGGTGTTGTTTTTGTCAGAAAAACATAACATAGCAACTCTTGTACGACCCTCATATGGTGAACCTTTTTTTAGTATTTTTAAAATCGCAACAGTCAGAAGTTAGCTAGCAGTATGTAGTTGATGCACGATTTTTCTAATAAATTTTTAATGAATATTTATTTTTTTACTAATTTTCGAAGTGGACATTTCCTGAAAAATAGAATTTTGGTCGTGCTACCCCTACAAATTTTGGAAACTAATTGATTTTTATTTTATTTATTTTTTTAAATTTGTCGAATGGAGTCTACTTTCTAAAAATGTAATTTATTTGAAAAATCGATGAACGGTTAATTTATAACGAAAAAAATACCAAACACTATTTTTTGGCAAAAAAAAGACATACAGATAAAATAAATTATGGATGAAAGGCTTAACATTTTCAGAAAGTGAAAAAAATTACATCGTTGGATAGCTAAGAGAGAACCCAACATTACCCATGTGCTCGATTTTTTTGATATTGAACCATGTGCAATCCTGATAGTGAGCATGAACTCGATTATGAGAAATATGGTAGATTTTCTAAAATCACGTCTCTGGTCGTTCGAAATGCTCTCCAAGCCTTTGGGTTGGTATTCCAAGGCGAATACCAAGCCTAAGGCTCTGGAATTCCCAAAGCAAGATAGAACGCAAGCGTGTTATAATGCGCTCGCATTATATCTCACTTTTCACATGGTTTTTGCTTTTGTGACAAACATGTCAACTAAGACATGTAATGCGAGCGCATTATAACGTGCTCACGTTATGTCTTCCTTTATGTTAAATTTTAATATATTGAATGTATGTTGATATATTTGTATGTTTGTATGTACATGTATGCTTGTATGTCATGTATGTATGTATCAATGCATATATATTGTATGTATGCCTCTATGTATGTTAGATTTTATCTACACATGTATGTATGCTTGTATGGATGTAAGTATATGTACATATGTATTATGCTTGTATGTATCCATTTATGTATGTCTTTAGATGGAGGGAGAATTTAGAGAGAGAGAATCTGGAGAGATGGAGAGGGAGTGGGAGAGAAGGGGTTGGAGTGAGAGGGACTTAGCTAGGTAGGGTGGGAGGGATAGAGGGAGGGAGAGAGAGAGAGAGAAGGGGGGGAGAGAGAGAATTTAGGGAGAGGGAGAGACATAGATAGAGAGAAAGAGAGAGTTATGTCGGTAGGGTGCCAAAGGGAGAGACTTGAGAGTGTGATGGGGGTGAGAGGGAGAGACTTGAGAGATAGGTAGTGAGAGGGAGTGTGAGAGAGATGGAGTGTGAGAGAGAGGGAGTGGGAGAGAGAGGGAAAGGGTGTGGGAGGGAGTGACCTAATAGAGGTAGAGAAAGAGGGGGTGGAGTTAGAGGGACTTATCTAGGTAGGGTTGGAGGGATCGATAGAGAGAGGGGAGAGAGATAGAGAGAGTTACCTAGGTAGGTTTTCAAAGGGAGAGACCTGAGAGAGAGAGGGGGTGGGGGGGGACAGACATGAGAGAGAGGGAGAGAGAGGTAGTTTGAGGAGAGAGTGGGATAGAGTGGGAGGGACATAAAGAGGGATGGATAGAGGGGACAAGAGAGGGTGGTAGGGATTGATTGAACGAGAGGTACATAGAAAGAGGGAGATGGTAGATAGAGACAATTAGAGAGGGTAGGAGGGAGGGAAGGAGGGAGAGGTGAGATGTATAGATAGGGAGAAAGTGATAGGGGTTGTGGGTATAGGGTTGAGGGATTTGGGTGGAGGACCTATAGGGTTGATGGTTTCTAGGGTATTAGGGTTTAAGGTTTGAGGGTTGAGGGAATAGGGTGGATGGTAGAGGGTATTTGGTTGAGGGTATAAGGTAGAAGGTTTAAGGGTTTAGGATTGAAGGGTTTGCGGTTAAGGGTTTAGGGTTAAGGGTTTACTTGGTTGAGGGTAGAGGGTTTAGGGTATAGATTTGAGGGTATATGGTTGAAGGATTAGGTTCAAGGTCCAATGTAAGGGGTAGAGGGTATAGGGGTAGAGGGTTTAGGGTCTAAGGATTGAGGGTTGAGGGATTAAGGGTTTAGGGTTGAGAATTGAGGGTTGAGGGTTTAATGTATAGGGTAAAGGGTAGAGGGTAGAGGGTTTAAGGGTTGAGGGTTGAAGATTGAGGGTTTAAGGTATAGGGTCGAGGGATTACGGTTGAGGGTCCAATAAATAGGGTAGAGGTTATAGGGGTTCAAAGATTAAGAGTTAAGGGTTTAGGGATTAGGGTAGAGAGTTTTCTTGGATTTCATTGTATAAGGGTTGAGGAATTAGGGTTGAGGGATTAGGGTTTAGGGTAGAGAGTATTGGGTTGAGATTTGAGGGATTAAGAGGGTTGAGGGGTTGAGGGATTAGGGTTTAGGGGTTGAGGATTGAGGGTTGAGGGATTAAGAGGGTATAGGGGTAGAGGGATTACGGTTGAAGGGTTGAGGGTTGAGTGTTAGGGTTGAGGGATTAAGAGGGTATAGGGGTAGAGGGATTATGGTTGAAGGGTTGAGGGTTGAGCGTTAGGGTTGAGGGATTAATAGGGTATAGGGGTAGAGGGATTAGGTTTGAAGGCTTGAGGGTTGAGCATTGAGGTTTGAGGGATTAAGAGGGTATAGGGGTTTAGGGATTAGAGTTGAAGGGTCGATGATTGAAGGTTGAGGGATTAAGAGGGTATAGGGGTCCCAGGATTAGGGTTGAGGGCTGAAGGTTGGGGGATTAAGAGGGTATAGGGGTTGAGGTATTAGGGTTTAAGTGTTGAGGGTTGAGGGTTTAGGGATTAAGATGGTATAGGGGTTGAGGGATTAGGTTTTAAGGGTTCATGGTTAAGGGTTCAAGGATTAAGAGGGTATAGGGGTTGAGGGATTAGGGTTGAAGGGTTGAGGGTTGAGTGTTGAGGGATTAATAGGGGATAGGGGTAGAGGGATTAGGGTTGAAGGGTTAAGGGTTGAGGGTTGAGTGTTGAGGGTTGAGGGATTAAGAGGGTATAGGGGATCAGGGATTAGGGTTGAAGGGTTGATGGTTAAGGGATGAGGGATTAAGAGGGTATAGGGGTTCAGGGATTAGGGTTGAAGGGTTGATGGTTGAGGGATGAGGGATTAAGAGGGTATAGGGGTTGAGGGATTAGTGTTTAAGGGTTGAGGGTTGAGGGTTGAAGGATTAAGAGGGCAAAGGGGTTGAGGGATTAGGCTTTAAGGGTTCAGGGTTCAGGGTTCAGGGATTAATAGGGTATAGGGGTTGAGGGATTAGGGTTGAAGGGTTGAGGGTTGAGCATTGAAGGATTAATAGGGCATAGGGGTAGAGAGATTAGGGTTGAAGGATTGAGGGTTGCACATTGAGGGTTGAGGGACTAATAGGGTATAGGTGTACAGGGATTAGGGTTGAGCGTTGAGGGTTGAGGGATTAATAGGGTATAGGGGTACATGGATTAGGGTTGAAGGGTTGAGGGTTGAGCATTGAGGGTTGAGGGATTAAGAGGGTATAGGGGTTCAGGATAGGTTTGAAGGGTTGAGGGTTAGGGTTTAAGGTTGAGCATTGAGGGTTCAGGGATTAAGAGGGTATAGGGGTTGAGGGATTAGGGTTTAAGGGTTGAGGGTTCAGGGATTAAGAGGTAGGGTTGAGGGATTAGGGGTAGAGGGATTAGGGTTGAAGGGTTGAGGGTTGAGGGTTGAGGGATTAATAGGGTATAGGGGTACATGGGTTAGGGTTGAAGGGTTGAGGGTTGAGGGATTAAGAGGGTATAGGGGTTGAGGGATTAGGGTTTAAGGGTTGAGCATTGAGGGTTGAGGGATTAAGAGGGTATAGGGGTTGAGGGATTAGGGTTTAAGGGTTCAAGGTTCAGGGTTGATGGATTAAGAGGGTATAGGGGTTGAGGGATTAGGGTTTAAGGGTTCAAGGTTCAGGGATTAAGAGGGTATAGGGGTTGAGGGATTAGGGTTGAAGGGTTGAGGTTTGAGCGTTGAGCATTGAGCATTGAGCATTGAGGGATTAATAGGGTATAGGGGTAGAGGGATTAGGGTTGAAGGGTTGAGGGTTGAGCATTGAGGGTTGAGGGATTAATAGGGTATAGGGGTATAGGGATTAGGGTTGAAGGGTTGAGAGTTGAGCATTGAGGGTTGAGGGATTAATAGGGTATAGGGGTACATGGATTAGGGTTGAAGGGTTGAGGGTTGAGCATTGAGGGTTGAGGGATTAAGAGGGTATAGGCATTCAAGGATTAGGGTTGAAGGGTTGAGGGTTGAGGGTTGAGGGATTAAGAGGATATAGGGGTTGAGGGATTAGGGTTTAAGGGTTGAGCATTGAGGGTTGAGGGATTTAGAGGGTATAGGGGTAGAGGGATTAGGGTTTAAGGGTTGAGGGTTGAGCGTTGAGGGTTGAGGGATTAATAGAGTATAGGGGTATAGGGATTAGGGTTGAAGGGTTGAGGGTTGGCACTCTCCCACTCTATCTTTCTCCCACTCTCCCCCTCTCTATCTCCCTCTCCCACTCTCTCCCTCCCTCTCTTTCTCCCACTCCTCCCCTCTCTCCCTCCCTCTCTATCTCCCACTATCTCTTTCTCCCAATCTCCCCTTCTCCCACTCTCTCCCACTCTCTCCTTCTCCCACTCTCCCCTTCTCCCACTCTCTCCCACACTCTCTTTCTCCCTCTCTCCCCTTCCCCCACTCTCCCACTCTCTCCCTCCCTATCTTTCTCCCACTCTCCAACTCTTTATTTCTCCCACTCTCCCCCTCTCTCCCTCCCTCTCTATCTCCCACTCTCCCCTTCTCCCACTCTCTACCACTCTCTCTTTCTCCCACTCTCTCCCACACTCTCTTTCTCCCACTCCCCCTCTCTCCTTATCCCACTCTCCCATCTCTTTCTCCCCACTCTCTCCTTCCCACTGCTCTCTTTCTCCTCTCCCCTTATCCACTCTCCCCACTCTCTCCCTCCCTCTTTCTCCGCTCTCCCCTCCTCTCTCCCTCCTCTCTGTCTTAGGTTCTCTCCCACACGCTGCTCCCCTTCCCCCTTCTCCCCATCTCCCACTCTCTCTCCCTCCTCTCTTTCTCCCATGCTCTCCCCTCTCTCCCTCCCTCTCCTATCTCCCTCTCCTCTCTTTCTCCCACTCTCCCTCTCTCCCTCCCTCTCTATCTCCCACTGTCTCCCACACTCTCTTTCTTCCACTCTCCCCTTCTCACTCTCCCACTCTCTCCCTCCCTCTCTTTCTCCCACTATCTCTTTCTCCCCCTCTCCCCTTCCCTCCCTCCCTCTCTCCCTCTTTCTCTCCCACTCCCTCTCCCTTCCTCTCTCCCTATTTCTCTCCCACTCTCTCTTTATCTCCCTCTCCCTCTCCCTCCCTCTCTCCCTCTCCCTCTCCCACTCCCTCTCCCTCCCTCTCTCCTTATTTTTCTCAATCTCTCTCTTTCTCCCCCTCTCCCTCTCCCTCCATCTCTCCCTCACACACACACACTCACCTATATCTCCTCTACTATAAGGGTGCAGGGGACAGATATAGAATTAGGATAGAGGGTATAGACAAACAGGGAGAAACTAAATATATTAAGAAAACCATATTTCACATAACGTAGGCACATGTTTTACTCCACTAAAAATGGTAAAAAAATCTATATACCTGTGATTTCAAGGCCCACGGTCTGCATATTCCCCTAGTTTTGAATGTGCTCCGACAAAAAAGTTGCTTTTTGATGATGTTGTGAAGTGTGCAAGCATGTTTTTCACATTCCATCACCTTTTCCATGATCTTTCTACCACCTTTGCATGAAGTAGCAGAGTTTCCACATTAAAGAAGTATAATATCAATTGAAGTTTGAATTCCATTGAAAACTGATATACAATTGAAGTTTGGAGGGGAACAAGCTTTTGAACAAGTCAAATTGCTATGGAGTTTGAAGAAAGAAGAAGCTAAGGCTACATAATTGGGTTGAAATCCTCCATTTGAAAGTTTGGATTTTTAGGTATGTGAAGTCTTTACACATTTTCTTTCATTCTATTATGGCTTGCTTTTATTTTTGTCTGTCATTATAACCTTACATTGTCATTGTAACTATATTTTTCCCTTCACAACACATTTGATTCATATACTCAAATTAGCATTAAGAGTTCCCAATTCCTTAAAGACCTTCAAAACACCTTGAAAATATTGTAAATAACTGATTATAATCAACTAGATTCCTCAAAACATCAACCAATGATTATGTCATTCACAACTTGTCTTAAATCTTCCATAATGGCACCATTGTTTACAAACACAAACTATAATTCTTAAGGCACAACCAAACCATTATTTGCTTAAGAAATCTTTGTTTGAGTTAGTACAATAAAAATGAAATCTTTGAGAAGTCTGCTCTTACACACAAACTTAGTTCCTTTGTTCACTGTCCACATTACTAGTAGCCAAGCATCTGCAAACTATCGCATGTATCTCCCAAACCATTCACACACTTTAGACTGTGATACTCATTTTTGATGTAGAGTTAGAGGACCTAAAACCATTCAAGATGTCAAATTTCCTTAAAGAGGCATCTAACAAGATTAAAAATGCCTAATGGACCAATCCCAACATTCCTCCGAGTTGGACAACAAACAAAAACACTATTTCCCACTTTTCACCCTTGGAATCTAGTAGTATTGCAAAACTAGTTTTGGGCCCTTAACTCCAAAACACTAGAAAAATAAAAGAATGATTCTAGCACCCATTTCAGATTTGCAAGACATACCTTAACCCATCACATGACTCCTTTGGGACAACTTTAAGAAAATTGACCTTTTCATTGTTTTAGGCCTCCAAGTATGCCAATTTTAAAAAGGAACTACCCTTAAATCCTCACACTAGACTTCCAAACCCAAAAAAAGTCTTTAATTAGGTCTCAAAACAAGATATTTTCTAGGTCTTAGGACCTTACCTACTCAACTAGGCTTCCAATACAAAAACCCCCATTTTTTAATGCAAAGAGGGAGGGTTTATAGAAAATCCTATACTCGGGCCTTCCCAGACCATTCCAAAGAATCAAAAATCTTCAAAATACCCTGCACAACGTCAAAAGTTCATCACATAGACCACTCCTTCAACACTTTTTCAAAATCACTGCTTGGTTCCTCAAATTCTCATGGAAAAGTGCTTGTTTCAGCCTAAGAACCCCATCTTATTGTCATTAGTTTCATTCCTAGGAATGTTAAACAATAAAATACCCTACTCTAACAATGTACATTCCATCCCACCAAGAAAAAAGTCATAATAGTAGGTGGGATGGTCATTTCATTATTAAATCCTACTCAAACCCTTGACTGGCTTGAAATGAGTAGTTTTAGAAAATTGTCAATTGCTCCTTTTAAACGTATTGTTAAGCCCTCAGAACTGATGCATTAGAGAGTTAAGACATGTTCCTACAATATTCTATTAGTTTTGTATCAAGGGGAGGCTGTACAGATCCATACAAGTGCAAGAATGTGCAAAAAAACCAGTGAATGTCTAGAAAACAACATTTTTTTATCATAAAAATGGATTTCAAAATGAACAATATTCCTCCCTTCGAGCCAATGGAGGTTTTTTAAACCTTTTGCAATGAAAAAAAATTCCCCCCAATGCCTATAACTAACAAACAACCACCTTTGAAAGCATATAAAAACTTTGTCTATGCTAGGTTAACTTTTGTACACGATGATTGTAAGTATTATTTAAATGAATCCTTCAATGACATATATTTTTCAATTAACTTGAATGGATACATTTTTTAGGAACTAATATTCATCTCATTACCATGGTATAGATAAAATTATCCGCCATGCCGAAGAAAAAGACAAAGAGGAAACTAACAGACGAAGAGAACGAAACCTTCAAAGAAAATGAGAGAGTTTAGGTGGCGACATATCGTGAAAAGAAGAAATTGAAAATGATTGATGAAAACAAGTTGATTGTAGAGGAACCTCAATTGTCAAAAAGAGAATGAGAATTGGCAGCACAACATGCACGAATGCAAAAGCATCATCGTAAGACAGATTCAGATACCGTAGTTGGAGACACACCCTCAACGACAAGTGAATATGAAGGGACACCATTAAGCACAAGTGAATATGGGGGGACACCATCTAGCACAAGTGAATATGGATGGACACCATCTACTACAAGTGAATATGGAGGGACACCATGTGCCACAAGTGAATATTGTTGGACACCATCCAACACATCTCAAGTTGAGAGTACATCATCACTCAAAATTGATGAAGAAGGCATGCCATCATCCCCATGTGAACCTCAAGGTATGTCTTCTTCTCCAACCTCAATCAAAGATATGAAATCTATCCCACCTCAATTAAATATTGATTAAATTCCTAATGTTGAGATGTATGTACCTAGAAGAACACCACCTATAATTTTATGTAGAAAGATAAAGTATTTGATTAATATTCATGATGAGATTTTGTAGCACATGGAAGGTAAGATTTCAATACACACTTGTAGAAGATATGCTGATAAGATTTGGGAACGATTCTTTGAAAGGCTAAATGAGACTACAAGATGTCAACTATTTTTTGAAATGATGAGGGGTGTAAAGTATAGGAACATCATGAAGACTCTTGGGTTGAGAACATCGAATGCATCGAGTGAAGACACTATTGTGAAGAATCTAATGGCTGCTTATGAGAGTGTGGGTAAGACCTCATGCTCAAAGGATAGTAATGTCACCCGATGTTCCATTACATCAGCTTTGGTAAGCTGTCAAACAAAGAGAGATCGTCTAATTAAAAAGACTAGTGAACAAATGAGAATTAGTAGAGAAACTTTATCAAGAGCCATTCAAAGGCGACAAAGAATTGAGGGCAATGATTCAAATGAATTATGGGAATTCTCAAGGAGACTGCCACGAAAAGATAAAGAAGTTGTCAAAGCCTTGAGAACACTAATTGAAGAGTATTGGAAGAACAAAACAAGGCCATCTCTGAATCAAATGGATGTGGTAAGAAGGAGAATCGGTAGTTGGAATCGTGAGCCCCAAAGCATTTTTTGGATATGACTCAAACCCAATTTTTTCAAAATTTGAAAATAATTATCTGCAAATTAGTATTTCTCAAAGATTTTTTGAAATGATTAAACCTTTTTATGTCAAGATAAATCACACATGCACTACTTGTTGTTGTAGACTACATATTGAATTTTCTAACCATTATGATGTTTATCATCCTATATGTTTAGATTTGCATACTAATGATGTTTTGCAGGATTGTGGCATACAAGCCCCACCAAAATCTTCAAGAGAGTTCTTATCAAAAAAATTATGTGAAATAGAGGATGGCCAAATATTCTATAGGACAACATGCTTGGATGGTTCATGCGAGCATTGCAGTGGCTTCCAGTGTATGCTAGTATGCCAACATATGAAAAGCATAGATGAGGTGGGACAAAACTAGTAGAGTTCGGGAAGTATAAAACAGTGGCATATGCTACAAAAGATGGGTCTCAAGCAAAAAGGTGTGAGTTGGTTATTGAGAAGATTCCAGTGTACCAATTTATGACCACATTTCATGACAATATACTAACTGAGTATGCAATGCATACCCATAGAGCCCAATCATTGGACATGCAATTCAAGCTATGCAAGGACACCTTTCCAGTTGGAAGCATAGTATCCATGGTTGAATTTGCGGAGAACTACACTCTACAGCCACAACATGAGGTCCAGTCACAGTATTACAACTCCACACAAGTTTCGATATCTGTGCACATAGCATTCATTCATGCATCTGATAGTACAGATGAGCAAAGGAAGGTATTGAGGGAGTACCACTTTTACATTAGTGATGATCGCACGCATTCTCCAGAGTTCATGCAAGGTTGCTTCCAAATGTTCTACAGTGGTTTGGTTTAGAGGGGCATATATTACGATTGACATATAATATGGTCTGATAACTGTGCAGCACAGTTCAAGAACTCGCGCATGTTATACTGGTTGTGCAAGATGCATGTCATTACAAGTGTTCAACATATGTGGAACTTTTGTGAGGCCGGACATGGAAAGGGGGAGCATGATGGTGCAGGAGCATGCGTGAAAAGAACATTAGCACGAGAAGAGTTAAAGTATAAAGATAGTGCGAAGTTGACAGATGCAAAATCAATCATCGAGTGGTGTAATGCTTTGATGGGTCTAGGTAATGAAGGTATGTCTTTAGTTCGTATATTTTTTTGGTTGATGGATGATACTAACATTGCACCATATGAAGACTATTGTACATTAACAGGATCGAGTGAGGTACACTCTTTCCTTAGCTCAAATGCAGGTTCATGGAGTATCGATACATGAAAGATGGCATGCTTTTGTTCTTCATGTACAATGCAAGTCTGGAATGATTGTGATTTAGGGGAGTGGGTTGAAAAATGGTTCACAAGTTATCTTAGCCCACTTCACACGTATCTCCCTCCGATGGCATTGGAACTGACACAGATGGAAGCATCGGTTTACTTTGACCACGTATCAGATCTAGTTCAACCAGGTGATATATCTACAGGTGCTTAATTGTTGAAATTCCATATCATTATCTTACTTTGTACTGTATTCATAATGTTGACAAATTTCAAGAGATTTTATGCACATATCAATGCAAGGCATGTTTATGCAGTTATTGCAGATGAAGACAATGAAGAGAGAATAGACTATTACTTGTGTCATTATGTTGAGGCCAAAAAATAAATTGGAGGCCCCAGTTATAGATGGAGAAAATATCGAATACCCTACAGGCTCAGTTGTGGTTATTGGAACATCGCTTAAAAGGTACCAACATTAAAGTGTTAAACATTGGCTATTTCAAGACTTTGACATGCATCATAAGATTCTTCATTACTCGAACCTTATTGTGGCATCCAATGTTCATTTGACCAAATATGGGGGTAGACCTTTGAACAAGATCTTGTGGAAAGTCTGTGAGTCTAACCATGAGGCTATACTTGACACAATAAAGAGTAGAGTAGACCCGGATGGTTCGTTGGATTAATTTGTTTTATGCCAATGCTATCATCTTCTTTTACAGTGATTGGTGTCCCCTTGCAAAAAATGCAGATATATGAGCCATCCAAGAGAATGTCAGCCAAAAAAGCAATGCAACATCTTTATTTTGATGATCTTGACAAATCTCAATCAAGATTTTAAGCCATTAGAAAAAGTGTGTGCAAAGCTTGGTGAGGGAATTTCAAGTTATTCATTTGAAGTTAACCTTATCATGAGAAGCTATGATGTAGACATTATAAGAGCATCTAAAATTTCAACTTACTCTATTCATGAGAGGTGTTGTGTGCAATAGGTATGTTGGAATTCCCAGTGAAGATGTATGACCAGGAGTGACTAAGTTGTGAAACCTACATGCCTATCTGTAAGTGCCTTCCATCTATTTTTATTTTATTTCCATTTTGGATGCTCTTTCTTTTTCTCTTTTACTTTGTGTATTTGTAAGTAAACTACTAAATATTTATTGATCTCTCGTTCCAGAAAATGCTGATTTAAGAGCCATCAACGAGAATCTCAGCCAAAAAAGCAATGCAACATCCTTATTTTGATGATCTTACCAAATCTCAATTTTGATTTCAAGCCATTATAAAAGAGCATGTGAAGCTTAGCGAGGGAATGACAATTTACTCAATTGAAGTTAACCTCATAATGAGCACCTATGATGTAGACATTTAAAGAGAATCTCAAATATATGAGTGACATTGTAAAAGATCTATGAGAATGAAGTGCTTGAGGCATTGTAATAAGATTTAATTACATAATAAAAAAATATTAGATCCGCAATTTTAATAAGATTTACTTACATAATGAAAAACTCTGAGGCATTGTAATAATATTTTCTTACATTATTTTATGCAATATTTTATTAAACCCTAGGGTGAAACCTCATTTTTCATGCCCATTTCCATGAAAATCTACAGGGGCAGCAACATAAACCCCATAAAACTTATTCCCTTTCACTTAAAAATTTATTTTCTGATCCTATAGGATTGCGTTGAGCCCCTCTAGAAAAACCTCTCTCAGTTTTTCTTATCTCAGAGTGTTTTTTCCGTGGCGGCGGATTTTCACTTAATGGAAAAAGTGTCAAAATCAAGCTGTGCAAAGTTGCAAAGTGGTGCAACTTTCATTCTGCAACTTGTGTGACCAAGCGGACTATTCCAAAACATCTGAATATGTATTTTTATGCTGAGAATGGTCCTCTTTCACACTGAAACACATGGAATTGCTTTGAGCTACATTCCACCGGATCGATCCCTTAAGGGTCCAAAGTGCAAAATGGCTGCAAAATTCAGCATGCTATTACTTGGATACTATGATGCTTAGAAACTTCCAATCAAATCCTACAGGATCACATTGGGACCCTCTACAAAAACCTCTCTTGGTTTTTTCTATCTCAGAGTGGTCTTCCCATGGCGGCAGATTTTCACTTGATAGAAAAAGCATCAAATGCAAGGAGTGCAAAGTTGCAAAGTGGTGCAACTTTCGTTCTGCAACTTGTGTGACCAAGCAGAATGTTCGAACACATTTTAATAGTTATTTTTACACTAGGCATGGTCCTATTTCACACCGAAACACGTGGAATCACTCTGAGCTATGTTCCATCGGATCGATCGCTTAAGGGTCCAAAGTGCAAAATGGCTACAAACTTCAACATGCTATTACTTAGATACCATGACACTTAGCAACTTCTTGTCTAATCATACAATATCGTGTTGGGCCCCTCTATAAAAACCTCTCTCGATTTTGGCTATCTCGGAGTGGTTTTCCTGTGGTGACGGATTTTCACTTGATGGAAAAAGCATCAAATGCAAGCAATGCAAAGTTGCAAAGTGGTGCAAATTTCACTCTGCAACTCATGTGACCAAATGAACTACTCCAACACGTCCGAATAGGTTTGTTTATGCTAGGCATGGTCCTCTTTCACACCGAAACACGCGGAATCACTCTGTGCTACGTTCCACCAAATTGATCCCTTAAGGGTCCAAAGTGCAAAATGGCTACAAACTTCAACATGCTATTACTCGAATACCATGATGCTTAGAAAATTCTCGTCTGATGCTACAGGATCACATTGGGCCCCTCTACAAAAAAACGTCTCGGTTTTTTCTATCTCAGAGTGGTCTTCCTGTGGCGACAGATTCTCACTTGATGGAAAAAGCATCAAATGCAAGCAATGCAAAGTTGCAAAGTGGTGCAACTTTCATTCTGCAACTTGTGTGACCAAGCAGACTATTCCAACACATTCGAATAGGTATTTTTATGCTATGCATGGTCCTATTTTTCACCAAAACATGTGGAATCACTCCAAGCTATGTTCCACCAGATCGATCCCTCAAGGGTCCAAAGTGCAAAATGGCTACAAACTTCAATATGCTATTACTTGGATACCATGACACTTAGAAAATTCTAGTCCAATCCTATAGGATCATGTTGGGCCCCTCTAGAAAAACCTCTCTCGGTTTTAGCTATCTCGGAGTGGTTTTTCCTGTGGCGGAAGATTTTCACTTGATGAAAAAAGTGTCAAATTCAAGCTGTGCAAAGTTGCAAAGTGGTGCAACTTCCGCTCTGCAACTCATGTGACCAATCTAACTACTCCAACACATCTGAATAGATATTTCTATGCTAGGCATGGTCCTCTTCTGCATCGAAACATGCAGAATCGCTCTGAGCTATGTTCCACCGGATCGATCCCTTAAGGGTCTAAAGTGCAAAATGGCTGCTAAATTCAGAATGCTATTACTTGGATACCGTGATGATTCAAAACTTCTTGTCTGATCCTACATAATCACGTTGGGACACTCTAAAAAAATCTCTACCAGTTTTTGCTATCTCAGAATGGTTTTCCCGTGGCGGCGGATTTTCACTTGATGGAAAAAGCATCAAATGCAAGCAGTGCAAAGTTGCAAAGTGATGCAACTTTCTCTCTACAACTCATGTGACCAAACTAACTGCTCCAAAACATATAAATAGGTATGTTTATCGTAGGAATGGTCCTCTTTCACACTGAAACACGTGGAATCGCTCCGAGCTACGTTCCACTAGATCGATCCCTTAAGGGTCCAAAGTGCAAAATGGCTACAAAGTTCACCATGTTATTACTTGGATACCGAGATGCTTAGAAACTTCTCGTATGATCCTATAGGATTATGTTGGGCCCCTCTACAAAAACCTTTCCCTATTTTTGCTATCTCAAAGTGGTTTTTCCATGGCGGCGGATTTTCACTTGATGGAAAAAACATCAAATACAAGCAGTGCAAAGTTGCAAAGTGGTGCAACTTTCGTTCTACCACTTGTGTGACCAAGCAGACTATTCCAACATGTCCAAATAGGTATGTTTACGCTAGGCATGGTCCTCTTTTGCATCGAAACACGTGGAATCACTCTGAGCTATGTTCCACCGGATCGATCCCTTAAGGGTCCAAATTGCAAAATGGTTGCAAACTTCAACATGTTATTACTTGGATACCATGACTTTTAGAAACTTCTCATCTGATCCTATAAGATTATTTTGGGCCCCTCTAGAAAAACCTCTCTCGATTTTGGCTATCTCAGAGTATTTTTCCCTTGGCGGCGGATTTTCATTTGATGGAAAAAGTGTCAAATTCAAGCTGTGCAAAGTTGCAAAGTGGTGCAACTTTCGCTTTGCAACTCATGTGACCAAACTAACTATTCCAACACATCCAAATAGGTATTTTTATGCTAGGCATGGTCCTCTTTCACACCGAAACACGTGGAATCGCTCGAGCTACATTCCACCAGATCGATCCCTTAAGGGTCCAAAGTGCAAAATGGCTGCAAACTTCAGAATGCTATTACTTGGATACCGTGACACTTAGAAACTTCTCATCTGATCCTACAGGATTGCGTTGGTCCCTTCTACAAAAAAAATTCCTGGTTTTTTCTATCTCAGAGTGGTTTTCTCATGGCGGTGGATTTTCACTCGATGGAAAAAGTGTCAAATGCAAGCAGTGCAAAGTTGCAAAATGGTGCAACTTTCGTTCTGCAACTTGTGTGACCAAGAGGATTGTTCCAACACATTTGAATAGGTATGTTTACACTAGGCATGGTCCTCTTTCACACCAAAACATGTGGAATCACTCTGAGCTATGTTCCACCGGATTGATCCCTTAGGTTGGAGGAGTCTAAAGTTGCAAATTTGTAAGTTGCTTAAAGCAATAAATTTAAAATGCAACGGTTACTTATTTTGAAAGTTGGTTTTTAGTTAGTTGAGGGCGTGGATCAGTTAGAGAAGGGTGTAAAACACTATGTAAAGCCTTGATAGGCTCAAATGAAGGTTTTTGATGAACTTTTGGAGAAGATCTAATAAGAATTATTCATATTGTTCTCTATTTTTTAGATTTTTTATACAAACTTATTGATCTCGTACTTGGTATGAATGGCCCACTTAGCACTCATTGCATCTAGGTGATGCTCAATTGATAAGTAGGAGGTATTTTTTTACAATGTGTCAAATTCTGATATTGCTATCAGGATTCAATTATGTAGTTTTTGAGTATAAAAGAGAATAAGAAGGGAAGATCAAGGTAATCAATTTGCAGACTTAGTTTTATTATTGAATTACCTAGTGTGGGATTGGACAATATGAGCAAAAATTTATAATATGGGAGTATAAGTTTCAAGCATATAATATGGAAAGTACTCAAAGTAAGATGCGTGAGTAAAAAGTATCGATCAGGAAAGGCATCCCAATTATCCAAGGCCTATATAAAATTGATAGGCAAATTCATATTCAAAGCTAGCACATGATTTTAATTGATTAATTAGAAACAACTATTATATTTATTTATCAAATTTCCATTATCAAATTAATATTTGAATTAGACTTCATATTCAGAATTTATTTCATTTATAATTTGGGGACTTTGTTATCTATCTTAATAATATTGGATGACATCCTTTGTCAATCCAATAAGAAATAAATCAAAAATCTATTGATCCAGAGCTCGAGTCATTACAGTGGTATTAGAGCGAATGAACTTGCCAGCCTTTGGGTATTGCAACAAATTGAATTTCCATTGGAAGCATGACAACCGATGATAGTGGTTGGCAAGATTACTTTATGAATCAGGTAGTAAGCTTAGTAGTTTATCTTAAAGGAATGCCATTATGGTCACATTGGAAAGAATAGAAGAATGTTTAGTCTTTATTGAGCAGTCATTTGTATTATTAGATATAGCTCTAGCTTTTACAGTATTTCACATGATTGCAGATAGTTTCAAAGATCTAGATGACATCAATAGTTCACATTACTCAAGAAGGATGAACATCTTAAAGACATTTGCAGAAATCTGGATAAGTAACCTTCTTGTGGACTTAGGGTTGCAAGATTTTATCTACAACATGTTCCACCATTTCTTCAGTAGGATCAAGAACACACATAATGAAGGTGCGTTTGCAGCCATGAAATATTATGGTTCAAACTATCCAGAAGAGTGATGTTCTATCTCGACTAACCATATCTATACTATGGTTTGTTTAGAAACAAGGATGGGTTCTCTCTTCATCGGCATATACATTATTCCTCGATGTGTTCGCACCAATGTTACAAGACTTGGACTTGTCTCAGATTTGACAAGCCAAGTTTTTACTTGGACTCGAGCTCAGAGCCCAGACTCGACAAATAGAAAAACCTAAGAAATTCAAAGATTTTTAAGGATTTAAAACTTGTTTCATACACCGTTTAATAAATAAGCCTTAAAGACACAATAGCATTATCAAATATAAATTACTATGATCCCATACAAAAACATACATCAATAACATAAGTATAACCACAAATTTTTGCTGAAGGAAATAACACATTTAGATATATAAATATTGTGATATTGCTATCAGGATTCAATCATGTAGTTTTACAAGTCAAACTCATTGACCCATGATTCATGAGTAGTGGTTCACAAGAACCCATCTCTCATGATAATGAATGGTTCATAAGGAGGAAGATAGATCTTCATACATTTCTTCTATCACAAATGAGATAAGTGCTTGGTTTCATGAAGGTCATGAGGCAACCATTATTGGGGAGTGGATACATGAAGAACTGGTGGAGAATGATAATGGCTTTAGACCTACACTATAAATTATATGCACAAATACAAGGTATACACATGAAAACATGTAAACCACAAAGTATACATTCGAACGCAAGTCACAAAGTATACACGTAAGTTGTAAAGTATACACTTGAATACACATAACTCATATCTATTGAACCATCAATTTAAAATGCAAATATGGACAGGCATCGATAAAAGATATTTGTATTAACCAAATAGCCATGTAGGCATACATCAATATATGTCGATATAAGTATGAAATATATGTACAAAATAGCCATATAGGCTTACGAGAATGCCATATAGGTGTACAATGTCAGATATGTCCAATAAAAAATATGTACAAAACTGCCATGTAGGCATACAACAAAGGGCTCTGGAATCAAAATCATTTCTCTCCATGCTTTGGAAAATAAAATATTTCCCTTTCCTTTTCGATCGGATGGCGATAGGTCTATCACTCATTTTTTCTGCACTCGAGGATGCTCCTGCTGCTCCTTCTAGGGTTTAGTTCATTGTGAAGTTTTAATTGTTACAATAAGAAGTAAAGACATGAATATATAGAAATTACATTATAAAAAATGATATATTTGACAAAATAATCACTTACCACCATCTCACGATCTCTCTCCATGAGGGAAATATTCTCACACCCATGCTCAGGCATGCTAAAGCCCTATATAAACCATACAAATAGAAATTAAACTATGTGAATCAATAATGGTTTGATTTTTCACTAGCTAACATCTATAACAACAAATGTAAATTGAAATTTACTAATTTGCCTCATACCTCTGCTATCAGAGCCATCGAGAATTGTATAGAAGATGTCACACCAATATCCATTGCCCTTGTCACATTCAGAGGTGTATCGTCATGCAACATCTGAAAATAAAACAACAAATTATTCAATGTAATCAATGATGTGCATATAAACTACACAAATCTATTAAGTACTCGATTCATTAGTTAAACTCTTTATTCTATTACCTCCATGTAGGTTTGAGTAAATCCACTGCCACTGGGAAGTGTTCCATCAAAACCTCCAATATTAGTCTATTCAACATCCAAAATCGCATATTAAATTACCATTCGTAAAACAATGCTATTAACATGCAATAAATTTATAATTGTTTACTAGTTACATACCCTAGCGATAGGTGTACTGCAGAAATAAGTTGGTGGGGGGGCGGTGTATCCAGTCTCAACACTGTGACCCTACAATTTTATTAAAATCATAAAACATTTTTAGTTAATCTTGCATTTCAAAATTGAAATTTAATAAATTAAATTCCATGAACATGCACTAAATTTTACCTAACTATCAATGCCATATGCCTAATGCAAAATGTCAGCTGCCCTCTCCATCTCCATAGCTGCAGACGGATCTTGCGTACCAGTCTCCTGAGTGTCGGTGGGGTCATATGAACAAGTAGCCCCATAAGATTGACACACGTGTTCAAAGGCCACCACTCGAAGACTCCCTTGGATGGCATTGTAGAATAGGGCTAGTATGATGGATGACACTGTGGGTCAAAGTGTTGATCACCTGCAATGTCTCTACGTCAGCACTTCCTTCGCGACATAAGGCATAACAACGTGCTCACGAGGTGGCCTAGCGAGAGCTCATCTACCTTCCTGTGTAGGATCTGACTATGCACCAAGTCTATCCTAAGATGACCCCCAACCTCTCCCTTGGAAATCCCTCATATCAAAATAATTTGGGATCTTGTTCAATATGAACTCATTGTATAGTTTCCTAAGGAAATATTGCGGGACCTCGCAATTGTTGCACAGTGGGTAATCGAAGACCATGTACCACCTATCATAAAATTGGTCCCTAATCTATTGGTGGTGGCACCAATGGATAGGAAACCTCTTCATTGAGGGTAATATTTTTATTTGTTCATGGTTCAGTGAATAATGAGCACAAATCACCTTTTGTAATTTTTAAATCCTTTACATCATTCTATGATAGTTTATTTTCATAATAATCCCTAGCCGCCTACCTCCTATTTTTCCATCCAGTTAATTGTTTGCTAATTGAATCTATATTTTTTAACATATCTTTCAATGAATTTTCTAGGGTCATTCTTTATGTGGTTGAACCATTTGGATCACTCAACCTACTGATCAAATCCTCAATTTTCTTTTTGTTGTTCTCAATTTCACTCATTAAATTTTGTTGAGTGCTAGGAGGGGGTTGAGTGATTGGTGGAGGAGGTTGATGTTGTGGTTGGTCTTCCTGTTGAGGATTTGGTTGGTCCTCCTGTTGAGGATTTTGAGGGTTTGCAAGTTGATTTGCATCTCCTGAAAATTCAATCAAATATATATCAAATTCAACCTAAAACTAATAAATTCAAAACAAAAACCATAGAATCCTTACCTCTCACAACTCCTCATCCTTGTGGTGCCATCATTGCGAAGAAATATCAATTGTTGGTGAAAAAATTTGTTGCATTGATCCCCCTAGAATGCGAGCGTGAAATTATGGGGGTTTTGGCCACGAGTGCAAAAAAAAAATCAGTCGAAATGCTAATGACAGATTTGCATTTATTTTTTTGCTTTTAATAGTCAATAACGCGAGTGCGTTATAACGCGCTTGCATTATCGGTTTGTAGTTGCCGAGCCTTAGGCTCGACATAATGAGCCATAACGCGAGTGTGTTATAACACGCTCGTGTTATGTATTTTCAAAAAAAAATTTGGAGGGTGTCCACGAAATTGCTACCCATTTCCATGCACCTGCCCTTTAAGTTTATTTTACACTTCAAATTCTCATTTTAATGGGGTCAATCATAATAAGTTCCAACAAATCAATTCAAATGGATTTTCATGATACAAATGTGAAGGTTTTAAAACATTATAATTATCAAATAATAATATTAAATATTAAATAAATTAATAAGTCATTGTGTACATATATAAGATAAGATATAATTCTATTTTATTTTATTTTTTAAAAATTATTAAAAAAAAATGGGTGAGGCGAAAAAAACAAGTGAAGTGGCACAAGAATGCAAGGTAGAACAAATGGAAGCATGCGAATCAATGAAGGTATTTGGACAACAAAGCAGGGACCAGAAGCTGCAATAGGAGAAGAAGCAAAGGCATGACATGCCAGAGGTGGGCATTAGCCAGCAATGGAAATTGACATCAGAGAAGGAGGTAAGAAACAAGGAGAAATGGAGTGAGGAATTGGATAGAATAGTTCCCTTTGAAGAATTCAAGGAAAAAATTAATAAGGGTTGGACGGCATATGGAAGATCGGATTGGATTTCTGGTCCAGAGATGGATAGGCCCCAATGGGTATTGGAGAATGGTATCTAGGTGGATAAATGCCAGACTTACTATCAACATCAGGTATAGGTAGAAGCAGATCAAAGGAAAAGGAGAAATAGGGCTTGGCTAGGACAAGGGCCTCCATGGGTGAGACCTAATTACTTTGTGAAAGGAAAATGGGATGGGAGTTGGGAATTCAATAGTAGTGGGAGATGACACTCCACAAAATTGAAAGGGTGGTTCAGGGAAAAGGAAGGAACAAAAAGAGACCTGACCAAGAACTGGTGCCAAATGAATCTGATTAAAGCCCCAATATCCAGATAAACCAAGGGTTCTACATCAGATAGACGGGGAATGGTGAATAAAGGTAAGTCAATATCATCTTCTACACCCATCCTCAGTGTCAATAGTGAAGTAGTTAAGAATATTCGTGGTACTCTGCAAAAAGTTGGTATGTTTGTCAAATGGGGGGAGAAGGGAAAAAAAGTTGGAGATCCATGGAAGAATGGTGTAGGGTAACCTGGGGGGAAGATACATCGGAAGAAGCCTTGGAAAATAATTTGTTTTGATTAAGCTCCTAAACCAAGAGAGGAGGAATAAGGCTCTAGAATCAGGGCCCTACTTTTTGGATGGTGCCCAAGTACATCCCATAGAATGGAGATCAAATTTTGACCCAAGGAAGGACTGAGTTGGGGAAAGTGCGGTGTGGGTAAGGCTCTACAACCTACCCTCAGAGTATTGGTCAGAGGAAACCCTAAAGGAAATAGGTAAACTTTTAGGCAATCTCCAAAGCATAGACAACATCCGGGAGGATAGGAGAAAAGGACCTTACTTCTAAATTTGTGTAGCAAAATACCAAGGGTTAGAGGTGCCTAAGGAGATAGAAATCATATCCGAGGAAGGTTCATGGAGGAAGGAAGTGAATAGGGAGGATAACCTACAATTATGCCCTATATGCAAATCATTGAAGCACGATAGGAAAGAATGTACAAAGAAGTCAGAGGTTAACAACATTGGCATAACAGAACAGGATAAGGAGTGGGGAAAAATAAATAAAATTAATAAATGGGTATGTGCAGGATCATCATGGAAAAAATAGGCCCTTAAGTGGCGATAAAATTCAAAAAATCAGAGTTAGGCAACTTGACGTTAAAAATTGAATAAGTTATCTATATTATTTCAAAAATATGTAAGAATATAATTTTTAGAAAAATTAATGTAGTTTCTAAACTACTAGGTTTATTTATTTATTTTTTAAATCTATTTGGTGAAAAATTGAAATTTTAATGCAGTAGTACTTAAATTTTAGCGAAAAAATAAGAAGTAGGTGTCTGTCTAACCACCATAACCACAATAAAATGATAATTATTTTTTATAATATTTTAGATATAAGTAGGGGACTCATGTCCCGATGTGATGCATATTTTTTTGTAATTTATTTCCAAGTAAATAATTAATTATGAATTTTTTATTATAAATTTTAAAAAATATAAAAACTCGTATGTCTGATCACCTTAACTTGGTCAAAACTTCATGAAATTCAATTCTTTTTTTTTTAAATCCTATAGTATGTGAAGCATAGAATGTGACGCATGTTTTGGATTCAAAAAATGTGATACCGTTTGAAAGCTATAGATTTTTTCAATCAACCTATCAATTAGGACTTTAGTCGTAATTCAAATAGAAAATGAATATTAATTATTTATTAAATTCAAATTGAAGCATAATTTACATTGGTGGAAAGCTGAGAATCTTCTTTAAAAACCCTTTTTGTTTCATCAATTTTGGGTAAAAAAAAAGTCATCAACCACATGGACCATCATATCACTTAGATATTGCCACTTTTTGGCCCATGATTATCCTGCACATACCCAAGTTAGAGATGGGACAATGAGTTGAGTTCTTTGAAAAAGAAATGGTGGAATCAATGAAAGTAGGGCTGAAGGAGATTGAGCTAGGAGGGAAGATACCTCCGGACCCGCGACAAGAGGAAAATCAAACAACTTGGTGGCTAGTTCAAGATGATAATGTAACCTTTCTAGAAGTCGAAATGCTGTGGGAAGATGGTTTTCCCCATCTCACAGACATTAGGCCAGAGGATCAGTTAGTAGTAATAAAAGAGAAAGAGGAAAACTAGAAGGTGGAACCTAGAGAGATATCAGATATGAAGTCACTAAACAAATACAAGAACCCAGAGGAAGGCCAGGAGGAAAGTCAAGAGGTGAGAAGTATGGATTCAGAGTCAGAGTATGATGAAAGCTTTGAAGAATATCAGGAGGGAATATTGGCTGAAAGAGGAATCAAACAATTACCCTCGGTAAGAAAAACAACAAGGATCAAATCAAACAGCTAAGAGGCCACAAGCCCAATAAGGAAAAACTAAAAATGGTAGGAGCAACAAATGGTCAAACTAAAATAGGCCAAACAATCCTTAGAAATGGGAAGGGACTCCCCCTTCCTAGGGAACCATGAAAATCATAAGTTAGAATACTAGGGGCTTAAATTCCCCTAGTAAATGGCACCACTTCAGGCATTAGATAGATAGTAATAAGCCAGATATTTTATTAATTCAGGAGACAAAATGGAGTAAGGAGGAATAGGAAAGGAGGCTGAAGTGGTGGAAAGGTTGGGAAGGATGCTATAAAGAATGAATAGGGGCATCTGGGGGGCTAGGGATATTTTGGAACCTAGCTTCAGTATGCTGTAAACCCATTGAGAATAAGCATAATTGGACAATAGTCTCAGTGTGGCTATATTAGGATAATTCAGAACTCAATCTAATCAATGTATATGGCCATATAGCCCCAGCAGACAAAAGACACCTCTAGGCAGAAATCTCCACCTTCTCGAGTCAAACAAAAGAAGTAAAAACTATAATTGGAGGAGACTTCAATACCACTCTAAAAAATTCAGAGAAGCAAGGTGGATTACAAAACTTGATAAGATTTCAAGTAGATTCCTAGGAATTTATAAACCAAAATATGTTAAGGGCGATAAATACCAGGAATGGAATATACACTTGGACCAACAGAAGGTCAGGCCACTCTGGAATAGCAAAACAACTAGACAAATTCTTGGTAATTAGTGAATGGAATCAAGGAACAAACTTGTTGGAGGCTTCAATTCTTCCCTAGAGTGGCTCGAATAACTTCCCAATACAACTTGAACTCCAGCCATATTTTTTTAAAGGGGGATCTCCCTTCAAATTCGAAAAAATGTGGATGAGGGATCCAAGCCTTTTCGAATAGATATCGATCGAGTGGAGGGAAGTTTGGATTGGTAACCACTCACACCTTTACTTCTTCCAAAAGAAACTTGCTCATATAAAAACAAGATTGTGAGTATGGAATAAAGAACATTTCATAAATATTTTTGAAGAAAGTGATAAGATAGAAAATGAGCTCAAAATCTTAAATGAGAAAATAATCAAGAATGGTATGGGGTAGAAGGAGTACCTAAGGGAGAAATTTCTATTAGAGGCCCAATCTAAGTCCTTAGAAAGATTGGAATGTCACTGGAAGCAGAAATCTAGGGAATAGTGGCTCCAAGAAGGAGATAGGAACACAAGGCTCTTCTATAACTGAACATTGATCAAAAGAAATTCGAACATAATAACAAAGTTGATGAGAGATGATGGGTCCCTTCCCAGAACTAATCAGGAAATAAATCAGGAAGTAGTCAGGTACTTTGAGTCACTATTTAAAAAAGAAGACCAAGAGGACGTAGGCTCAAGGGAGGAGTTCATCAAGAGAATACTGAAGCTGATCTCCAAGAATGAGAATGAAGAACTTACTAAACCCATAAGTATGGAGGTAGTCAAAAAGGCATTCCAACTAGGAGCAGAAAAATCCCCAGGCCCGGATGGCTTCCCATCCTCCTTCTTCTAGACATATTGGGAAATAATCAAGGAAGATCTAGTCAAAGCTACAAAAGAGTCAAGGAAGAAAAAAGCAATGCTAGGAGTAATCAACCATACCTTCATAGCACTTATTCCAAAAAAGAAAGAGGCAAACTGCATGGGGGAATACAGGCTAGTTTCTCTTTGTAATACAATATACAAAAAAATCATGAAGACCATCGCCAAAAGGCTCAAAAAGGTAATAAGTAGAATCATCTTAGAAGAGAAAAGTGGTTTTATCCTGGGTAGGTCAATTATGGAAGGGATAATAGTGACACATGAAATGATCCACTCAAAAAGGAAGTTAAGACTACCTAGCATGATCCTAAAGCTTGATATCCTAGAGGCATATGACCGGGTAGACATGCAGTTCTTGCTAGATATGCTTTTAGGTTTTGGTTTTAATAAGGAAATAGTGGGTTGGATTAAAAGTTGTATAAGTGGCCCAAGATTCTCAATCCTAATTAATGGTGTCGTTCAGGGATTCATTGATTCCTCTAGGGGATAAGGCAAGGTGATCCATTATCCCCATTTATTTTCATCATAATGGTAGAAGCCCTGGGCAAAAAAATATGTCAACTTAGAGAGGAAGACTCTTGGAAAGGAATTGAGGCAACACTTGGGGTAGGAGCAAGCACCCATCAACAATTTGTGGATGATACCATCCTCTTTGGATTAGCCACAAGAGTAGAGGCAAGGAAAATCAAAGAAGTTTTGAATAATTACAGTAAAGATTTCAGCCAGGCCATCAACTGGAGAGAATAAGAAGTTTTCTTTCTCAATACCCAACCTAGCCTCCAACACGTTCTCACAAGAATATTGGGTATCAAATCGGCTAGTCTACCAAGGAGATTTCTAGGGATGCCACTGTTCTCTGGAGCTAATCGCATCACCTATTAGGAAAAATTAGTAGGTAATTGTAGGAAGAAAATGGAACTCTGGAAAGGAAAATAGCTAACATCAGTGTGCAGGCTCATCCTGGTTAAAACCATTATGGCAGCGATCCCTATCTATTCAATGTCTTGCCTAAAAATCTCTGAGGGCATTGTGGATCAGCTCAATCAAATTATGAGAAATTTATTTTGGAATGGACTGGAGGACTTAAATAAAGTTCCCCTACTAGCATGGGATAAGGTATGTAAACCTCAAGTCTTGGGTGGAGCAGGAATAAGGAAGATAAATGAAATGAACCAGGCTATGGGTGCCAAACTGGTTTGGAAAATGTACATGAGCAATCATAAATGGGTTAGGATCCTTAGAAGAAAATATCTTGAGTCCAATAAGCCAATAAGCATAGTCAGGGTACTCAACCCACCAAAAGGATCGACAATTTGGAACTTCATTTGTGAAGGTAGAGATATCATATACAAGCATGTCTCATGGGAAATCCATAATGGTAGAAAAGCATCATTCTAGGAAGATTCGTAGGATGGACACACCAAGTTAAACAATATGTTGGGATTGGAGGCTATCAAGGAAGAAAATAACAGGGTATGGGGACATAAGGTAAGTGACTATGGCAAAATTGTATGGGAAAATGGAGTCAAGAGGTGGAGGTGGAAAAACATAGACACACTTAACGCTCCTGCAATGCAAAAAAAGGCCCTAAAAAGGATATTGGAAGCCAGAACCTTCCCTGTCAGTGAAGGGGAAGATGTCGTAAGATGGAGTGCCTTAGAAAATGGAGATTATAAAGTGAAGCTTGGATACAAGATCAAGGAAAAAAGGGTGGAGAGGCAAACTTGGCCAAATACACTATGCTAGGGGAAAGATGTTCTACCAAAAGCCGAAGTATTCACATGGCCAGCCACTCAGGGAAGGATTTTAACTCAGGATAGGCTATCAAAGTTAGGATTCAAAGGCCTGAGTAGATGTGTAATGTGCAAAAATTAGGCAGATTCAACATCCCACCTCCTACTTACCTGCCCCTATGCTGAATTTTGTTAGAAGCTCATCCTTAAACATCTAGAATACCCAACTCCTTTATCATCAAATCTTTGGGATTGGATAGCTACGTGGCCAAATAAACTACATAAAGTGGTATTCAATAGAATATGGCAAATAATTCCATCCACAGTATGCTAGGAAATATGGAAGGAGAGAAACTAGCGCATCTTTCAGGTGCAATCAATGGGGAGAGGAAAATTAGCAGGGCGACTAATGAAGGCAGTAGTGGAACTAGTAAACAATGCAACAAAAAACATTTCTTATTCAAAGAACATATTCACCAACAAAGATATTGAACTATCTAATAAATTCGACAGGCTACACATCCCTCCCATTATAAGCACCTTGAAGGCACCACATAAGGATGAAATCAGGCATAGGATAGTTTGGCAGAAACCACTACTAGGGTGGATTAAAATAAACTTCGATGGTCCCTCCTTGGGGAATCCTAGAGTAGCTGGTATTAGATGTGTGGCAAGAGACTCTGAGGGGAAGGTGATCGCTCAAGAAGCAAAAAACATAGGACAAGCAAAAAATAATATGGCAGAAATAAGAGCGGCACTATGTGGAGTAGAATTAGGAAAGAGGCTTGGAGCAATGAAATTACATCTGCAGGGAGATTCACTAATCATAATAAACTCTATTAGATGCAACTCCACACTGAATTGGATATTAAGGCATTGGTTAAGTCCAATTCAAACCTTGACATCATCCTTTGAAGATTTTGGTGTCGACCATGTATACCGTGAAGGTAACTCCGTGGCTAACAGCCTGGCTAAATGCGTAACAACGAACTTGAAGTACGGATCAGGAAGAGACAGCCAATCCAACTCCATGTGAAGAGTCACGTCAACAATGAGGGTGGAGAAAAGGCTGTGGCATCAAAATCTGCAATGGGTAAGAAAAGTACATTTGGGGAGTTGAGCGATCATCACAAATGGTAGGTAAAACGTCCCTTCAAGATCCAGTCAATCGGCTCAAGGAAAAACTTAGTCACATCAGGTAGGTGACCTCGAGAATGAAGGACTAGAGTAAAGGCTCACTTGTGTGAAGGGACGATGCCTTTAAAGAAGATCCAAAAAAGGTACCTACTGGTTATAAGGATAGCTAACGTAGTGGTAAATATCACAACAATAAAAGAATTTTGGGAAGGTTGGCAGAAAAAAAATGGATACACCTATATGCCTGGAAACAACCAACACCATGGTGCCATTCCAGGGGGAAGTGACAAATAGAAGGCTGCAAGGTATTCTCACGATAAAAGATAAGTTGGTCATTCACATGGTAAAGGAGGTTCTAGGGAGGGAGTTCATATGGTCATTCCATAAGCACCATCTCAACACCGATATCCCTGAAATGTTTCTTGCAATAGCACTCTACATGGGAATGGAGAAATCCAAGGTAAAGAATCTATGCCAGTGCATTTTCAAGCACACGTACCTAGGGGAAATTGATGCAATCCTAGACAACATTGATGAGCTCAGGAAAATACCCATGCCACAATACTACTATCTGCAAAAGAGGAGTGGGGCGAGGCCAATCTGAAAATTCCCTATCCTATCAACAATAGAGCTAGAGGCATTGGAAGAAAATTGCAAGGATATAGATATAAATCTCAAATTCCTCCTGCATGCGGTAGGATGCACAAAGCCATTATCAAAGGAAGCTCTAGGATACTACATGGCGAGGGAGGGATTTGAAGTGGATAGTGACGTGGAGGAAAACAATGGACTGACAACCATGATTCTTCCAGACTCAGGGGAGGACTGGATAAAAGATGATGGTCGAGACGTGGAGGAAATTGTGAGTGGTCGGCCCATAGAAGATGAAAAATGGAGTGTCCAATCAAGTCTCGTACGACACATCCAAAGCAGATGCACAAAGAAGCAACGATCCAGGGTTCAGGACGTGACGTATCCAACCCTCTGTTCATTGCTCTATGTGGGCCATGGAAGCCGAAGGGAAGAAGGTCTAAGAAGCCATGAAAACTGGTTAGCAAAGAAGTGTATTTCTTGTTCAGAAGATAAGTAGATAGGATAGTATAAGCTAGGTCAGTAGAAAGGGTGCAATGTATTTTGTTTCTGGGCCTGTATGGCATTCCAAAGTTTGAGCTGAGCCGAGAGGCAATGATTGTAATATTTTTTTGACTGATAATATATGGTGCTGGTTGTACCAGCTATTAACTTACCAAAAAAAAAGATATAATTTTTTAATAAATAACTGGGGATCAGTGAAAATGGTGAAAATCAACGAGGTGGTGAAAATCAGCAAGGTGGCAAAAATCAGCGAGGTAGCATAGATCGAAGTCCGCAAGACAAAGAAGGGTGAGGAGAAGACAAACGAAGACTAGAAGCAAAAGTTGTGGCAAGAGAAAAAGTAGAGGCATGACATGCTTGAGGGGAGCAATGGAAAGCATTGGAAACCGACACTAGAAGCAGAGACAAGAAGGAAGGAAAAATGGATTGAAGAATTCGAGCAAACAATTCCCTTTGAAGAATTCAAAGAAAAATCCAACAAGGGTTGGACGATGTATGAAAGATCGGATTGGAACCCAAAACTAGAAATACATAGGCCTCAATGGGTGATGGAGAATGGTATTTGGGTGGATAAATGTCACCCTTACTACCAACCTTAGAACCAAGTAGAAACCAAGCATAGGCGAAGGAGAAATTGGGCTCGGTAGAGACAACGACCACCATGGGTTAGACCAACCGCCTTATCAATGGAATATGGGAAGGAAATCAAGTATTCAATGATAGAGGGAGGCGAAATGCCAAAAAATTAAATGGGTGGTTCGGGGAAAAGGCAGGAGTGGAAAGAGATTTGACCAAAAATTGGCACCAAATGAATCAGAATAAGGCCTTAATACCCAAGTCAAACAAGGACACCGGATCAAAAAACTTGGGAGAAGCGAATAAAGGTAAGTCCACACCAAATCCTATACCTCATCTATGTGTTAATAATGAAGCTCTCAAGAATATTCATGAATCACTGTAAAATATAGGAATGTTCATAAAATGGGTGGGAGAAGGCATTAAAAACAGGAAAATAATGGAAGAGTGGTGTAAGATAACCTAGGGGGAGGAGCTAACAATAAAAGCCTTGGAAAAAAATTGGTTCTTGATTAAATGCCTAGATCAAGAGAGAAGGAATAAGGCCTTATTACCTGGATGGTGCCCAAGTACATCCCATAGAATGGAGATTGAATTTTGATCCATGAAAAATATGGATTGAGGACCTTGTGGTTTGGTTGAGGTTATACAATTTACCCTCAGAGTATTGGATAGATGAAACCCTAAAGGAGATAGGTAGGCAGTTAGGCAATCTACAAAGTATAGATAATATTTAGGAGGATATGGAAAAAGGATCCTACTTTCAAATTTGTGTATCAAAATCTAAGGGGGTAGAGATGCCAAAAGTGGTATATATCATCTCCAAGGAGGGATCATGGAGACAAGAAGTGAATAGGGAAGATAAACTACAAATCTTCCCTAAATGCAAATCACTGGAGCATGATAAGAAGGAATGCACAAAAAAGGGGGAGGCCAGCAACACCTTTGCAATTAAGCAGTATGAGGAGTTGGAAAAATGAAAGAAATTCAGATTGGAGATGAGGCCATCAATTGAGTTTTGGGAAAAAGAATTGGTGGAGTCAATAAAACAAGGAATGGAAGAGGTGGATTTGGGAAGAAGGAACTCATCAGATGCATAGGAAGAAGGGAATCGAGCAACCTACTGGCGAATTCAATATGAAAAACTAATCTTCCCAGGAATCAATCAATAGCTCGAAGAAGGCTTTCCTCATCTCACAAATATTAGGATTGAGAACCAGTCGGTGGAAGTAACAGAAAGGGGCAAGAGTAGTCAGAGGTCAGAGACCTTTCAGAAGAAGGATTGGAGGAAGGTTAGGATCAGGGTAGTATGGAATCAGAGTTGGATTGTGATGAAAGCTTTGAAGAGTATCAAGAGGGCATCATGGCTGAGAGAGGAATCAAACAAATTCCCTCGGCAAGGAAAAATCCAAGAATCAAATCGACCAATCAAAGAGGCCACAAACCCAATAAAGAAAAACTAAAATTGGCAGGCTCAGCCAAAGGCCAAACAAAATTGGGCCAAACAATCCTTAGAAATAGGAAGGGACTCCCCCTTCCTAGGGAACCATGAGAATCATAAGTTGGAACGCTATGGGCTTGAATGCCCCTAGAAAATGGTGCCACTTCAGGCATCAAATAGATAGTAGTAAGCCACATATTCTATTAATCCAAGAGACAAAGTGGAGTAAGAAGGAATAGGAAAGGAGATTGAAGTATTGGAAAGGATGGGAAGGGAGTTTTAAAGAATAAATAGGGGCATCTGGGGGCTAGGAATATTATGGAACCCGACCTCAGTATGTTGTAATCTCATGGAGGTAAATCAAAACTGGTTGTCAGTCTTAGTAAGGTTCTATCAGGATAATTCAAAATTCAAGCTAATCAATGTATATAGACCTATAGCACTAGTAGACAAAAGGTACATCTCTGGGTGGAAATATCCACCTTCTTGAGTTAGTTAAAAGATGAAAAAATCATAATCGGTGGGGATTTCAATTCCACTTTAAACAATTCAGAGAAGCAAGGTGGTACACAAAACCTGATAAGACCTCAAATAGACTTCGAGGACTTCGTAGATAAGAATATGCTATGGGAGATACCTATTAAAAATGGATTATACACCTGGACTAATCGAAGAATGGGACACACCAGAATAGCAAGAAAATTGGACAAATTCCTGGTGGTTGGAGAATGGAATCAAGGAGTGAACCTGATGGATGCCTAAATCTTGCCCTGGAGTGGATCAAATCATTTTCTGATTCAACTTGAACTCCGACTAGATATTTTCAAAGGTGGATCGCCCTTCAAATTTGAAAAAAATGTGGATGAGGGACCCAAGCCTTTTCAAACAAATCTTGGTTTGGTGGAAAGAAGTCTGGATTGGTTATCACTCACACCTTTTCTCCTTCCACAAGAAACTTTCCCATGTCAAAGAAAAACTGCAAGTATGGAATAAAGAAGAATTCAAAAACATCTTTGAAGAAAGTGACAAGATAGAAAGTGAACTCAAAACCTTAAGTGAGAAAGTAATCGAGAAGGGTATGGGGTAGGAAGAATATCTTAAGGAAAAAGAACTATTAGGCACCCAATCTGAGACCTTAGCAAGAATGGAATGCCATTGGAAGCATAAATCTAGGGAATCGTGGCTCTAAGAAGGTGATAGGAATACTAGGTTCTTCGACAAATCAACCATGGTAAAAAAAAATTCGAACACAATAATAGAGTTGGTCAGAGAAGATGGATTTCTTGCCAGAACTACATAGGAAATCAATCAAGAGGTCGTTAAGTACTTTGAGTCCTTGTTTAAGAAAGAAGCTCAAGTGGACGGTAGGCCAAGGGAGGAGTTCATCAGTGAAATCCCAAAGTTGATCTCAAAGGAATAAAATGAAGAACTCACCAAACCCATCAGTTTGGAGGAAGTCAAGAAAACAACTTTCCAACTTGGAGCAGACAAGTCCCCAAGCCCAAATGGCTTCCCGACCTCCTTTTACTAGGCATACTGGGAAATAATTAAGGAAGATCTAGTTAAAGCAATGGAAGAATCAAGGAGTAAAAATGCAATGCTAGGGGCAATCAATCATATCTTCATCGCACTCATTCCTAAAAAGAAAGAGGCAAATTGCATGGGGGATTACATGCCAATCTCCCTTTGTGATACAATCTATAAGATAATCACAAGGGTTATTGCCAATAGGCTGAAAGTGGTAATTGACAAAATCATTTCAGAAGAGCAAAGTGGTTTTATCCTGGGCAAGTCAATTGTGGAAGGTATAATAGTGGCACATGAGACAATCCACATGACAAGGAAGTTAAGATTTCCAAGCATGATCCTAAAACTAGACATCCTAAAGGCATACAATTGGGTGGACAGACATTTTTTGCTAGATATGTTACTAGGATTTGGATTTGATAGGAAGGTAGTGGAATGGATCAAAAGCTACATAAGTGGCCCAAGATTCTCAATCCTAATAAATGGAGTCGCCCAAGGATTCATTGATTCTTCCTGGGGGATAAGGCAAGGTGATCCATTATCCCCATTCCTCTTTATCATAATGGCAGAAGCCTTAGGCAGAAAAATTGGACAATACAGGAGGGAAGACTCATGGAAAGGAATTGAGGCAGCCCTAGGGGTGGGAGCAAGTACCCACCAGCAATTTTTGGATGACACAATCCTTTTTGACTTAGCCACAAGATTGGAAGCAAGGAAGATCAAGGAGGTTTTGAACAATTACAGTAGGGCTTCTGGCCAGGCCATCAATTTGAGAACAATAGAAGTCTTCTTCCTCAATAGCTAACCTAGCATACAACGAGACCTTGCAAGGATATTGGGTATCAGACCAGCCTGCCTCCCTGGGAGATTTTTAGGGATGCCCCTATTTTTCGGAGCTAGTCGCATCACCTTTTGGGATAGACTAGTAGGAAATTACAAAAAGAAGATGGAACTATGGAAAGAAAAATGGTTAACCTTAGCGGACAGGTTACTCTTGGTGAAAACCATTCTGGGAGCTATCCCAATATATTCAATGTCATGTTTAAAAATTCTTGAGGGCATAGTGGATAAGCTCAATCAAATAATGAGGAAATTCATTTGGAATGGACCAGATGATTCAAGTACGGTCCCCTTGCTGGCATGGGATAGGATATGCAAACCACATGCCTTGGATGGGGTAGGAATAAAACAACTGAAGGAAATGAATCAGGCTATGGGTGCCAAACTGGTGTGGAAAATGTATACCAACAACCAAAAATGGGTAAGAATCTTGAGAAGAAAATACCTCGACTCAGATGAGCATGTAAATATATTTAGGGTACTCAACCGTCCAAGAGGACCAGCAATCTGGAACTTCATTTGTGAATGCAAGGATTTCATCTATAAGTATGTCACATGGGAAGTCCACAATGGTAGAAAGGTATCATTTTGGGAGGATTCATCGGATGGACACTCTAACTTAATAATATGGTGGGCCTGACAGCTATAAAAGAGGAAGCAACCAGGGTTTGGGGTTTGAAGGTAAGTGACTATGGAAAAATCTAGATGCGCTTAATGCCCCTAAAGTACAAAAAAAGGCCCTGAAGAAGATCCTGGAGGCCAAAACCTTTCCCGCTAGTGAAGGAGAAGACATCCTAAGATGGAATGCCTTAGTAGATGGAGAGTATAAGGTGAAGATTGGATATAAGATCAAGGAGAGGAGGGAAGAAGGAAAAATCTAGCCAAATACACTCTTTTGGGGGGAAAATGTCCTTCCAAAAGCAAGGGTGTTTACCTGGTTAGCCACTTAGGGAAAAATATTAACACAGGATAGATTAATAAAGATAGGATTTAAAGGTCCTAGAAGATGTATAATACGCAAAAATCAGGTAGAAACAATGTCTCATCTTCTACTCACTTGCCCCTATCCTGAGTACTATTGGAAATTCACTCTCGGACTTCTAAATTACTCAAATCATTTATCCAAAAACCTCTGGGATTGGATATCCATGTGGCCAAATAAAATTCACAAGGGAATATTTAGCAGCATATGGCAAATAATACTATCTATAGTTTGTTGGGAAATCTGGAAGGAAAGGAATAGGGTATCTTTCATGTGCAATCAATGGGTAGAGAAAAGCTAGCAGGGCATCTGGTAAAGGTAGTGGTGGAATAAGCAAACAATACAACAAAAAAGATAACCTTTCCAAAGAATGTGCTCTCTAATAGAGATATCGAACTTACCAATAAATTCGGTGGACTAGACATCCCTCCCATTGTAAGTGTGTTGAATGTTTCTCAAAAGGATGAAATAAGACGTAGAACAGTTTGGTAGAAACCATTACCTGGATTGATTAAGGTAAACTTCGACAACGCCTCTATGGGGAACCCGGGAGCAGCCGACATAGGGTGTGTGGCAAGATACTTTAAAGGAAGGGTGCTTGCCCAGAAGGCAAAAAGCATTGGACAGTCAAGAAATAATATGGCAGAAGTCAGGGCAGCCCTATGCAGAGTAGAATTGGGGAAGTGACTCAGAGAAATGAAACTGCATCAGGAGGGAGATTCATTAATTATAATAAATGCTAGCAGAAGTAACTTCACCCCTAATTGGATATTACGGTGCTGGCTGAGACTAATTTGGACCCTCATCTCATCCTGCGAATAATTCCAAGTCAGCCACATGTACCGGGAAGGTAATACTGTGACAAACAATTTGGAAAAAAGTGTGGTGTCAGAGGTGGAGTATGGCTTGGGACGAGACAACTAAGCCAAAGCTGAGCGAAGGGCTGCATCAAGATAAAGGCTTAAAATTGGTGGCATTAAATTTAAGTGGTAGAAGAATTAAGCCAGTCCACGTACACATCAAAATCTACATTCAATAAGCTAGGTACGCCTAGGGACTTGAGCAAGCACCACATATGGTAGGCAAAACATCTTTTTAGAATTTAGTCGACTATCTCAAGGCAAAGAAATGTCACTTCAGGTTGGTGGCCTTGAGAATGCAGGATCGACATTAAGGATTCACTTGTGTGAAAGGACTACACAATTAAGTCAGGCCAGGAAAGGAAACAATTGGCTATAAGATTGGGTAGTGACACAATAAATGACACAACTGTAAGTGAAGCAGAGTAGCATTTGGTGAAGAGTAAGCGAGGAAAATAACAAATGGATACACTTGTGTATTTAGAGACAACCACAACCATGGTGCCTTTTCAAGGAGAGGTGACGAACGTTAGGTTGCATGAAATCCTCTCAGTGAAGGACAAGCTGGTCATACACGTGGTGCGGGAGGTGTTGGGTCGGGAATTTATTTGGTCATATCACAAGCACCATCTCAACACTGATATCCCTGAGATGTTCTTAGCACTCGTACTCTATAGGGGTATGGCAAAGACAAGGGTAAAGAATATATGTCAGCGCTTGTTCAAGCATACATACTAAGGAGAAATTGATGCAGTACTGGATAATATTGATGAGTTTGGGTGAATACTCATGCATCAACACTATTATTTTCTCAAGAGATGTGGCAAGAGGCCAATCCCCAAATTTCCAATCTTGGTAACAGTTGAGCCAAAGGAATTGGAGGAGCATTGCATAGATATAGACAGGAATATTAACTTCCTTCTCCATGTTGCAAGCCTCCTAACACAAATGACAAAGGAGGAGATGGGAAACTGCATGGATCGGGAGGGTTTTGAAGTGGACAATGATGAGGAAGATGGTAATCAAACGGCCCCCTCGGTACTACCAGACTTAGGGGAGGACTCGATAGAGAATGATGGTTGAGATGTGGAGGAGATTGCAAATGGCCTGACACATAGGAGATGTAAACTAGAATGCCCAGTTAAGTCTCGTTCTGCCCATGCAAAGCAAATGCATAAAGAAGAGACAACTCGGGGCTTGGGATGTGAAGAATCAAGCCCCTTAGACACTTCTCTGTGCGGTTCTTGGTAGCCGAAAGGAAGAAAGGCAAGGAAGCCATGAAGCAGGTCAGCATAATAAGTTGAAGTTTTTGTTTTAAGTATATCGAATAGGGTTGCGTTAGATAAAATGTTAGGAATGCTTTTTAAATTTGCTTGATACTGGGCTTGTATGGCATCCTGAAATTTGAACATAGCCGAAAGGCATTCACTGTAGTATTTTTTTGATTGATAATATATGGTGCTAGCCATACCAGCTATTAACTTACCCAGAAAAAAGATATAATTTTAAGAAAAATTAAATTTAGATAAATTAAATATTTTTTTAAAAATATATTTAAATTGGATGTGTGTTTTAACAATTGTTTCTTTAATGGGATTAGAAGTTTCTAATCTTTCATGTAAATGTGAAAGACTCAAAAAATATCTTGAATTTTTTTTAAAATAGAATAATGTTATGAAATATAAATTTATGTAGTTATTTTTATATATTGTTTGTTTGATTATGAACTGAAATATATTAAATTTAATTTTCAAATATGCATAATTTCACATGGTTATTAGGACATTCATTATATTTTTTATAAGTTAGGTAGAATTTCTCATTAAAGAATATTCTTAAATTTACACAATATTTTTTTCACATAACCTCATGCCATCATTTTTCAAGGAGAACACCTTACATGACACTTTTCCATGATTTTCACATGGTAGTAATTTTACATTATTATCACATGATTGTAAATTTTTATAATAGTTATGTTGATGTGTTATTTTAGTTGCAATCAACTTAGATAAAATGCATAACAAAATTTATCTTATGAAAGGTAACCACACTTTCAAAGCATAATTTATTATTCAAAGGCTTTGATTTTCATGTCTTAAGATATATTATTACTCAAATTTGTTTATGTTTTGTTTAACAAAGGGAATTTATGGTTTAGGAGTGTAATATTAGGATCAATTCATGAAGGATTCACAAAGATTTAAATGGAATTATATCCTTAACACATAGATAAAATGTTATTTAAGAGTTATTGCAATGATTGATAATGTGATGAAGGCCTAGTTGAAAACCAAAACTTAATCCTTCAAAATCTCACGCAATGAAATCAAAAAAATCATTCATATTTGAAAATCTCAAAATGAAAAGCTCCATTCCTTTATTTTATTTATGAGAGTTATACATTTCATCTTTCTTTGCACAAAAGCTCTCCCTTGTCCCAATGCTGAATACAAGGAATGATTTTATACATTGAAAGTGAACTAACTCAAGCTAAAATAAAACCACTAAAATCTTCCTTTATTTGGGAGAATCAAAACTACTCCTATAATCACTCTAACTTAAGCTAAAAACAAGTAGATTTTGATTATTATGGGATTATTGAGAGGATATAAACAACACATTCTTACCTACGTGCATGAATAAACTACAAAATAATGTGCCTACATTAGACTCCCAAGGAAAAAAAGATTTGTTCATGGGCTCTTGTCCATGAGTTTTCTAATTCGTCTTGCAGCTTATTTCCCTCCTGGTTCTCAAACTTTTTTTTGTTGTTGTCTTCTTGCCTTACTATCGTGAACATGCTCAACAACTTTCATTCTAACATTGAACCTTTCCATTAAATTTGTCCTTTTTACACCTTGTAGCTATTGATATGCTACTACTCTCCTCAATCTTCCAGGTTTCCATACTTAATTTTGCAATCCTCCACTTGCTCTGCTAATATATTCTCTTGAGATCAATTTATTTCTATTGTTGATTGTCTTCTTCTCTTCAGTATGCCTCCTCTTTGGAAATTTCTTCATTAGCCTACATAACTTTTCAATATCAATATTTAGCATATTCCTTTGCTAGTCCATGCTTATGAAACTGCTTCATTGCAACTCTGTTTCAAAATTTAAAACTTTTATGGCCTCCATTGTCATTTCAATATTCAGCTTCCATTCTTCATCACCAAACTTTTTTTTTAAAATGTTTAAGGCACTTTGTTGCCTCCTCCATGACTGTTTTATGAAAGATTGACTTTCATATTCCAAAGTCTTATGTTTACCTGCATTTGTACATGAAATGAATTTTATAGTAATCACTCAATCTCCAAAACTCACCATCAATCATAAGAATGATTGCTTCCTTTTTTTCACTGTTGTTTATAAAAATGTAGTTTATTATCTCTCCATATGCATTTGTCTCTCTTTGAACCTCTGATTCCACTTTTATAGTTTGTTGATGGAATTTTCTTGTTTCTTCTTCTTCATGCTTCTTGTTTCCAACCTCTTTGGATTCCTCCTTAGTCTTTGGATTGACTAGCCATTCCTTTAAAATCCTCAATTTTGCATTCAAATATGCATTTCTAAGCTTGTCATTCTCCACTCCACATGGTAAAATCTTCTCATTTCCATCATCATCCTCTTGTGTTGAATGAAATAAAATTTAATTCTCAAGTTCTTTCACCAATCTCTCTAGCAATTTGATTTCCTCATCAAATTTCATTAGCTTTGTATCTGAATGTTGCTCTTTATCTCCTTGATCCTTCTTTCAGTTGTCTTCATAAACCAACATGACCTTGTTCACTATAACAACATATTCTTCCAACCTTTCTCCCATAATTGCATTTGTCCATTATGTATGATTTCTACTTTGATTGCCTTTATAAGGAAATTCTACCTCTCCCTCTCTAGCAATACGATCTTGATCTTGTTCTATCCTTATGATAGTTTTGAGTGACTTTCCATCATCTTCAACACCTACAAGATCTGCATGCATACACAAATTATTAGTTTTTAAAACATAAGGCCTTCTAGACTTATTTGATATTTCTATGGGTAGATCTTCATGCTGATTTGAACTTTCTAAACAATCTATGAGACTTTCATGAAGTCTTTCATCAACATTTTCATCATCCTCCCCAAGGAATGATCCTTGCTCTGGTTCACAATAGTGAACTTCTTCTTCCTCAAATTTAGTTTCTTTGAGTTCTTCCTTCAACTGAGCACTCCGCATGTGTCTCAGCTTCTTCCTCACCTTTCTTACAAACAATTCCTTAATAGGCCATATAACTCGTTTCTTCATTCTCCATCCATATCTCTGATCTCTCTCACTATCCTATAGCATCATCATCATTATACTGATTTGTTCTTTCATCTTAATAATTTCTCTATCAAATTCCTTTTGACTCATCCTTCTAATCTATGTATCATTCATTTTGGTGTTCTCCTCTATTCTATTTTGGATTATGTCTAAACACTTGTCATGATCATCAATAGTCATTTTCACTCTTTCTTTATGAACTTTCCTCTCATCCACCTATGAGCTATACTAAGCCTTTGTAGTAGCAAGTTTGTTTCACCTTGCCACAAGCACCTCACCAAGCTTGTTTCCTCTGAGTTGGGACTTTTGATAACACTGGTTCTCTTCTATCTAGAACACACTTAGCTCACCTCTTGAGAACTTCAGTTATTCTCTATAGTCAATGCCACAATATTTTCCACTGTTGCTACCTATATTCAACAAATTCCATCTTCAATTAGTTGAAACAAAAGACCAATTACCTATCTGCTCTCAATGGAACATGCTCTGCACTGTTGTAGTTTTTCCAATTTCTCTATTGACTGCAATATTCTATTATTGTCTTCAACTTTTTCTTACACAATCAATTTCAATTTCAAAACAACACCGCCTTCAATAATTTCAACTCTCTTTGAAGTATAGCAACAACCATTTTACATGGGACTGCAATCTTTTATCGGATTTGTAGCTTTTAGCGGGTCTGCATATCTTAAACAACAATCCCATGCAATTCCAAACACTAACGGGTATGTACCTTAGCAATATTTAACTCAAAAAATAAACTTTAACTATAGATTATAACTTTCTGGGAGCGATCAAAAGCTACTCAACTAGACTGGTAATGATCAAGAGCTATCAATAGCTCACTGTCAGGAGCAACCACTGCTCAAACAAAAACAAAACATACAGCTGCTGCTATTCAGGAGCAATCAGGAGCTCGCAGAGAATGTTATTCACAGTTTGCTGCTGCAACACATTCCTTTTCCAACTAAACTTTTTATTACTGCTGAAACTGAATTCTACTGACTTGCTTAGCAAGTTGTCAAGTCATTCCTTTTGTCTCAAGAAAACATTCCCTCCTAAATTTCAAATTCACCTGCAAACTTGAGTTGCACGTCAGGAGCAAAGAAGAAAGCAATCCCCGAAAGAAATTTTCCAGCTACAAATAGAAAATGCTCTGAAAGGTAGGTGGCAACGGCAGGAGGCTCACAGACAATCAATTTTCCAACAATTTCTCCTCACACTAGTAATTTAATTATGGTTGCACCTTTCATGAAATTTCAAATTGACTTCCTTTATGAGCGGCTTCTCCTAAAGCGACGTCTCCTCTTAGTTCACCAATTGAGTGGAAACAGGTCATAACGTCCATAACTTCTCGACGTAGCCTCTTTTTCTTTTTCTTTTTTTAAGGCAGCTACTTCTTTCCTTTTTTCGAAGAGCAGCTAAATCTGGCTTTCGACGGTAATCTCCTCTTACTTGAATGGTGTGGTGGTAGCAACAAAAACTTCGATCCTTCTTACCAAAGAATGTTGGCTTCAAATTCTCTGTAGCGGCATCAATGGCTGGGCAATTTGACTTTGAACATCAACGATATTGCTTTGAATGACTAGCTTAGATCTGTAGCCTTTTTCTTTATTCAATGGATTTATTCTTCTTTTTAATCAGTTGCAGATCCTTTATCTGTAGAAAGTCAGAGACTTGGGGGCTTTTCTTTCAAACATCAGTAATTCTACTTGTTGCGCCCTCTTTGGAAAAACAGGGACCAAAATCTGAACGATCAACTAATAGATTTCTTTGAATCTCATCAAACAATCTTGGCATCTATCTATTACTTATATCTACTACTTATCTTGGGTGGAGGCTTTCTCAGTCGCGGTTTCTTCTGCTTGGCAGCGACGTCCTCCAATATTTTTGCAAGCTCCAAACCCTTGATGAACAGAAGCAACAAACATTGCTAGAATCTGCAAACTAAGTTTTTGAATGGCCCAAACACCAATCTCACTTTTTTTAAGCAACCGCTTGATTTTATTTAATAACAACTTCTCCTTAATCGATTTCTCAAAAAAATCTGTGATCTCTAAATAGCAGCGCTTACTAAACCCTCAATTCCTCTAAACAATGATGGTTGCTCCTTTTTATTTGACAGTGGTTCTATTCTTAACCACAACTATCACTTTTGATGCTCCCTCTTTTCTTTGCATAATGTCTCCTTATAATTTGACTAGACTTTTCTAGGCCAGCGCCAATGGACATTGATCCACCTTTCCTTTTGATTACAATCTTAGCGGCATCAATGGATGCTTCTTCATTCAATAAAATTGATGCCTACGTTCTTTGGCATGACAAATCTGCCTTGACTTCCACAAACCCAAGTTTTTTTATCTTTACTTGGCAGCTTTCTCGTCAACGACGATCTCTGTATGTGATGTAACAATGCAAATGGCGACTTCAAATCTGACGATCTCAACTTCTTGCAGCGGCATATACCTTCACACAATAATACTTCTTTGGATTCTTGCGATACTTATCAACTTTTTCGTTAGATCTACACCTCATTCCAGTCCACAGAATTCTTGGCCCCAATATGCCCAAGCATTATGCACAACAAATGAATATTGCAATAAATTGGTTAATGCGCTGTCAAAATTAAACTGCTTACATTCACTTAAATATCAACCACCAATGCAAGGTGTTGGAACATGTAAACAACATGATACAATAAACGTTTTCTCATAAAATGAACAGTCTACAAGTAATTTGTGGATTCTTCACCAAAACAAGGAAAACATGCACACAAACCAGCTAGTAATACCACTGTGTTGAGAAAACATAGCCTTCATTATAATGTTCATTCGATTCACAGATGAATCATCCCTTCCAGCAAGCCGAATCAATGCCCAAGCAACAAGGATGGCAATGTGTCCATTCCACAACCTACCAACTCTGTTTCTCCTTCCAGCCACACGTCCTTTTCTTCAGAAATGTTCTTCTCTTCTTCTCTTCTTTTTGTTTTTTCACACCCACTGGTCCTGACATAGGTTGCCTCACAATCGGCTCTCTACCCATGCACTCAGAACCATCAGCTCTGATACTGAATGATGAATGCCTAGTTGAAAACCAGAACTTAAGCCTTCAAAATCTCACGCAATGAAATCAACAAAATCATTCATATTTGAAAATCTCAAAATCCAAAGCTCCATTCCTTTATTTTATTTATGAGAGTTATACATTTCATCTTTCTTTGCACGAAAACTCTCCCTTGTCCTAATGCTAAATACAAGGCCTGATTTTATACATTGAAAGTGAACTAACTCAAGCTAAAATAAAACCACTAAAATCTTCCTTTATCCGGGAGAATCAAAACTACCCCTATAATCACTCTAACTTAATCTAAAAACAAGTGGATTTGGATTATTATGGGATTATTGAGAGGATATAAACAACACATTCTTACCTATGTGCATGAATAAACTACATCATTCCAAGGATTAGATTTTGCATGAAATAGCTTGATTGGATGATTGATTTGATGCTTGAAAACTTGAAGCCTACATCACAATGTTAGCTCAAAAATATACATGAACACACATAAATCTTGACATCATGAGAGGACATTGAATGCTACAATAATTTACTGATAAATCTTCTCTCCAATACTATTAACAATAATCTTTGCTCTTGTAGTTGATCTCTTGAAATCTTAGATTGCTTAGGATAAAATAACCTTTTATTTATAGGTGTTGCCTTATTTACCCAACAATTAAACACCACAAGCCAACCTTTGTAATTTAAATTTAGATCATTAAAATTTGTCCAAAAACATATTAAAAATGGGATCTAAGACTTAAGGGGGACCCATTCTCCCTTGGGAAAATGAGTCCTAGGCCCTAAACCTAGAAACCACATTTTCCAATATGTGTAATTAAGTGTAGGTATTACTTAAATGTGGGTTCACTTTTCAAAAAATGAAATTATTTAGGCTTGTGAATGCATAATTGGGCTAATTAAAGGCTTAATTAAGTCCAATTAATTAAGGAGATGCAAACATAGTGTGAAAATGTAAAGGAATACATTTTTTGACACTACAGAAAGACACAGGCCCTTCAATAGAAAAGGTAACATAACCTTCAAAAAGAAATACATGAAATAAATCAAAAGAACTATAACAAGAAATACAAGATGAAAACACTAAAGAAGGATTGGGGAATGAGGGGATCGAGACTCCATGTGAATCAAGATGAATACAAAACTCTTGAAGTGGTCAAATCTAACTCAGAAATGTCCAAAATAGACCCCTCGGGGATGCTATGATATAGGAAAATAAAAAAAATGATAACTAAGATGATTTCTCATGAAAATAAACTTTATAAATAGATAAAATGATAACAACTAGAAATTAAATTCATTAATAATATTATTTCTATTGGTAATCAAATTGGTAGAATGATAACCATGTCTATCAACTGATATTGGTTAGGAAAAATGATAACCACTTATGAGAGATAATAAATATTTGTTTGGAATGATATCAAATTTGATAGAAATATAAATTATGAAGTAACTAAGAATTGTATCCAATATTTTTAAAAATAATATTTAACTAAAACAATAAGAATTCATGAAATCAACTTAATCAAAAGATAACTAAGATTTGACAGAATGTGACAATGGTAATTCTAGCAACTTATTAGTGTTATGACTAAGGTATTCACAATAATTATAGATTTATAAAATGATATCCTAGATTTTTAAAATGACTTAATAAAGATGATAATTGAGCTAAAGTGCAATCTATGACAACAATTTTAAGAACTAATAAAAATGTACCAAATCCTAATCTATTGCATGTCAATAGATATTCAATCCTTCAATAAATAATGAAATAACATGGATACAATCATCTAACATTAAAATGGTAAAAATATCTAAGTAAAACATTTATAATATGGAAACAAATGCACATGATTGGTTGATATTATTTTTCAAAAAAGTTTTAAGAATATGCATATACATCATGGAATAATAATTAAATCAACAATACTTAAACAAATGAATTCACACATGCAAGACACATCATATCTAGACATGGTGATCTAAATTTTAAAAAGAATTCATCCTGATGAAATATATCAAATAAACCTCATAATATAAATGATCATAAAATCATACAATAAACAAATAAGTAACCTAAAATGATCATATCTAAGAAAATGATAAAGTTCAAGAAGATATTTAGTGACACTCTTGACAACAAATTTGAGAATTATGGTAAAGGAATAATGAGTTCCATTGTAGAGGCTATGAAATTAATGAAAAAATATCAAAGGAAAGCAAAGATGAGGAATGTAGAATATGCAAAAAATATTTGCCACTTACAAGGCTTGCATATATAGATTGGAATTCATGTATGATCAAGACAAAGATGAGATGAACAAATCTCTAATTAAATTTGGAAATTATAAGAAGAGAAGCCATAAAATATGATGAAAACACCATTTAAACTAATAATGAAAGAGACTAATAGACTTCAATGCAAGCATTTTTTTTTTTGTGGAATTTTGGTCTTTATCTAGTTTTGTTGTAGAGTTTTGTTTTATATCTTCACATACAAAGTTTTGGTCCACAACTTCCATTGTAGGATTTTTCCTTCCTTTTCCCTTCTTGCAAGTATTTGTGGAACTTTGGCTCTCATCAACTATTTGTGAGATATTTACATCAAAGGAGGTCTTTGTTGGTTATCAACAGGGATAACTTTAAGAAACCCCCCCCTCGGCGCAAGTGTAAAATCCTGGCGAATACTATATACTTCTCGATGAAAAATATTAATTTTATTGGTGATTTTTTTCATTTTTTGAGAAAAAAAATAATCTCCATTGGCGAATCTTTTATAATCCCTGGAAGTCTATGGAAGATCGTGGCGAATTGCAATTTTTTTAAATTGAATAAAATATTTTTCATTGGTGAATAAAATAGTTTTTCAAACCAGAATTTTTTTTCCATTACGAATTAAAAGATTTTTTCAAAGCAAAAAATATATTTTCATTGGTGAATTAAAATGAATCTCAAAATAATAAAAATCTAGCGGCAAAATAAAAATCATATGGGCCATTTGATGGACGACTGTAGTTACATTCCAGAAGTAAATCTCTAAAGCACTAGACTTGCGATTTGAAACCTTTGGAATATCACTAGAACCATTAGATTTCTAGAAATCAATGGTTGAGATTTTATTACCATACAAATGGTTATAAAGTTTTGTTTCTCAGCAATTGGGTGACCTCGGCAAGATGCACAAATTTCAAAGTGACAACTCATTTAATGAATTGTACGATGCCATTAAGGGATGTCTTCCCAAGCACCAACTAGATAGATTTAACGTAATCTTTTAAATCCTCCGAAAGGATAGATCTTAAATAAGGTATCAAGGAGTTTGGAGAAACGGATTTAGTAGCAGATTGTCACTTCCTGCTAGTATAGTTAAGTGAGCCTGCATACGAGGAAAGGTGGCAGCATTTTGAACTCCATACTCAGAGTTTCCTCAAAATGGTACTTCTAGCTGCTATTAGGGTATGGGAAGATGAAATTGTGGCCTTCATGTAACCAAATTTGAATTGGTCTAAAGAAGAGCAACTTGACATCATTTCCTAGCTACGTTCGGTGGCGTGGAAAGAGAAAACCAACTATGCTGAGTACAACAGGGTAATTTTTGTTTTAGAAGAAGAAGAAGAAGACGCTGAATTTCATAATTTTGCTATGGAAATGCAGTTGGAACTGTACAGAGTCCCGACACCTCCAACAGTTTAACAACATACATGAATCATTTTGTGAATTGTGAATTTGTGACACATAATGATAAGGGGGCGTAGTTTCAGCTTTTGAGTGCTTTTTGAATTTTGATTGTATAGGGTGTGGGGTGATAGGTCTATGAAACCACATTTTTGGCATTAGAGAGATAAAAGAATATATTTCTAAATCTATGTATTTATCAATGCTTCCTTTTAATTATGAATGAATTGTGTTTCCTCATGATAATTGTTCAATGTTTATCTGTTAGTGTTAGGTCAAATTCATAATGCTTATTTTTTCATCTCTGAGACTTTGTGTTCAGATTAATTCATTTGTTAAAAGAGAAAATATTGCTTTTCTTTACTAATTGTCAAAAAAATGGACTTTGTGTCATTTGTTTTAAAATATTTTACATCTACTTTCATGGTTGAAGTGACAAATCTGTACACCAACAAGAAAAAAGAGTTGTAGTCTGGAAGTAAATCTCTGAAGCATTAGACTTGCGAATTGAAACCTCCGGAATAACACATTAATCGTTAGATGCAGACATGTGGCGAGATAAAGGCCCATCGCTCATTGCTCATTCACTCTTTTCAATGCCTTGAATCTCGATGTTGTACATTTCATTTCATTGAAATTCTCAATCTTTTTGAAGAAAGTGTGGTTGGCAGTGGCAGTGGCGGCGATTAATGCCATATGTGATATGAACATTCGAAGCAATTTCTTGGACAACTCATAGCTTTAATGAAACAATATTTGTAATGATTTCATATCGTTTGAATGAGTGATTTCGACAGCTTGTCAATTGTTAGCTTGAGGTAGAGTTCAAGTTGGCACATAGCAAGATGTTAGTCAAATTAGAAATTTTAATTATATAGGCTAGTAGCGGAACTGGTGGCCCATAAATAGGGATAGTGATTCAGTGATTAGTAGATAGTGCCATAAGGGTTTTTATTTTCTAGGGTTAATAAGGATTCACGAAGAAGATGATGTAGTATTGGGGATACTGTAAATTCTCCTACCTACAATTATGTAGTTATAGAGTAATCAGTAAAAGACAAATTTCCTTCAAGTTCAAAATGGGTGGAATTGGAAAGAAGTTGATTTGGTTAACTTGAATTTTTAGATGGGTTTTGAACCAAGATGAGGAGCTCTAGTGGAGATAAGTGCTATCAAAATGCATAGAGGTTGCAGGTAAAATATGGGAGTAGATTTACTTCTCCTCCTATATTCTAACAGCTCCCATTTCCCCAGCATGGTTGGCCAGGCAAGCCCCATGCATTTATTTTCAAAGAGACATTTGTATTTCATCTTTTGTATGAATCTAGTTCTTGAAGGGGATAGGTACATTTTGTATCTTCACGGCTCCCATTTCCCCAGGACTGATTGGAACCCCCTTTTCCCAACATGGTTGGCAAATCCACCAGCAGAAGCTTGGAATCATGAATTTATTTTCAAAGCCACATTTATTTTTAGAGATAGATGTGTAGTAAGTTCTTAGCAACAAAGCTTGGATATTGGAATCAATTTGTAATCCATTGTAACGAGCAACAACTTGGAATAAATTATTAAATTTTGTCTATGTAAAGTAGTAAAGTGACACACTGACATATGTTATTTATACAAAATAGGAGCTACAGTGCTACTTGTCTGTAAAAACATATGTAATAATGTGACATTGAAATTCAGTTGCAATAAAATAAATGGTTGTGTTGTGTTATTCTTGAATCTTGATTCCTTGAATCTTCGTTATTCATTTACGTTTAAGAGTAAAGAGTTGTTTTCTGAGTTCACAACTTCAATGTCTATTAATAATTTAATATATTCAAATCAGTTTTTTTTCTTTTGAGAAATTAAGTAATATACTCTATGCAATATGCACTTGAGAATTCATGGTTACTCAAGTTTCAAGTTCAACCATTGGATGAACATTTGATGTATGGTTGTAGTTACATTCCGTAATGAAATGAATAGAGCGATGACCTTCCCAATTTAAACCTCTGGAATTACCCTATAACCGTTAGATTTAGAAAGATCAATGGTTAAGATTATGACAATAGAAAACAATCAATATAAAAATTTTATGATGGTTTGGTCATTTAAATGCCTATCAAAAAAATTGTTTAATTTATGAATTTTTATATAAAATCTTTTATAAATGGAAGATCTTGAAAAATTAGAAAACAATGATAATTATTAGTGATAACTATAAAAATCTATTGTTATAATTAACAATTAACAAAAGTTTCTAAAATCGTATTAAAAATAAATCTTGTTAAATATATTCTAAAAATTAAAAATAATTATGTTTTATTTTGAAAAGATTCTAAATTAATGTATATTTTTATAATAATATTATAAATCACATATATTAATATAAAAAATCATAGCTATTAATATTATAAAAAAGTCAAAAGTTTCTAAATTCACATTAAAAATATTCAAAAAAGTTATATTCTATTTTCTTTTTATAATAAAAATTATAAAATGATATATATTATAAATTTAAATACTATATAATAATTTTTTACGGTTTAATAAAAATATAGCAAGTTAAACTATACGGTCTAATAAATTTTATAGCTACAATATACGGTCTAAAATTGAAAAAATGGTCAAATATTTAATAGACCATCAAATTCCAGGCCTGCTGTCAACTGTCAAGTGATTAATGTTTATTTTTAAAGTTAATATAATAAATTACTCAAGTTTCAACCATTGGATGAACATTTGATGTATGGTTGTAGCTGAATTCTATAATGACATGCATAGAGCGATGGGCTTCCCAACTTAAACCTCCAGAATCACCTTATAACTGTTAGATTTAGAAAGATCAACGGTGAAGAATTTGCAACTTGTAGATGTAAGACGTGTCATTCACTTTAATGTTCCAATTTCGAGAAACAAAGCATTTAAAGCACTTTGTACTACTAATTGTCAATTGTCAAGTGATTAATGTTTATTTTTAAACTTTAAAGTTAATATCATAAATTACTCAAATTTCAACCGTTGGATGAAAATTTGATGTATGGTTGCAGCTGCATTCCGTAATGAAATGCATAGAGCAATGGGCTTCCCAACTTAAACCTCCAGAATCACCCTATAACCGTTAGAATTAGGAAGATCAACGGTTAAGAATTCTCAACTTGTAGTCTTGTAGACCTAACTCGTAAGACATGCCATTCACTTTAAAGTTCCAATTATGAGAAAAAAAGCATTTAAAACACTTTGCACTTTGAAATTGTACAGTGATTTTTAAAGTCTCTAATCTTCAGATTGCTCACTGTCCATTGCAGTGCACCACCCTGTTTTGGATTCCATAGTTCCACTTCCAACAATGCTATTCCAGTTTTCAAGCGTCGAGACTCAGAATCTGGGTAAGTGAAAGAATTCTTGTGGCTACATTTTATCGTTTAACATTTCTTAAAATCTTATTTTGTCAAAGTTTGAAGTTTGGTTTTAGACTTTAGAGACTCAAGAATTCATTAAAATTAAGGAGGACTAATAGGTATTACTTATTAGGGAATTCAAATTTCACAACTTCACATTTGTACAAGCATGTCTACCACCAGTACCACTAGAGCAATGTCCGATAAAAAAATACATTATGCAGAATTGCTGAAAACCCTAGGTTTCACCGATGGGTACCATGATATTTATGATCCTAAAATCTATGGTAGGTGTACCTCAGAACTTAGATTTTCATCTCAAAAAAAGGCTACAAATCAAACAAAAGTTAATAGTATTAGTGCACCGTAGCTAACTGGATTAGGGCGCATGATGTTACATGAAGTTTTCCCTTGCCCAGAATTTATCATGGTCTGTGCCAAAAATTATGATGATAAGAAAAGAGCAATTGTTAATAAAGATAACCAAGAATAATTGTTATCCATTAATGCAGAAGAACTTGGAAAAGTGTTGGGGTTTACAACCGAAGAATTTGGAAACCACCACATTGACCTAGAAAAGCTTACTAGTGATTATGAAGCAGTGGAAGAAAGGCTGAAAAAATGATTTCTTAAATAATATAGTTAAGGATAGCAACAAATTGAAAGGTGATCAAAAGCCTCCTTATAATTTGGATTTTTTTAAACCATGGGTTCAGGATACTATTTCCATGCTAGCATTTTGCCTCGGTTTGGATAGTAATTTGGAAGTGGGTGCAAGCCTCCTTGAAATGGTATATAATATCCATTATGCTGATGAACATGTCAAATATAATTATACTTAGCACATTGTAGAATCCATGCATAAACAATTTTTAATGATTAAAGTAGGTTCCATGAAGACATTTAGGTTCACAACCTACTTGTGCTATCTTTTTCTATTCAAATTTAGAGGAATGTTTCAGACCAACAAGCTTCAAATTCAGCCCTACAATAATGCAGAGGAAAATAAAATGGCTCTAGTATATGAATGGACTACTATGATAAGGATGCATGATTCTCGAAGGAAATACAATCATTTTGTAGACTAATTTTTGGCTCCATTGCATCAAGTAATTACAAATAATCCAATGCCTAAATTGCCTATGTCATGTAGAAATTGCATGCAACTAGGAAAAGAAATACAATTGGCTGGTTGGTACTTAATGGAAGAATATATAGTGCTAAGATTTTATGGATCGGGAGTATAGCCATACAAACTTCCAATACATGTGACAAAAAGGGTTTTTGCATTGGAATATGTAAGGCAGGTGCAGAGTGCTGATGAACTACACTTTCTCAGTCAGCAAAAGAAGACCTTATTTCCTTCTTTACCTTTTTCATGTGGAGGGTTCACATTCAAGAGAAAAGCATTTAGTGTGGCACATAATCTTTTGATTTTTTTTTGCATTTGATGCTATCTGTCACTAGCAGTGTGATCCATGTGACATCATTAATTCAATGATTATGGCCAATAGGAATGCTGCAAATAGAATTCAACATCAAAGTAAACCCTTGCTTGAAAACTTGAGAAACAAGGATTCTTGGGATGAGGTCAAAATAGCAATGGAGAAAAGTGCTGTTGAGAATGGTATTTCTTTTGAACAATTGTCAGGCGAAATTATGGCATTGCATCGAAAGACAATTAGGACATACAAAAAAAATTATGAAAAAAGTGATAAACCATTTGGTAGAGTAAAAATTCCAGGTTCTCTAGAGAAGGATGTTATGGATAAAAAATGGTCACGATAAAAAATTACTGCCTTTTGGTCTATGAGGAAGGACCTAGGAGAAGAAAGAGCTCTTGCAGAGTATGATGATAACGAAGAAGATGAAGAGTTTAGCAAATTGTGGAATATAGAGCATCCTGATGAACGTGATGAATTTGATGATGATATTGATATGGAAGAAGAAGAACAAAGCCATGCCAATTACAAACCTATTTTAAGTGAGGCCGCAAAAGAAGAATATGCTTGAACATATACTTCAGGAGTAGCCATACTTCAAAAATTTGGTTATGAAGGTGGTCCTTTGGGGTCCAAAGGACAAGGCCCTTCGATAATACAAAGTGTTGATCATGTAGAAAAATAGTTGATAAATCTGGCCTTGGGTTTGGAACTAAAAAAATAGACCAAGGGGATAAAAGACAAAATAAATTTGTTAGAGCTTCTAGTCCTCATCCTCATGGTCAGATACAATCACAACTAGGACATGCCCTTGGTGGATAACTTAGTGCAACTGGGAGTGCCATTGGTGGCGATGGTATGGGTAGTAGTACTAGTAGTGGTCAACATGTGCTACAATGATAAATTACACAAAATACTAAGAGGAAAACAAAAAAAGATATCACAGAAACACTAGGTGATCAAGGCAATCAAAAGAGGCAAAAGATTTTGACAGGTCGAAGTCACACTATTAGTGGATCCACTAGTACCACAAAGGATTTATTTCCAAAAACTCCCACAAATCCAGATAGTGTGGGTGTGACATCATTAGCAACTGCAAGTACTCCTATTCCTTCACCATTCAAGCATTCCATTGTTCTTGCCTCCCTAGGTTATGATTTCATTGAAGAGTTTAAAAAGAAATTAGACTTGAATAAAAAAGAAAAGAAGCAACTAATGGAGAGTGTGTCTGTTGTAACTTCAGAGACTGCAACAACCATGGTATTACCCACATTTGACACAAATAAAGAAATCATGGAGTACGCAATTGTTGTTCCCATAGTTCAAAACAAACAAACAAATCAGATGGATCGATCTGAATACCAGGTAGCCAATTTTCAATTGGATTTTTCAGGCCTAAAAAATACTAACAAAATTAATGTATCAAAGAAGAACAATGAATTGGTGTACACATCATTGCTAAAGTAAGATAGAGAGAAGAAAAGGTTGTAGACCCAAATAGAAAAGTTACAGGCAGACCTAGCAATTGAGAAAGCAAATAGGAAAGTAGCAGATAACAAAAGCAATGAATTAGAAAAAAGAATAATAAAATCTTCCTCTACATCAACAAGCAAAGAGGATAAATCAAATGAGAGAGAAGTGAATGACCTGAAGTGAAGGCTAGATGAGAGCAACAAGAAATATGATGAGGAAAAATCCACTTTAGAAAAATTAAGAGTAAGCATTGCGAATGGAAATGTATAGTGGTAACAAAAATTGGAGAAACAGAGAAAAAAAATTGAAAGATTGGAGAAAGAGCTGACGGAAGCAAAAGAAGAAATTAAGTCTTCTCAAAATAAGTTATTTGCATTTTGTAGAGATACGGTGAGGCATATGAAACAAAAGATCTAGGATGAAATAATGCAGAGGTTTGATCATTTGTGTGACATGTTTCAATTGATTGATGCTATCAGACAACATTATAAGAAGCTCAACAAATATTTAGTGGACAACAAAAAGGTGCTGGAATTAGAGAAATCTGCAAATGAAGTTCTACAAACAGTCTACAAAGCTAGTGACAATGATCTGATATCAAAAGGGATTACAAATCGGATTGAAACCTCAATGAAGTTGTCATCTATCATTGAAAAGTGTTTGAGAATTTCTGGAACAAAGGAATATTTGCATTTGGTTGCAAACAAGATGAAGGTGGTGGATGAAAAGGTAAGGAACCTCACAGAGCTTGGTTTTCCAGAGGCTTTTAACACAAATGACCGATTCATTGGAAAGGATGGTTTCAGAAAGAAGATGGAAGGTGCAAGGAAGATTGATTTGGACCAATTTCCTCAGAACCCATATATGAACTATTTTAATTTGGATTCAATCAAAACACTGATAACCTTGAATGCAAAATTGACTGAAGAATTCAAGATAGGTTCCACTTCTAATTACAATCATGAAATGTTAACAAAACTTCAAGTCAAACAACATCAGTTAGAACAAATGGAAATTCCACCTCCCGAAGAGTGGAAGTTGCTAGAAAAGGTGATACAGTGACTTTATTTTTTATTTTCAATCTTTGATAACATGAGTTTCCAAGTTCCAACTCAGCTCTATGCAGATTTGTCTTTGGGCATTGGCAAGATTTTTCATTTTCAGTGCCAATATGTACTCCTTCATGTGAAATTCAATTAAAAAGCTCAAATTCAGACTTCAGTAATGTGATGATGTTCAATTATCTGTATTATTTATTTTATCATTTGAACTATTGATGAACTTGATGGAATTTCTAATTTTGCTCTGTGAATTCCTCTTTGTCTTGACCTTGTCCTGGTCTGTCAATGTGTCATATTGTTTGGGAAATAACTTAAGGTTGGGGTTTTTATTTTGGTTTTCATGAAAATCCTAATGTCGTATGTAATACCCTGGGTGAAAATCTATTCGGATGTTACCTTTTTTGGGTGGGTTTTGTTGGTGTTTTTTAACATAAACCAAGTTTGTCTCCTAATCTACCTATGGAATTTCCAATTCCAATAAAGCGCATGGGATGATTACAACATTATTTCGTAACTTATGATAGTCATTTTATTTGCAATTTGGCAGCAAGCTCTAAGTAAAGACATACAGACACATGACTTCACAAACTCATACAATTTAAACCATTGCCATATACCATTGGGGAGTCAAATTCACAAACATTTAAAATTTAACAACAAATTCAATTTTTCAAATACATAGCATATAAGATCCTTGGAAATATTGCATTACAATAGTGTCAATCCATATCCTAACCCAATACTTCTTACTAAATCCCTTTACAAACATATCCATCCATGATTCCATCCAAGCATTTTAATTAATTCCTTGAATTAAAGCCAAAATGGAAAACATACACACCATAGCACTGAGCAGTGAGATGAACACCATAATCTTTTATTATACTATTCAAAATTATATGTTTATACAAAGGAGAGACATGAGCTCAAAATATAACATCATAACTCAAATGCACATCAAATCTTCATAGACCTAAAACCTATTCTACAACTATACCTAGACTCAACCTCAAAATATCTGACTTGCCAACCCCTATTTCTGGCTTTGAAATCCTTCGAATAGAAAATGAAGGAGCAAACAAGCATCGGGCTAGAAATTACACATGCCATTGGTCAATTATTAATAGACCATAATTAGTTATACTATAACACTTGAGATATTAGTTGCTGGTAATAGACACTGTTTTACTCCTCTTCGGTTAAGTACTTGTCCACCCATTTCTGGTATTCCTTATCTGTTGACCAGTTAAAATTCACCACCTCGATCACCCTAGTATGGTAAGGTGTGTACTTCACTGCAACCTGGTTAGCCTCTCTCTCAAAAGACTCTAAGAATATGTTGGTATTAATTATTTTATCCATACTGCTCACCAGCAAGTCATAGTCCGAGCCATCACAAATAAATTTGATTTGTGCATCAATAACCTCTTTTTCCCTATCTTGCCACTGCTGCAATGTCTTAATATGTGCATCTATTATATCTGGCAGAAAAGTGTCATTCCAATCATCAAAACTCTTTACCAGTTTTCTAATTTTTCTACTCAAATCATCAGATAGGGCTTGGAATCCCTTCAATGATTTCACAAAATTTAGAGTAGGCTTCAATGACTGAGGCCTATTGTCTACATTAAACCTGGAAGCCTTAAACATAACATCTAAATCAGTGGCCTGAGGGATCCACTTCTCAACCAAAGGCATAACTACTTCTTGATCTCTGTTAATGTTTTAAATTCCACCCAAGAACAAAGAATACAAAGAATGTACATATGGCAACCTACAATCAACCTTCTCATTTAGATGCCTCAAAATGGTGTCAACCACCTCATTGTGTTTAGAAATTGCATCATCCTCACTTGCCTTTAGGGAAGCCTACAATTATGTGATTTTATTCAACATTTGCTTCTTGGTAGGATTCACAGAATACTCAACTTCCTCTTCAACTGGCTCTAGTGCAGGGCTGAGAGCAGGTGTCTGAATGGGGGACCCAGGAGTAGAAATGATTGGGATATTAAGGGGAACTGACCCTGAAGTAGTGGGTAGTGCTCTGATACCTAGGGCACTGGAGGATTTTCCGACTTACCCATATTTCAGTCTATCTACTTCAGACTGTAGCTCAACATTCCTCTGTTGTATTCTACTATATTCCCCACTTATTGTATTGTATTTCTCCATCAGACTCTTCTTTTCAGCTTCCTCCCTTTCAGTTGTCTTTTGGGCCAATTTGGCCACATTCAATGTCAAGCTTGTGGCTTCTATTGTTGAGGTTTCAGAAGCTCTCTTGATGATGAGCCCTCCCCTTAGACTTGGGCCAATATCAGCCATATTTGGTTTTCTACCCTGGGGTGCCAATGCCCATATGGCCAGAGTTTCATATTCCTCACTAAAAGCAGAGTCTTGCAGAGCTGCCTTAACTTCTTCCTCATTGTTTTGCATAGGATGCTTGGACTGCATGATAGCATTGAATGCTATAGCATCAGCTATGTCCCATTCAGGTAGAAGTAAGACACCAGCCTAAGTCACAAGTCTCCTTCCTTCTTCAAGAGTAATGCTCTTGAATTCCTCCATTAGTTCGGCCTTAACTTCATCATCATTATCTTGTTCAGACCTATCAGGTCTTGACTCTCTCCTTCTCTTGCATTTATCCTGATATTCCTCTAGTTTCATTCTCCAAATTAACTGCAAGAATACAAGAGTCTTCATGTAGGCATCATCATCCATAAATGCCTTGTAGGCCTCCATCCTGGCATCCTATACACATTGCCCCTTTATATCCATATCAGTTAACACGAATTATGTTGATCTAGGAGGAGAAGGGATACCAACCTGCATGTCTTGATCAGTTATAATTATTTCATCCATCAGAGCCTCTTGTGTTTCCTCAACCCTTTGCCTCTTTAGGCTTGGCTCTAATAGTAATACTACATGATCATTTCTTGGTGGTGAATCTAGGTCCACAATCCTTATCCCTCCAGGTTTCCTGATCCCTTGACCCGGTTGTGATGATGCTTGCATTATTTTTTTCCCCTTTTATCTCTTGCCTTCTCATCACTGCTATCATCTCTCTTCCTCTTGTATAGAGGCCTATCCTCTAGTGGTTGATAAGTTGGCCTTGTTTCTTCAGGCCTTGCCTTTGGTCTTTGAATTCCCAAGTCTAGTTCCAAATTGACTTTCTTGGTTTTCAAGGTGCTCATGATATCTTTGAAGTTACTCATTAAGAAATCTATTCTTTTGTGAAATGGAGTGAACTCCATTAGTGGATCATATTTTGGATCCATTTTATGCACCATAGCCAGTAGTTTCTCATAGGCAATCCATTTCTCTTTATAAAATTCCTGCCTACTCAAATCAAACTCATTTCTAATTAGATCCTCAAGAAAATTGAAAACATGTGCAAACTTGCCACCTTTAATTCGTTGCCTAAATAGGGTAAAGAATCCCTTTGGGTCATGCTACCTCTTATATCCACTCTTCAAAAGATAATCATCAAAAAATATTCCAAAGTGGACCCATCCTCCCTTGGAAATGACAAAATTAGAAACAACAGTATAATCAGGGAACAAAGTCCTTTTTCCTTTCCCTATCAAATTATCCTCATGAATGCAACCTAGTTGCCACATGACCTCATCAAATCCCATCCTTGATGGTACATTATATGGGAGAATGTGAGGAGCTCACTAGGAACCATAAACCCTTAGGACAGTGCTTACGGGGTATAAGATGATGTCACCCCAATTGTGGCACACCTTCAAATCAGGCTTCCTCACTTTGGGTCGGAGGAAATCATGCAAATCCTCAGGGACCCTTGGCACATTTACCACCAATATAGCTCTAAGTCTGGAAGCAAAATAGTTATCAAACTGCACAAAGCTAGCACCTCCCCTGTTGCAAGACAAATCTGTACTCCAAACCTGTACTAGTAATCTTTCTCCATTCACTTCTTGCCTCAACACCGTTTTCTTTGAGAAGAAGTTGGTATTCTTGTACAAGAACATATGCATTAATAGGGAGTACCAAAAGAAAGGAGTACCAGTGTCCCCCATATGCAACTTCAACAAACCCTCATGTATCTTTTCAGCAAGAAAAGATGCATAGTCATACACTACAGAAAAATTGGGATGCTGAATCTGAGCCCCCATAAACATATACGCAATGGGCAAGTGAATAAAATGTTGCCAAGAAGTGATTAGCAAAACAGCTCAGCTTGAAAGGCTCTTGATCAGTTGGGCTGATGTGAATCGTTGAACTGCCTGCCTTGGCTAAATGAGGAGGAAGCAATTTTGATCTGAAAAGAGGCTTTGACCTGGCATATTCCTGCTTCATTTCCTCAAAATCTACCCGAACTAAGAATGGGCTATATTCACTCAAATCGAAAACCTGCCGAATCTCATTTGCATTTATATTCAGTAGAACCCCACCATCATTATCCTTGATAATCCTTGTAATAGGATCATATTGTGTTGCCACTGCTCTGAGTAGGTCAATATCAAGAAATACATTTGGTACAACTAGTTTCCCCATATCATACTTCCAGCCATTACAGAAAGGATGAGGCACATTTCACTACCCATACCATCACCTAAACATTTCTAGGCCCGTCATTTGGACCCTAGCATTTGCAATATTATAGGTTTTACACCTTAGTCCCTCGCCTAAGGCTTTCCCATTCATTAAAACAAAACTTCTCTTCTTGTCGTTCATTGATAGCGGGAATTGATCTAGGAAATCATCGTATAAATTTCTTTTCAAATAATCAATGTGGCCAGAATGTTGCTTTGATGGCACCATTTCAAACAACTAGGGCTTCTCCTAAAATCAAATTCTTGAACAAACTAGGGCTACCCAAAATGAAATTACACCAAAACTTTGCAATTTCCCACAATTCAAAAGAACCAGTAACCTTACAGTCCTAATCAACAAGACCCTTGACCAACACAATACAACCCTCCACAACAAACACATTCAAACAGAAACCGTGGCATAGAAGGTCACTCACAGGATTTCACGCCTTGCAGAAAACCAAACCTCACTGTAATTGCTTGAAAAACTCAATCTCTGGCTCTGGACCACTTCGAAAACATTTGAATGCCTTTGTGGTAAAGATAGAATGGAATTAACTACTTAAAGCCAATGAAAAATAGCCAGTAGACATCTCATCCGCCATTAAAGCTCACTTGCATGTCGCTCCAATGACTTCAATCGTATTTGATGCAAATTTAAATCCTCACCATTGATCTCTTGTTCCTGTTAGATCATCAATGATCAGACGACCATCTTCAAAAGGTTGACAGCCTGACAACATCTCCATGTCATTATTGAGGGCCCACCATAATACACAACGCCAAAGGAATACATGTGGCGTCTGCCCATGATATCGCAATCACTAAACACCCTTCACTTTAGGATGACGTGATGGCGGGCAACCGTTGATTCCCTCCACTAGCGATCATGATCATTCACAACAGTGAGCAGCACCAAAACTTATCCATCAAGCAACTTTTCATCAAGGTTAAAACATCACCGTCGATCTCGAGAACATGCATGTCTCACATCTGGTTTACTAACCCACTCTATAATGTACTAAAGTTTGATACAAATATTAAGCACTTTATTTACTCCTTTTCAGCATCGACAACTTGGGACATGTGGCACCCGCCCGTGATATCACAATCACCAAGCAACCAATGGTGATGTCATCATGAGATCGTGGGGAACGGTCAAGATCAACCGTAGGGAGATCGACGGTCACTAAAAATAACCCTTGCAAAATAATACAATTACTTAAAATAAAATAGGGGAAGGGGACACTACCTAGGACAACGAAAAATGATGGCTCAAAGTTGTTCTAAAACATAGGGCATGGTCCAACCCAAACTTGAGAAATAAAAGGTCAAGTGAAATATTTAGCATTTTTATTAAAAGGGGCCCGACCTAGACGATTCAATGGGACATAAGTTGTTTTGAAACCACCCTCAAAAAGGTAATGTCAGAAAAGACCCAACCCAAAAATATACATTATATGGCAGGTTACTAAAGCAGCTACGAGATGCACGTGCTCAAAATCAACAGAGGTGTTATAATCTTGATGAAAAAGTTGCTCGATGGTTATGTTCAACAACACTGATTGTTATAAATGAACACGATTGCTGATGATGGAGATCAACGGTTGCCCGCCATCGTGTGATCAAAAGATGCGAGGTGTTTATTGATTGCGATATCATGGGCGAGCGCCACGTGTATTCCTTTGGCGATGCATAGTGTGGTGGGCCCATCGTGCTGAGATGGAGATTGCATCAGCCTTTTTGAAGGCAATCATTTGATGCTCTGACAAAAGTGAAGGATCGATGGTTGGGATTTGAATTCGATCGACATTAAGTAATTTTCCTTCGTTCTATTTTACCACAAACTTTGATGTTTCAGGATAGTACTAGCATCTGAATGGAAGGATAGTACTAGCATCTGAATGGAAATTACTCATTTCAAACTCATGTCTCTCCATTGTATAAACATATCATTATTTTTAATAAAATGATCAAGGGTTATGTTGGTACTCAAAAATGCAGGTTTTGACCTCAAGAGTATGCCAGACTCTTACAAAATTCTTGGACAACATACAAGGCTGATTATACAATCAAACCTTCTACTCTTTAGGTTCTGCTAGACCTAGGTGGGTGAACCTATATGAAATATGTAGATTTGGAATGAATTGCCAGCTAAAAAGTCTACCCACAATAGAAATCAGGAATGGATAGACAAAAGAATACTACAATTACCTCTACTACACAAATAAAGGTTTTGAATAATTTGTTTTTAATAAATTCTTTACTTTGGGATATGGTAGATTAGTGCCTTCTTTCTACTGGGCAATGGAGTCGAAAATGTTATAGATCACTTATAGATATTCCTCCCTGACCTAACTTAAGTTGTTAAACACTCTATGAGATGAAGTTTTAATGATTGGCATATGACTTCGTCAATTCATGACTGGCATAAATAGTGTTGGAATATTTTCTTACTCAACTCTCCTTCAACTATCCAACATAAATCTCACAAACACTATGATTTACTTAAAGGAAATTTTAACTCTGACTTGCAGACACCAATAAATGAAATCATACAAAGTGAAGAAATGCACTTTGAAGAATTAAAATATACTTGACATTTGAATTCAAATGATCAAAAGACTCCAAATTGGAGAGAACTAATCAGAAATTTACAATTGTAATACCATCACAATGAAAACCAGAAAGGAATTCAGTCAAAAAATCATCTCCATTGCACTATTTCCAGAAGGTTTTTTTTTACATTATTTTATTCCCAGTTCCTGCCCTCAAAAAAAATATCTCCCCTCTCTAACCGATTTTTTCAAATTATTTATACAATACATGCCAAGGGTCGTGACCCTTCAATTTTTTGGTTATGGCCGTTTACATTCTTTGACATAACAAAATATTTAATTATCGCCTTATCAGCAAATCAAATATCTTTGATTATAGTTATGCCTTTGATTTTTCACTTTATTGAACACTGCGAAGTCTTCATTCATGCTTACCGCTGTACTGCGGTCAATTTATTGACTAGCTATGGTACCGCGATGAGATAGTCACAGTCCATCCTCATTATTACTGCATTACCATGGTCTTCGCTTGAACCCCCTGCAGTACCATGGTAAGCCTCTAGTCTGCATGCCAACTAACTGTCTGCTAACCGCTACCTGCTTACCATGATACCGTGGTCACTGGCTTAACTGCCAGTGGCACCGTGGTAGTAATCATTTGTCACTGCCTCCATTGTTGACTGTTGACCATCCATCGCGCTACCGCGATGACCATACTAACCGCACGTGGTTGCGCGGTAATCACTTCTTGTTTTCCTTCATTGACTACTACCTGCTCACCGCGACCACTGTGGTTTGTGGTTTGACCACACATGGTACCGCAGTGAGCACTCTATGCCCACCTATTAAGCACTACTACCATACTACAGGCCTGTTTGTGGGAGGTCGCGGTAAACACATAGAAATGAAAAATTAAGGCAGCGGTAAGGTATAAAATAAACAATGAAATGGATGGGGATTAACATAAACCATTTTTATGAAAAGATAAGCAAATGATGGGCTAAAATAGATTAAATCACTTAGGCTTCAATGGTCAATATGAGATTTAAATGAAAAAAACCTTAGGACTTTAAAATAGGAACTTTGGTTCTAATAGTGGCTCCTGTTGGGGATGAGTGATTTGCAAATCACTGCAAGAATCCAGAATATCTGTGGTAGAGTAGACCGAGCAAGAGATATGAAAAATGAAAACCATGGCAGATGAAGGGAATGAAAAGTGAAGGACATAAAAAATGGAGCAAATGGAGGGAATGAAAAGGATCCTAAACTACTGTAGATGGAAACGAAAGTAATGCCTTCAGAAAGGGGACTCCTGAGAATGTCCATGTACTGGAAAACCCAGACCCTTAAAAATTTCCTAAACTACTATGCATGGAAAAAACATTTAAAGAGGGTTATTAAGAATTGTCCATGCACTGGAAATCCTTGACGCTCTGTTGATCCTTAAGAAAAGAAAAGCTTCAGGAACTGCCCATGTACAGGCAACTCCTATGCCTCTCTAGACATGTTCTGCAAGAAATTTGAATCCTCACCTCCTTTAGTAGTTATCACAAAAGGACCCAGCCATAAAGCTTCAAACTTACCATGCTTCCCCTTATCCTGACACCGAGCATTCCACATCAAAACCAAGTCATCCTTTTCAAATTTTCTCTTCTTGGCCTTTTTATCAAAAAGATACTTCATTTGAGACTACAACTTCACATTATGCTTCTGAGCAACTCTTCTCACTTCATCAAGCTTTGCAAGCTATTCCATTCTTTCCTCCATTGGATCAGAAATACCCAAGTCTTCTTGCAGAATAGAATTATAAACTAGAAAAAGATTTTGCAATGGCATCCTAGATTGTGTCCCATACACCAATTCAAATGGAGATTTTCCAGTTGCCTTCTTTACTATAATTTTGTTTGCCCACACAGCCAATCTTAACTTCGAATCCCATGCCTTTTTGTTAGTATCCAGTATCCTTCTTATTATCTTCAAAATATTTTTATTACTTGACTTTGCTTGGCCATTTGCTTGTGCATGATATGGGCCGAATAAGAAATACTAATTCCATATTTTTTGCAAAAATCTTTAAACTCATTTGACCTAAAACACATCCCATTATCTGTGATCAATTTGACTGGAGTTCCAAACGTAGTCATAATATTCTCCATCAGGAAATTCACTACCACCTTGCTTGTCGCTTGCCTAGTTGGAACAACCTCCACCCACTTAGTAAAATAATCAGTGGCCACTAGTATTCATCTATGCCCTCCACTTGATTTATCTTGTATTTCTCCAATGAAATCAACTCCCCATTGATGAAAAGGTGCTTCTACCTGCAAAGGTCTGAGTGGCAATGCTCCTTGATACTTCAGTTTTCCTGAAAATTTCTGGCGAGCCTCACACTTTCTCACATATGCAAAGGAATCATTGAATACCCTAGGCCAATAATAACCAGCCCTAAGAATCTTGTGTGTAGTAGTCTTAGCAGAATAATGGCCTCCACACACCCCTTCATGCATTTCTTTCAAAACATATTTTTCCTAGGATTCATCTAAGCATAACAACAATATACCATTCCTATTTTTCCAGAATAAATCCCCTTTGATAAAAACATATTTAGAATCCTACAACTTTAAAGTCCTCCTTTGATTATCATTCAACCCTTTAGGGCACTTCATGTGTTTGAGATAATTCATTACATTTTTATACCATGGAGTATGCTCAATACTTGCTATGATTTCACCCTTACCTTCGACATTGCAGATCTGGTTTTCTTCAATGTTTGTTTGTGCCATCAGCCTAGCTAGACCCTATCCTCTTACCAACTTGGTAATCTGAATCTCCATGTTAAATTCTTGAATTTTATTAATCCACCTGCATCGCTTCCCTATCACTTCTGTCTGTACCAAGATATCCTTCAAAGCTGCATGTGGGACATAAGAAAATACCTTAGCTTCAACAAGGTAAGGTTTGAAAGCCTTTGCTGCTTTGACCATTGCATAAGCCTGTTTTTCCATAATTTCATATTTCAATTATGACCCCTACAAAGATTTACTAAAAAAAGAAACAAGCTGCTCATAACCTTCATCATTCTTTTGTAACATAACAACAGCTATGGTATGGAATGAAGCAAAAGAAAAAATCTGAAAGGGCTTAGTAAAATCAGGGGATTTTAGGATAGGGGCTTCCTTGATGCTTCTTTTTATAGATACAAAGGCATCCATAGCTTCAACAATCCAGTCCAGTTTCTCTCCTTTTTTCAGCATCTTAGATATAGGTTTAACAATCTCAACAAAATTGGACACAAACCTCCTAACAAAATTAATTTGGCCAAAGAATGACTGGATTGCTTTGATAGTTTTAGGAATGGGAATTTTATCAATGGCCTCCACCCTTTCAGGATCTATCCTAACCCCATATTTTGATACAATATGTCCCAAAAGTTTACCCTCTGTAACAACAAAATGATATTTTTTAGGATTAAGACTTATACCATACTCCAAGGCTTTGATGAAGATCTTCTCTAAATCAGCAACATGATCCTCTGCCCTTTTGGAATAAGCAGTGAGGTCATCCTAATATACCACCATTATAGCATTTATCAGATCTGCAAATGCCACATCCATGGCTCTTTGAAAGGTAGCTCCTGCATTTGTGGGACCAAATGACATTCTTATATAGACATGTGTTCCCCATGGTGTAGTGAATGTTGTCTTGTATTGTTTAAACTCTTTGACTTTGACCTAGTTATAACCAAAAAATCCATCCATCATTGACAATAGCTTACACCTTGTTACTTTGTGCAATATCGCTTCCATGTTTGGAAGAGGATAATTATCTTTTAGGGAAGCCACATTCAAATTTTTGAAATCTACACATAGTCTTATGTCCCCATTTTTCTTCCTGACTGGGAACAAATTCAAGACCCATGTTGAATGTCTAATGGGTTTTATGATACCTCCATCTCTAAGCTTTGCTAGCTTCTCTTGCATTTTAGGTTCAAGAGTGGGGTTAATAGCCCTTTGCTTCTATTTGAATGGCTTTGTGTCTAGCTTAAATGGAATCTCATGCTGAAAAAGATCTTCTCTATATGCCTTCAAATCCTCATAAGACTAAGCAAACACATGCTTTTATTTTCTCAGCAATGTAATCAACATTCTCTTGATGGTTGGGCTTATTTTCTTACCAATATAAACCCTCTTTGGTGTTGATTCAGTTCCCAAATATATTTCTTCAATAGCCTCTTTCCTAACTGGTGTCTGCTTTATGAGGGAACAATCATTCCCATCATACACCCTCTCCAATTCCACAAGCCCTTTGGAAAGCTTGTTAGTTTTAAGCTACAAAACTTTCTTCCCAAACACGGTCTATTTCCCATCCATTTCTTCCACAAAAGCATTGAAATCAATCTCCTATGCTTCATACTGATCTATACAATGAAGAAACTTCAAAAGGTCAGTATCATCATCAAAAACCTACCAACTATAGATATTGTTATGGACTATTAGTCTTGTTTTAAACTCAACCTGAGACACTCCTACCAAAGTCATATCATCCTTCTTCAAGGCTACATTAGCCAAAAAATCAGCCATCAAGTTTTCAGATCTATCTATCCAATCAATTGAAAATGCATCAAATAGTTCCACTGTATCCCATACAACATTCCTATATTGTTTCAACCTCTTGTTCTTTGCAGCATATTTTGATCTAATTTGTGACACAACCAATTCAGAATCTCCCAAAACAGACAACAACTTAATCTTGTGTTTGACAACCATGTTCAAACCAATCAACAAAGCTTCATACTCAGCCACATTATTTGTACATTCAAAAGCCAACAAAAATAAATATTTAAATGTTGTACCTTCAGGTGATATGAAAATTACTCCAGCTCCATTACCTTCATGACTACAAGCCCCATCAAAGTATATTTTCCACACACCTTGCTGATTTCTAAAAACAAGTCTATCAATTGGGTCAGTACTCACTAGTTCTGGCTGAGATAATTCAAATCTGAAACTCCCCAAATCTACATCACAGAATAAATTAAGTTGTTCTTGAGGAACACACTCAACAATCTGATTCACCCTTGGTTCTCTATATAATTTCACCTCCTCACAATTAACTAGTATTGTGGCATATGATAAGTCAAATTGAACATTACCTCCAATTGCTACAGTCCATTGTCTTGACAAAAGCATTCCAAACTAAGGAGGTGTCAATCATAGTTATATCAATGTTATAAGTAGCTTGCAGGTAGGATGCTAATTTTACTTCTACATCTTTCATAATCCCCACTACTAGGACAAGCCTACTATCCATAGCATAACATTTACCACCCTCAACATCTATCCATATGCCAAGCTGTTTCATTACCCCCATTGGCATAATATTCGTAGAAGCACCTAAATCTATCATGCAATTTCTTACCAACTTACCATTTATGAGTACAGTAGTGAAAAATGGATCAATTTGTGGTGTGTTCATCAATGCATCATTTAAGCCAATTCCTGAAATTTTTATCTTTCCTTTCTTATCAGCAATTGTAGGGTTCTCATTTTGTTCAAAGTTCACAATTTGATTCCTCCCACTAGACATCAATTGAATAGCACTCTCCCTGTATTCTTTAATTTTCATCATTTCAAGTAATGGGATAGATATTTTTACCTGGGATAAAGCTTGCACAAAATCAAAAGATACACCTTTAGCTTTTATCACCTTCCTTTGCTCTACTGATTCACCTTTGTTTTCCTCTTTCTCCCTCTTTGATGTCTGATCCACCTTTTGTTTGTCTTTGGAAAACTCTTTATTCTCTTCTTTGGGGATATACTTATGTTCTTTTCTATAAGGGTGCTCATCATTTGTCTTTTCTGATATTTCATGGGATATCTTCTTATTCTTCAAGAATACTCCTCTTGGAACACCTTCATTTTCATCTACTGTCCTATTCCTCAACCAATACTTGCCTTTAGCCTGTTCAACTGCTGCAATAGTCAATATTTGAATTTATTCATCATTTGGTGTCCTCCTATTTCCCCTATTAGGTTGATATGATGTGGCAGGAGGAGTTTGTTCATCACCACTTTCCCCATAATCAGAAAATTTTTGTTGTTATGCCATGTGAACATTATATTTCTGATGACCAACATCATATTCATATCCTCCCTCTTTTGAAGATGAATATCCTTGCTCTACTAAGTGGAGAATATGAGAAGTTAAATAAATGTTATTGTCTTCTTCATTATTGTTTTCTACCATGTCTTTTCCTGGTACTGACTGAGCTACAACACAATATTCTGAAGAATGTGGCAAGTCACAAACTAAACACCAAGGACTATTATTAACCATGTATGTCCCTCTTTTCTTCAAAGGATCAGGTGTCTCTTTATTTTTTGGTGCATCCATCACTGGATTTCCATTTCTCCAATTTGCATTATAAGGCATATCATGTAGCCTCGGCCTCTCATTCCTATATGTGTTCTCTTGTTTATTTGGAGGAGCATATTGGGGAACCCTTGGTTTATCCCTCTTGGCAATCATCCCTGCAACTTTCCTATTGTTTTCAATGGTGAGTGCTATCCTTTGAGCTTCAGCCAAATTTCTACGACCCTTGTTCCTGAGCTCATAACCTTTCTTAGGATCAAAAGCTTTTAAATAAATACTTAATGCAACAGGATCAACCAATTTAGATCCAGGAGGTATTTTATTGTGCAATTTAGAAAACCTTTGGTTGAATTCATAGGCTAACTCATTTTGATGTTTCTGAATGGTGACTAACTCATGCAATGCAAAATCAGGTGCATATTGATTCCCATACTACTCAAGAAATTGTTCATAAAACACATGAATAGAATTAATAGAAGTTGTTGGCAGACTATTAAACCAATCTTTGGCATCTTCAATTAGTGACATCATAAACAGTCTCATTTGTATATCTTCATACTACATATCTAAATCTTGCATAAAAACATTAAAACTCCTTAAATGCTCTTTAGCTGCAGTAGCGCTGCTCCCTGTGAATTTTGGGACCAAACTTCTCCAAATGTTATCCAAAGGGTAAGGGCATATTTGTAAGCCAACCAAGTCAAACTACCTAATCATGGTTGCATATTGTGGAGGAGGATTTTGGTAGTACTAACACTGGTACAATGGATTGTTATTTGCCACATATTGTTGACCTTGTGTATATGCTGCTGATAAGGAGGTGGCTGAACACCTTGATTTTGTGGTGGAACATTTTGATATCTACCTTGATTCCCTGGCTGATTTTGGTAGGCCTGTGAGGAATTTGATGGGTCTGCATTATTGTTCCCTTGCCTATGAGGTGGCACATATTTTTGCAGATTAGCCATTTGAGTATTAATCTGCACTTTCCTCAATTTTAATTCTTGAAGTTCTCTAATTGCCTGGAGCCTCTGCTCATATTCTATTCTTGCCCTTTCCACTTCTTGTCTCTCATGTTCCAGTCTTGCATTTATTTCATCCCTGGCCATAAGTTCATAATTCTCCTCAGAGGCTACTTCATAGCCAAGTCCATCCTGATTTTCTTCAAGAAATGCCATTTTTTGATCATATTCGTGTTGTCTTCTTTCTCTTTCGGCTTCACATTCAGCCATGAATTCTTCAAATTTCTTAGGATCTGGTTGATAAAAGGGATTCCTCTGTTCCTTAGGAGTGCAAGGTTCTCTAGAAGGGCAGTCTTCACTTGCTAATGTGTCATATGAATTGTGTATCTCCAGTGATGCTTTCGATGTTTTATTTTTTTCTGATGGTCCCATGTCATCGGTCACCTTTTTACCTTTATCATTCTTTTCTGTCCATTTATTTTTGGCATTAGGACCATCTCCATCTTTGTACGAAGACCTTCTTCCTTGCATTTTGGGAGCAATTGTGATAGTCTGAACTCTAGGAAGATTTATTTTTGATATATATTTCAATTCATCAGTCTCAATATATTTGTTCATTCAGAGTCGCCACTCACTTTCCAAAAGTGAGAAAGTATGCAATTCTTTATTCCCAGTGGAGTCCTCTACACATACTGACTCTATGGCAAGGCTCACATTCAGATTATTTCCCCAGCGGAGTCGCCAAACTCTTGGTACTCAAAAATACAGGTTTTGACCTCAAGAGTATGCCAGACTCTTACAACATTCTTGGACAACATACAAGGCTGATTATACAATCAATCCTTCTACTCTTTAGGTTCTTCTAGACCTAGGTGGGTGAACCTATATGAAATATATAGATTTGGAATGAATTTCCTGCTAAAAAGTCTACCCACAATAGAAATCAGGAATGGATAGACAAAAGAATACTACAATTACCTCTACTACACAAATAAAGGTTTTGAATAATTTCTTTGTAATAAATTCTTTACTCTGGGATATGGAAGATCATTGCCTTCTTTCTACTGGGCAATGGAGTTGAAAATGTTACAGATCACTTATAGATATTCCTCCCTGACCTAACTTAAGTTGTTAAACACTCTATGAGATGAAGTTTTAATGAGTGGCATATAACTTCATCAATTCATGACTAGCATAAATAGTGTTGGAATATTTTCTTACTCAGCTCTCCTTCAACTATCCAACAGAAATCTCAAAAACACTATGATTTACTTAAAAGAAATTTTAACTCTGACTTGCAGACACCAATAAATGAAATCATACAAAGTGAAGAAACGCACTTTGAAGAATTAAAATATACTTGACATTTGAATTCAAATGATCAAAAGACTCCAAATTGGAGAGAACTAATCAGAAATTTACAATTGTAATACCATTACAACGAAAACCAGAAAGGAATTCAGTCAAAAAATCATCTCCATTGCACTGTTTCCAGAAGGTTTTTTCTTACTTTATTTTATTCCTAGTTCCTGCCCTCAAAAAAAATCTCTCCCCTCTCTAACCGATTTTTTTAAATTATTTATACAATACATGCCAAGGGTCGTGACCCTTCAATTTTCTGGTTATGGCCGTTTACATTCTTTGACATAACAAAATATTTAATTATCGCCTTATCGACAAATCAAATATCTTTGATTATAGTTATGCCTTTGATTTTTCACTTTATCGAACACTGCGAAGTCTTCATTCATGCTTACTGCTCTACCGCGGTCAATTTGTTGACCAGCTGTGGTACCACAGTGAGACTGTCACAGTCCATCCTCATTGTTACCACATTAGTGTGGTATTCACTTGAACCCCCTGCGGTACCGCGGTAAGCCTCCAGTCCGCCTGCCAACTAACTGTCTGCTAATCGCTACCTGCTTACCACGCTACCGCGGTCACTGGCTTAATTGCCAGCGGTACCACGGTAGCAATCATTTGTCACTGCCTCTGTTGTTGACTATTGGCCACACCATATCTACCACTTGTTGATCATCCACCATGCTATTGTGGTGACCATACTAACTGCGCGTGGTTGCGCGGTAACCGCTACCTGTTTGCCTTCATTAACTGCTACCTGCTCACTACGGCCACCGTGGTCTGTGGTTTGACCATGCGTAGTACCGCGGTGAGTACTTTATGTCGGCCTATTAACCACTACCATCATACCACATGCCCCTTTGTGGGAGGTCGCGGTAAAGCGGTAAACACATAGAAATGAAAAATTAAGGTAGCGATAAGGTGTAAAATGAATAATGAAATGGACGGGGATTAAAATAAACCATTTTTATGAAAAGATAGTCGAATGATGGGCTAAAATAGATTAAATCACTTAGGCTTCAATGGTAAATATGAGGTTTAAATGACAAAACCTTAGGACTTTAAAATAGGAATTTTGGTTTTAATAGGTTATTTTGTTTATTTCTAAGTTATGGATGTTGAACTGTTAGTCTGTTAGCTTCGGTTATGTTTTGACTAAAAATCCTGATATGATTCATGAAGTGCAATATAATATAAAATATCATGGAGACTTGGAGTGCAATATAAAATATTAAATAAAATATCTTGATTCCTGAACTTGAAGTGCAATGATTCACAATTTATTTGAATACAATATAAAAAATCATCAACTATTGTTTGGAATATGATTCATGCAGTGCTTGAGTGCAATCTAAAATAAGATTATAAGATATCATGAACTTGAAGTGCAATGATTCACAATTTTCATTTAATAGAATATAAAATATCATCAACTACAATTTGGACTTTGGAACAATGGAAACTGATTCAAGAAGTGCAGTAAAAATACCTAAAACCTGCTAATTCTCTTCCATTTCCCAAACGGAGTTAGGGTCCTCAAATTGATGCTCATCTTCAGATAAAGTAAAAGAGTCATCTTGATTCGGAGACTGCTCTGCACTTTGTTCGGCCTATGTCTCAAAATCAACATTCATTGTTTGATTTGTGTCAACTTCAATATCATTGTCATCTTGATCTATCCCAGGCCTACTGCCACTGCCACTAGTACCACCACCAGTACCGATGGCTCTTGGAATTGGAGAGCCTGTGTTGCACAACCCGACCCCTCTTCTTTCACATGTGGAGCTCCAGATTGCAAGTGCCCTTTCAAAAGGAAATTTTTTGATATTATATGCAGTTCCTTTCATCCTCAAGCAATTTTCCAAATTCTTGTCCAGTTTGTTTCTTAACTTTGATTTCAAAAACCCCAATGTACTGAAAACTCTCTCATCCTCCACCGACCCCAATATAATTGTTTGACATAGATCAACAAGTTTGAAATATTCTGACATTGAACCACACAATATTTGACTCTGACCTAAGCTTGTCCAAACCTTTTTTATTGATCCCGGTTCAAAGGCCTTCTCCTTGCCCATGGAATCAAACTGGTCCCTCGTAGCTATTGCAAAACTCGAACATTGCTTTCTAAGCATATTTTCATTTAAAATTCCTTCTATTTCCTACTCATTGTATGTTACCTTTTTCGAAAACTGTTCAATCATGATTTTTACTTGATCATGAAAATATTTTGGGTTATCTCGGTTTAACCAAAATTGAGGATACACAATACCCATGGCTTCAAGTATTTCACGTCGAGGGAATCTTTCATGAATCTCTAAGGAAAGAGATTTTGCAATTTCCTTCAAATTATCACTAATAGATTTAACAATATCATTAAAATCTTCCTTGTTAACAGGTAATTCTTTTCTAGAGCACCTAGCTACCTGGCTATCTTACAATGGTACATTGGTATCTCATATCCATGTATACAAATACATAAGTGCTCGCTTGCATTAAACTATAAATAATTATTAGGATTATTCAAATCAGTAATTTTCCGCCACAACAAATATTTTGCACCTTCTTGTGTTAGATCTAGATATAATCGAGGGCCAAGCATGTAATTTTATGGAGATTGGCATATTCATAAATATACATAGTTCTATCTTGGGCTTTCTTCACAAGATTGTTCATCTCATCCAGCATGGGGAGAAGACTAGCTAAAGTCAAGAGTGTCTCTATATCGCTTAACCTATGTAAGAGTTCAGGAGCTTTGTCTATTATGCTGCGATGCCCATACATCAACCCAATCAAGGATTGATATTCTGAAAGAACTCGTTGCGCTAGTCCATGCAGGGAGATCCATCTGGTATCGACATCCTTGAGAAGCTTGTTTCTAGGTGTTATTCCCTCAGCAAAATGTTGAAATTCAAGGAAATGTTTGGGACTTCGGCAGAAGTATGCGTGGATCTCGTGAACTAGATTTTCAACTTTTAATACTGTTGGAAACTTGCATACAATTTTAAATGCTAAATTCATTCTGTGGGCCATGCAGTGAATGCCAAGCATATATGGTGCACAAGTAGTTTGTAACTTTGTGCAAAGACCGCTCCTTTGACCTTGCATCACTAAAGCTCCATCAGCTCCTACACACACCAACTTTTTGGGAATTTTCAACTCATCTAAACCTACAATTTCATTCAAATATTTCTTGACTAGTTCAAATAGATTTTGCGATGTTGAATTGTCCTTCATTTTACGAACACAAAGAAGATGAGCTTGGTGAACATGTTGTTCTATAGTATACAAATGCATACAAACCCAAGAAGTATTGTCTACCGTAGTAACTTCATCTAAAGATAATGCAATGAAATTTGACTCTTTTAATTTCTCCTTTAAATCTTGCTTTTCCACTGTAGCAAGACAGTTCGCCAATTCCCATCCAGTCTTTACTAACCAATGTGAGAAGGGAAAGTGGGGAACACTCAAATAAGATAATAAATCAAAATATTCTGGGTAGTCTATCATAGGATGCCCCCTGGACAATATATGAAAAACAACATTCATTTGAACAGTTTTTGACAGATTTGTTGCTGCCATGGCTTTTCCAAAATGAGCCTCAAGTGTACCTTCACATTTTTTAATCTTTGACATTCTATGGTTATGCTCTCCATAATTTGTGTCATACTTAACATGAAGACATTCTTCCTTTGATTTCCATTGTACGACTGATTGTTCCTTTCCGTCTATGATTTGATTTTCGTAAACTTTGCTAATATGCTTTTCTATAGTGTCAAGCTTTAGCTACATCATCTTGTCTCTTCCACATTTCCAACTACAAATCTTACATCTGACCTCTGTTGCCCTTTCAATATTGTTTTCATTTGATACCCCCACTGGTTCAAGAAATGGGTACTTCAACAACCAACCAATTTGAAAATTCTTTGTCATTTCCCACTCATGCCCCAATTTTGCTTTGCCTTTTCTTTTCTTGCTACGAACATCATCCTCATCCAAGTCAATTATCTCATTCTGGCTATCCAGGGTATCCCTTGGAACATCTTCTACGGTATTGCCATCCTCATTTGATACATTTTGATTTAACACAATGACAATCTCACCTTGACCTTCTTGTGGCAGAAGACTTGATGATGTATCTCCATCTTCAATAATATTTGGTGGAGGAGTTGATGGTGTAGCTCCACCTTGATCTGATAGATTAGAAGCTTTGCCAATTCCAAAGTAAGACTATGTGGTACCTCCCCGTTTTGGGCATTTTGATGGCCTCCCAATCTCTTCATTACCCACCTGCTCAAGAGTCTTACCCTTGCTGCTCGACATATTTATCTCACTTCAAATAAAAGCTGGAAAAAAATGTCTTCTTGTTTAAGGATAGACCGACAGAGAATATAGATCGCTTTCCCTACTTAAAATTATGTTTAAGACTGAAGCAAGAATGGAAAATAGATAAAGAAATCTTATTATTATTACTAATAGTCTAATAACTAATAACAGTATGAAGAAATGATCACTCTCCTTCGAGTCTATGTTTTTGGGTTTCGCTGACTTCTGAATCGAGAAGTAGAACCTCAAAAGTTCAGAACCGAACAAAATGTGTAAGAAAAAATAACAATTTCAATTTTATTTATATCAATCCATATTTGGTGAATCCCGTGTGCTTATACAATGATACCTTGAAATTTTCAAGGCGAAATAGGTCTTCATAAGCAACTATTTATAAATTTTAATTGGCAAAATGGGTCTTCACAAGCAACTATTTGTAAATTTTAATTGGCGAAATGGGTCTTCATATAATGTTTTTTTAATAGTTTTGGCGAATATGTTGGTGACTTTGACATGCTCCCTGGGATTCCAGGTGAAAATATTGATCGATGCATTGGAAACGCGTAGTCTATTATGGTGTATTTATTGCCATAGAAACATGCCTCGTAAAAAAAAACTACTGGTGAATGGACATGCATTGGACCAATAGTCCGTGAATTCCTGGCAATTTGAACACCCTGCATATACGGTAGATTCGCCAAATTTGAATTGCCAGATTCCTAGAATTCACCAATTGGCAAAGATTCACCACTAAAGTTATCCCTGGTTATCAAATAAAGATGCAATAATTTTGGAATATTCTTTCATTTGTTGAATTTTTTCCATTTATTTTCAAGACGTAATCTCAACCATGGATTTATAATGAACTTTGACACCTTG